>OX463855.1:13690791-13729586 GCA_949825065.1 Odontocerum albicorne
GTTTTCAATATTCATATTTTTTTGTTCAACAGTTAAGTCATCTAATGTTCTATGACATTGATTGAATAATAACTATTAAACCGTAACTATGACAACACATATTGTTGCACACGGACGTACGATACTCGTACAACAAATTTTATTTAGTAAGATGATAACAAGTGAGTAAGAAATATTGTTTACAAGACGGTGGGCATGTCAAAAGAGACACTGTTTTATTTCTTTAAATATACACTTTTTAATGGTCTGGTATATTTAAAATATTTTGAACACTGAGATTTAATGAAGAAACTCAATAATTGAATAGGTACCGCGAATAAGGTGGTAACTAACAAAAACTTGTATTTTACAGTATTCAAGAAAAACATTATTTTTATTAAGTGTCGATATTTTAATCGTTTTTTTTTAATCAAAAGATATATTTTCATACACACAGTTTATTTAAAAATAAAAAAATACTAAACTATATTCAAAACAACAAAAAAAACATGAAAAACACTATGAACACGTGGAATAACGTGGTCTGCGAATGCAGTTACAACGTTATTCCACAACTCTTATATAAAACAAACAAGTTGTCTTGGTACAACTTTTATATGAAAAATCAATCATATACGTTAGTTGCCACGTTATTCTACTAACCTATTTTGGTATTCTTTTACTCGTTACTTCTTTACCTTTTCTGCTTATATAGGATTGTCCGCCGTTTCTCAATTTCTTCCGTTTATTATCTGGCCATTCTGCAGCCCTTGCTTGTCGGTTTTTTTTTTACCGAAATCAAGTTTATTTTCTACACTAGCAGAGTGAACGACGGGCGCCTCTCCAGACATGTTGATACTTGAAACCACGTTATTCCACTGAGCGTGCGTAAAAATCAAACGGCAACGTTGGCTTATTAGTAAAAACGAAAGAGATAGAGAATATTTTTATAGAGGGGACGAAGGACGTAACCACATAGCACGTTATTTCACAAAAAACTGGATTTTGAAAAAATATTAGATACCACCTTATTCGCGGCATGCATTCAATTATCGAGACACTCCCTGGTTGTGCGCTGATCTCTGTTGCCACGATCAACAAAGATCATTATCCAAGCCCAACAACACGAAAGAAGGCAAATAGTCAGACAGAGACAAAGGCTTTTAAAATAACGTGCAGCAGAATCTTGGGAGGCGGAGTGGAAAGAGACCACGAGTAACCGATCGTTTTGGTTAAAGATTGTCTGAGAGGCTTAATCTCTACACGAGAAATAAGAATGGTAGATAAATGTTGGACAAAAATAAATTTAATTCTCACACAGCTTACAAAGAATATTTTCACACTGTTTTCGTAAAAAAATCATAGATGGTGTTGTTGATATATAGTACATAACATACACGAAAATATAAATAATGTTAGACACATTTGAACTCAGAATAGGTAAATGCATAAAAATAAACATAATATGTACAGAACCATACTTAAGACTTCAATTACAAAACTAACAGACCAGTCTGTGTGGTATAGATCAGCGCCTTTCAACCCGTGGGCCGCACTCTACCAACGGTCCGGAAAACCATCGCAAGGGAACCACAACACAATCTCCAAGCGCAATACGAAAAAGGATGTATGGATAACTCTATTCAATATACCAACGATTAGACTTAGTTCAGTATATTACCAATACGTGTAACCGATAGATTTTCATTAGCACGGCAAATTTAAATAAATCATGTTGTGGTAAATCAAAACACAATCTGTAATATTTATGATTTTATTTGTGTTGTAAAACATATTTATTAGTGGAAAAATTATAAATATAACATTTATATTTCATTATACTTGGTATTCTCATGGACACGTACTCTCACGGAAGATGAGAAAGAATAGATGCCTTCGAGGTGTGGTATTGAAGAGAGATACCTACTTCGTATTACATGATCCGCAAGACGCATCAACGTCTCTATCATCTAAGAATTGGAGATTACCAACAGAATTTCTACAACGTGCACAAAAAGAATCCTTGTAAAGGGTGATAATATTATTTTACCTTTTATGGGGGTGCCATACTCTAAATGTTGAGAGCTGCTGATATAGAGCATAGACCAGAGCTGAAAATAACTCAAGTGGGCCTAATGGACCGCTCCCAGGCCGTAGTGGAAGCGCTCTATCAGAGAAATGGGCCGCGCTACATTAGCGCTGCTAACAAACCCATACACTCGTCGCTTCTTACTTCCTACAAATATCCTTGGCAAGTTAATTCCAACAGATATAATATATTCTAAATCGAAATGTAAGAGAGAGTCTTAAATTCATCTCTAGAGTGAAATTCAGTACAAATAATGGCTGTAGGATGTAGAGGAATCGAAAGGTAAATGCCGCAATAGAACAGCGTGGCGTTCTATATTATTTGCCTACTTCAATAGGTAAATGATGTGAACTAAAAAAAGCTACTTATTTCTGTACAATTAAAAATATTTTAGTAGTTAATAAGTCAGAATTTTTGCTTAGGATCCAGATGGTCTGAATTCGATACCCGACGGACTCTCGTTTGATATTCGATTTTTTTTCATCATATACACTTAATTCTAGGATTGTTTTTAGATGACATGTGAAAGGAGACAGCGCCATACGAATCGTTTTTTTCATACGTCAAAATCTTTCATATGCTAACACATCACACATTATTCTTCACGTTATATTTTGTGGTTTAACCTAATTTGCTTTTGAACGATGTTCCTAGTTCAATCAGACAAGCTTCTTCGTTATCTATATTAAATATAAAACGAACTCCATGACCTAGTTGGTAAGACGCCTGTCTCCCCAATCTGGAGGTTGCGGGTTCAAATCCCGCAGGAACCCAGATTTAAAAAAAAGGATTCCAGTCTGGTTTTCACTTAAGGTTTATTAAACATCTTTCTGGTTTATTGGAAGAGATTGTCACAAAAGGCTCGCCAGGTTATATTGTATACAACAAAAATATAACACAATACAATACAAATTTAAAAAAATATTACATTCTTTATCTCAAAATATTCAACGTTCCTAACTCTCATACAATTCTCATTTTCTTTGATTTTCTTATTTCTTTTGATTTTTGTTATTTGATTGTTTTTTATGCTTTAGTAACGGTCTCCCTAGTGACATTTTTCCATACTGCTATGTTCTGAAATGTAATTTTGTGTGTCCTGTCTTCAGAAGCTCGGAGAACGTGTACAAACCAACATGTATACTTGTATGAGCTTATTTATGTGAGTTCTAAGTTTGTCTTATATAAATTATTATCAGTGGTTGTTGCTGTACTCTTAGAAGAAAATGAGGTAATTCTGGAATGAAACTGCTTAGGCCAGGTAAATTTAGGCGACGGAGATGCCATACAAAATTAATATTCACGGTTCTTAAACCAGAGACAGGAGAAGGATCAAGGGTCAGATCACCAACACGATGGACATACCTGACAAGGAATGCATTCAACAGCTCACTCTAAGTGTATGTAGGAATACTACTGATCGTGAAAAGTTAAAGCGTATCATTATTTCTGCACTGCGGTCAATTCGCTTGCAAGATCAAGTGAGATGATCACAGCTGCTTAGTAAAGAGCATAACAAACTAGAAGAGGATAGAGTGAGCAATCATATCGAGGAGTTTCCATTACACCATCACAGATAATTCCAACTCTCGTGTCCGTTTGATATTTAGTAGCTACCGGGTCAAGGAGCAAGTATTATATATTTGGATATTGACCGGGTGACACACGAAAAGTGGCAATGATGAATATTAGGTTTGTATGGACTTGAGTTTATACATATTCACTATTATATACTCGTAGGTCTGACAGTTGAATATAAGGTATATTGACACTTTAAAACCCGATCAAAATCATCAATAAACATGAACATTTAAAAAAAAAAGCTGTTTCTTTTCATTGATTTAAAATTGCAGTTCTTATTACGTCACCCTATATCAAAAATTGGAATATTTACGAAGGTTTCTTTATATCTTGTCTTCCCTTAATAAGTTTTTTGCAGTTTTCTTACCAAATATGTTTTTTTCTGACCATATGCAGATGTAAACAACTACCTAATCTAATGACCGTGGTCACCTTCTAACATTTTTACAATCAACTTATATTACGTATATTTATTTGGTAATATTTTTAATATGTCAATTCTTTGCTGGGCTTCGTAGTTGAGGATCCCCTCGCCATTCCAAAGTCATTTCAATTGGAAGACAAAGCTGTGCCGTGGAGTTTATTTTTTTTAAAGTGAGTGAACCGTTACACACCAGCAAACTCACCGGGCACACCGCTGTAACGGCACAACGAAGTGAGACGATCGGAGCACACTGAATTGTATTTCGTTTATTTTTTAAATAATTAATATGATCGAAGTCATAGATATCTTTATACTCCCAAATACTAGGCGGAAAAATTCCTGCGTCATTCGAGGGGAGTAGCACAGCGCGGGGTTCGAACCGACGACTTTCCGCTTGGAAGTCCCTTATTGTCCAGTGTGTTACGACATGGCCATGCACCTCTGTTAACAATGGTGGGTGTGAAACCCGGGTTACAGCGCCGTCGAGAAGACTGTGTTATCTAAACAGCGTTGTGTGTAATAAACTGTCCTTTATTATCATTACATCCGAAAATTATAGCTATACTTACCGTTATTTACATTTTTTTCTTCAATTAGCGTTAACCTTTATAAACTGGCAATCCCACATTTTCATGCGTTGGCGGAATTTTTCAAGTGACTCTTCACCGTTTACGTTAAAAGTGGAGAGTGGAGAGTGACGTGTCATTTGAATTCGAGTTTTGCGAGTGACAGGCGGGTCGTTGTTATTGTTGGACAAATGTAAGCATTGAGAATACTGAAGAGTTCGTGTGGAAAATCCAAATGTCAAGTCAATGACGTAGTGGAAATCATTTCGACAAACACATCGATTAACATCGTGGAAAAACACCAGAGAATAACAATCGGTATATGAAAAAATGTTTTAAAAAATATAATGGTTCTTACTGCTGTAAACTACAGATAGTCAGTGGCGTAGCGATGGGGAGGGTTGGCAGTTATCGTCAGACGCAGGGCTTGGTGGAACACAGCCACGGAACAATAATAAAAAAAATCCTTAATTTTCGCAACACCCTGTCGGCGTATGACTCCTTTTTCCACAGTTACAAATAGGGTATGTTGATTTGCTTTACTTACGCATGCACTTTGGACATGGAAACAACATTAAAAAATATTAGAAATGTGAAATAATGAAATACTGATACTAATAGTAAATACGGCAAATCGTTTGAACCAAATAATTTGTGTTTTTATTATTTTTCGTAATTGAGCACATTAATCGTTTGTTTTGTTATATTTATACTGGACAATAATATCTCCATTTGCGTGGTCTACATTTACGCGAATTCACTTTAACACGGTTTATTCTGTTTTAAACTAAAGGAACAAAAAAGCAGTGAAGCAGCAGTCTAGATAGATTATTTATGCCATCAGCATAAAAATTGAAGCAACCACACCTGTTAGAGTAACAACAGCAACAATGGAAGATACATCTTGCGAGAATAGTTTTAAATGAATAGGTAACATACATCAAATTATACAATAAATTGTTTATTTTTTTTCTTAATAAATAATTAAGAAAAAAAATAAACAATTTATTGTATAATTTGATGTATGTTAATTTTTGATAAGTATTGTATGTTTGATAAATAATTTACGCGAAGAAAAAAAATATACTATTTGTACAGCTCTTATCAAACTGTGTGTTTTAATTAGTTATTAATAACCACTTCAAATATATTTTTAAACTAAATAAGAATAGAATATTTAGGAATATGTCAAGGGTCGCGTATGTTTGTTTATGACATTCAATGGGTCAATTAACGCGGTTTTGATTTACGCGATGTTTTTAATAGGGACTTTAATACACGTGTAACCATTTAAATAAGGAATATTATAATTTGGAAAAATACTTATAGGAGCCGAATAAATGCTATAGAAATGCATGTCTCGAGAATAATACATGGAGGGACAATGTATGACAGAATATGGAAGGACGTGATAAGGGATGAATTTGAGCTTAACATTGATGTATTAAGAAAGATGAAGAATAGCACGTTGAGATGATTTGGACATGTGGAACGAAAGAATGAAGAAAGTCTGACAAAACAGATATATAGTGCAAATGTGAGTGGAAGGCGTGTGAGTGGTAGACCAAGGAAAGTATTGTTGGATTAAATAAGTGATATTCTGAAAGAAGGAAACAGAAAATCATAGAAGTTGTATGGATGTAGAAGAAGCGAAGGATGTGTCTCGAGATATGAAAATCTGGCGCTCTGTCTACGCCGACAGGGAGATGGCTTGATATTATGTATGTACACATACGTAACACCAAGCCATCTGTACACATGTGTAATATTATTGTATAATGATACATGCAAAAATCATATATGATATATGCAATATGATTAATGATATATGCAAAAAAACGTATTCACTGAATTGCACGAACAGGCACTGTCCTGCAGTTGAGTCAATCTTATTCTCAAACGACACTTAGCTTACATTTTATGCAAGGGTGAGCAGATTCTGCATATTTTCCCCGAGTGCAAAAGTCCCTCGCGACGTCACTGCAGACAGTTTCGGATTCTGGAGAAAGCGTGTTTTTATTTATTATATATTTTCCCCATTCGGATTGATAGCTTTCTACGCTTTGTTAAATAAGCCGAATCCCAATTATATAATTGGGTGTTTGATATTCTCCCTTGTAATTATACATTTTTCGCTCACCGTACTCAAAGCAAATTAAAAAAAAACTTATATTAGTAGTACTATGTCCGTCATCTATGTAACTTATAAAAAAGGAAACAATTGTTAAGCTAAGTTTTGAGCCAGCTTAAAAATATTTAGTTTCGTTGCCTCTAGCGAAGTTATGAACCTCCTTAGAAAATAAAAATTACTTCCACATTTATTTACTAGATGGCAAGCAAAAAAATTACAAAATTGAATTTATAAATGTTTTTTTATTTAATACAATTTTACTTCTAAAACTGCCATATTCATCAATTGAAGAGTTGAAAACTTGACTGTGCAAACCACTGCAATTCGTTGGTCACTATGTATAAGCTTATATTTTTTTCTCATTCTCAATATTTCTTATATTATGGATTTATTACTTTTCATGGTGATGCTTTAGACCCGTGTTTCCCAACGTGGGGCCTACACCCGACGGGGGGGCAATTTGATTTTTAAAGGGGGCAATTCGAAAATTGAACAGCACCACATCTTCAAGCTATTTTGTGAAGAGCAAAATGCAGACTATGTGAGACTTTTACTTCACACTGAAGTAAGATGGCTCTCGAAAGGAAACTGCTTGAAAAGATTTATGGAACTATTTGATACTCTTAGTGATATTTTAACCTGAAATTAAGTATCTGTTAACGGTCGATGGTAAGGCATTTGTGAGTTATTTAGCCGATATCTTTGAAAAACTAAATATATTAAATAAACAACTTCAAGGAACAAATAAAACTCTTGTCAATGCAAAAGCGAAGATATTTGGTTTCATTACCTTTATTGAATTATGTCAGAAATATATTTACAACAAAAATTTTGAAAAGTTTCATTGGCTCCAAAAATGTGAAGTGACTAATACCACTACGAGTATACTTGTTATTGTTAATCATCTGAAAATTATATCGGCTAATTTAAAAGAAAGATTTTCTGATTTGAAAAAAATGATTTTCCAACTTGGATGATGCAGCAATGCAATGTTAGTGGATTTGTCTGCAGAAATGCAAAATGATGGGTCAATTAAAGCTTTACCATATTTAATATAAAAGGAGCGATGCGATGGCATGGCTTTGTAAGGAAACCGAAATTAAATATCCAAATCCAACCAAAAGTGCAAGAAAACTATTTTTACCGTTTCCATCTTCATATTTAGCTGAATGTGGATTTAGTACCATAAATGATTTGCTGCTAAAAAAAAGAAATCGGCTGGATATAACACAACGGGGAGACTTGATACTAAAGCTAACTAAATTGGAACCTAACATAAAATCTCTTTGCAGCAAGCAAGCATCAAGCGCAAGGATCTGACTAAATTTTATAAATAATTACTAATAATTAAAATAATATAGAAAAATATTTCATTAAAATTATTTTGTACTTAAATTTCAGTTTTCCATTATATGTTTTGAAAATTTACTTAGTGTTTGCTTATTTCCTAGTGATTTCTTCCTTAACATGTTCGCTGCTAAAGACGCCCCTGGGGCGTTAACACATTTTATGTAGAGACGCTGATGACGCCCGTTGCGCGTCATTCGATTCTCTTTGTTTGTATGGTACCGAATATTTTAAGATTTTAAGGTTTCCGTACGATTTTAAGGTTTCGAAAATACCGTAAGATTTTAAGATTTCGAAAATATGATTTTTTTCAGTACCTCTACACTATTCTATAAATACATATCGCAGTGAATGTGTTAAGCCCATCATTTAAGTTCCTTTAATGAACAATTCAATTTTTTAATATTAAAAATTATGTAACATATATGTATATGTTACGTAGGGGTTCCACGAAAAAGCGGCTGCTACAAAAGGGTTAAAGTTTAACCCTTTTGTTGCGGCCGCTTAGTCATATTTTGATCGCTTTGTCGAGTCACCGTTACGTAGGGGGGGGCATAAGAATTTTAGGAAGACTTAGGTGGGGCATAGCACAAAAAACGTTGGGAAACACTGCTTTAGACATTCAAAATATAGAAGGTTTCGAATTATTTTTTATATTTTTTATTGTTGTTCAAAGCCTCGCAAGTATTCTTGCTAGCTAGCTTTTCTTCATTAAATCTTCACTCAAGATGATATAGACAAAGTATCGCAGAATCGTCATTTGAAAAATCAATAAAAACTATTCCAAGTACTCTGAGAAAATGGTTCCTGCATCATTCTTTCAGCATCAGAGCATTAACCTTCTGTTGATTGTTGACTGTGCAATTGTTCTTGTCATAGAAATATCAAACTCTTCAACATTTACATTGTAATTTTTTAATACTTGCCCATTTATTCTTTGAATAATTATTTTCTTCTTGCATTCCTTTAGATTTGAAAGTAAGAAAAACTAAAATTTGCAATCTTGATTATATACACAAGAAAATGTAGCATAGTCCCTGTGACGTTTGAAATGTCATGTATCAAAGGGATGGGGTAAAATAATTTTTTTTACCAATTGAATAGTTTTTATACAAATCGAAAAATTGTTTTTCTCTAAACTGACGGTTTAATTCCTAATTTTCATTATACTGACTTTCTAATGTATTGAATGATTTGTATCTATCTTTAAATAGGCCAAGATCCACTATGAATTAATACTAATTAAGAACATTTAATTTTATGCATAAAAAAATCGAAAATCCAATTATCATATACTCCTTCCCAATGCAGACTAACAGTGACTTTTGGCAAACGTCGCCAAATATTATTTGATTTTAACAAACTGACATATTTTTGCTAATTTGTAACAAGATGTATTAATTTGTCATAATTGTTAGTTTTATGTAATGTATTTACCTAAATAACTTGCTATTTATTAGAATCGAGGCTTATATTAGGTCCTTACATATGAAATTGGCGTTTTGCCGTACTGGCAACTTTGATCTCAAATATCTTCTCTTTGGTTAGGAATTCCAAATTCAAATTTATACAGCTATTTACTCAAGTATTTGTGTTTCGAAAATTATAATTCATTTGTTTTTTCCTCAATTGTTTTTTTTCTTTACGTCACTCAGTTTACAAAATGGAAAACTTGAAATATCGCGTTATTTACGAGTACGAGTTCCACCGTGGCACCAGTGCTGCAGAAACGGCTCGAAGGATTAATGATGTGTATGGCGACGGTGCCGCAAAAGAAAACACAGTGCGTTTTTGGTTCCAACGTTTTCGTTCTGGAAATTTCGACCTGCAGAACAAGCCCCGTGGACGGCCGGAGACCAAAGTTGATAATGAAGAATTGAAGGCTATTGTGGAAGCGGATCCATCGCAAACCACGTCCGAGTTAGCTGCAGGCTGCGGTGTTAGTGATAAAACTGTTTTAATCCACTTGAAGCAAATTGGGAAGGTGAAAAAGCTTGAAAGGTGGGTACCTCACGAATTGAGTGAAGCAAATCAACAAACGCGCGTTGACTGCTGCGTTGCATTACTCAACCGGCACAATAATGAAGGGATTTTGAATCGAATCATTACCTGTGATGAAAAGTGGATCCTGTATGATAATCGGAAGCGCTCATCGCAATGGCTGAACCCTGCCGAACCAGCCAAACCATGCCCCAAGCGAAAATTGACTCCAAAAAAGTTACTTGTGAGCGTTTGGTGGACTAGTGCTGGTGTCGTTCACTACAGCTTTCTTAAATCTGGCCAGACGATTACGGCAGATGTCTATTGTCAGCAACTGCAAACCATGATGGAAAAGCTAGCTGCTAAACAACCGAGGCTGGTTAATCGCTCTAGGCCACTGCTGCTTCATGATAACGCTAGACCACACACTGCACAACAGACGGCTACCAAATTAGAAGAGCTTCAATTGGAATGTCTAAGACATCCACCGTACTCTCCGGACCTTGCCCCAACAGATTACTATTTTTTCGAAATTTGGATAACTTCTTGCAAGGGAAAAAAATCAACTCCGATGGGGCAGTCCAAACCGACTTCAAAGATTTTATTGATTCCCGTCCGAATGGTTTTTTTAGTAAAGGGATCGATGAACTACCTATGAGATGGCAAAAGTGCATAGATAGCAATGGTACATACTTTGATTAAATAAATATATTATATTAAAAAAAAATCAACTTTATGTTCCTCCCAAACAAAACGCCAATTTCATATGTAAGGATCTAATATTAAAGTTGATAAAATAATTAAAATTACTGAACGTCGTCACAAGGTTGTATTGGGGCAAATTTGTGAAACGTCATAGGGACCATGCTACATTTTCTTTAGTAAAGTAAAGGATATGTGATAATACATTTTTTTTGCTATCCACAAATACACCATTGTCAATTTACATTATTTTAATGAAAAGACGAACTGTAGAGTACAAGTATTGTACATTGAAATGCAAAAAACGTTCAATTCGTTGATAAAGAAAATCTTTTCACTAGGCAAGGCCTGGAGCAAAGTGATCTCGTTCCTAAATCACAATTTTCATATATTTGTCTTTAATATTCAAACACTAAGTTGAAATATGCTGTGATCTGATAATCAGCAATGAGATGGTCTAACAATATACATTAATATATATGCAAAAACCTTTGACATAATCCAATGGTGAAGAGAAACTGAGCTAAAACAGAAGTTTCAATTTTTTTAATTCCTAGTGTTCATCTTGTTTAGGTGGAATGCCCACATTTGGGTGTCGATGGATAGTCACAAACTGCCCGCATCATTTTAACTAAAATTTCTTTTTGTGGGTCATATCCTTATTTTATAATTTTTTAAGAGTTTCGTTAACTATTTGCGCCTTAGAATTGATTGAGGGAAGACTGTCCACTGCCTTGCAAACAGCAAGTAACCAAAAGTAATGAAGCTATATTATCACAATCTGTATGAACAATATTCCGTAGTAATTTGTTTAGTCCAACACTGTTTATTCTACTTAATATAACGGTATAACCCTACCGATTTCAAGGTTCTCCCCTCATTATCACGGGAGCTCAAACAAGTTTTGTTTGTCCTCCCCTGATGATGAGGTGAAAGCCTTGAAACCTGTAGGGTTATACCATTAAATAAAATGGAATAAACAATGTTGGACTAAATAAATTACAATATCTTTAAACCTCCACAGTGTTTATGCTTTAACTTTCGGGAGTCCAAATAAGTTCAGTCCATTTCCAAAAGATGGCTCTGGCTGTCATGAATGGTTCATAGTGACAGGCGATTTTGGCGGTTTCAGAGAAGTTAGACATCTGCCAATAATATTCAGTTTATATCGCGTTGAATTTTATGCAAAAACCTTGTTTTGTACAGTGTTGAAAATGTCGAATTTTGTGTTAACCAAGCAGCATTTGCGGGAGGTTTTAATTTTCTGCTTTAATTGGAAGAAAAGTGCAGCTGAAGCCCATCGAATGCTTGTCGAAGTTTATGGTAACGCTGCTCCAACTGATAAATCATTTAGGGAATGGTTTCGACATTTCAAGGATGGAGATTTCAGCGTCGAAGACATGCCTCGCTTTGGACAGCCAAAAAAATTCGAGGACAAGGAATTAGAGGCATTACTCGAAGAAGATCAGAGTCAAACCCAAGAAGAGCTTGCAGAATCATTGGGAGTGACTCAACAAGCCGTTTCCGTACGATTGAGAACCATGGGAATGATTCAAAAACAAGGAAATTGGGTGCCTTATGAACTGAAACCGAGAGACGTTGAAAGGCGATTTTTCACTTGCGAGCAGCTGATTCAAAGGCAACAACGAAAAAGTTTTTTGCATCGGATTGTAACTGGAGATGAGAAGTGGATATTCTACGACAACCCCAAGAAGAAAAAATACTACGCTAAGCCCGGTCAATCGTTGCCATCGACCTCAACATCAACACCAAAACCGAACATACATGGTTCGAAGATCATGCTCTGTATCTGGTGGGACCAAAGGGGTGTTGTTTAATATGAGGTGCTGAAACCTGGTGATTCCATTACGGGCGATCGGTATCGGCTACAATTAATTAGTTTGAGCCGTGCATTGCGAGAAAAACGGCCGGAATACGAGCAAAGACATGATAAAGTTATTCTTCTTCATGACAATGCTCGGCCTCATGTCGCAAAAGTCGTAATAAATTTTTGGAAACGCTCAAATGGGATGTTTTACCGCACCCGCCGTATTCCCCGGACATTGCTCCTTCTGATTACTGATTGTTCCGAAGGATGCATGATTTGGAAGGTCACCGGTTCACTTCTTTTGTAGAAACCGAAAATTGGCTCCAAACTTGGTTCGCCTCAAAAGACGAGTCATTTTTTCGAGATGGAATTCGAAAATTGCCTGAGAGATGGGAAAAAGTAGTAGCCAGCGATGGACACTACTTTACTTAAACTGTTCATTCATTTTTTTTAGAAATAAATGCATTTTTGAACACCAAAAAACGGACCGAACTAATTTGTACACCCAATATAAATAATAATATTTCATAGATCATGACCCTTCGTAATGAGGAATAAGGATGATGATAATAATAAAATTACAGTTTATATAGCACCATATAGAGAGCAGACTGCTCAAGTGCACACTAACTTAAGATTTGAGCCCCAATAGAAACATATCAACCTTTCCATTCCTGTGCTAAAAAAATCAGCCCATTCCGGTGCTGTGCATTCAATACATATCAATACACATGTAAAAATGAACGATTTAAAATCGGAAAAATAAGAATATTCATAGCCAATCGCTTAAATTAATTAAATTTGAAGTGAAAAGTGATAATAATTGAAATTTAATTGCTGAAAGCATGAAAAAAACATCGGCCAACGTTCACAAAACAAACTTGCCCGCGAGCTACTGAAGCGAGAGAAGCAAGTGAACTGAGATTATATTTCTTGCGTTCCCATATACCGAATGAGTGAGAGTGAAATGTGAATAGCGTCGCTTCCTCACCCATAGTGGTTTTTTAGAATGAATTTACCTACGTCACACACTGGCACACGTTTGATTGTATTGGTGAATTTATTCTCAATTTTCACAAAATATCTCTGTGACCAATCAGTGCTAATTATTATTAATATATATATTTTTTTCAATGCGTAAATGTATCACTGAGGAATACCTAAAATCTGAATCCAGTATTTATTATATTTATAGATATATTAAAGTTTTTAGAAACAATGTGTACTAGTTACACATCACAGAGAAAGAAGGGTTAAGATAACAATTGAAAGATTAAAAATATTACAATATAAATATTTATAAGTTGAGCGTAAACATGGGAAGAAGGTGACTGCTGCTATTATATTAGGTACGTCTTTGCATCTGCATATGTTTAGATAAACATATTTGGTAAGAAAACCTCAGAAAACTTACCAAGGAATACGAACAACAAAGAAACCTTTGTAGATCTTCCGATATGTGAAAGTAACACATTCGACTTAAGATGGACTATAGTTTATGTCTGTTGTGTTCACGTATAATCATAAATTTTAATAAGACTTCCCAAAAAAAATCTCTTCAAGCTGCACACACCACCGATATCTCTAACACTGAGGCAGCCAAAGATCAATAGAAATGGAGTATTACTTGAGAAAACTAATGTTAATAAAAAGATAAAGACTATTTCTTTGAATATTATGCAATAATATGACTGGTGCAATAACAAAAAAAACCAGTTAAAATGAAAAAAAATACACCGTTATCGACTAAAATCAATAAAAATATACCATAAATATAATAGAATATTGTGCGTAGCTTTAGGAATACCTAAATAACAAAACAAAAAACATTTATATATACATATACGAACCTATCAAACCGAAATATATACGAACCTATCAAACCAGTGCGGTTTTAAATTTTTTGACTGATTCAACAATCAACGATAAGAATTTAGAGATAATATTCCTCGAAAATATAAATTTAGAAGTAGTTTGTTATCTCGACTACATAATACAACATCATTCCAAGGTGATTAAAAAAAAAATTGACTTGATAATTGTATCTAACTCAAGGTATTATTGAAAATAATTATTCATTGACATATTTAGTTATAAAAGTTAAAAGTAAAAAATGTACTGTCTTACTATATGTGTGAAATAATTGTATAACTCAAAAAAATTAAGTGAATCTTTCTGGTGAGTCGAGTGTCAAATAAATAATTTAATAAAAACAGTAGAAACTATAGTTTATTTTGATTGTCTATAGAGGATTGAATGTAAAATTTTATCATAATTTATTTAAAAATGGAAACACATTTTTTTTTTCACAAACTACTACCCACTTATTTTCTAAAGAACTCGCTAACAAGCCAATATGAGTAAGCTTTGAACATATTGACTTGTTAATGAAAAGCAATTTTTCAATGTATTTGTAAAAAATATAATATGATATAAATAAAGTTCAAAAATATTTTTCAATTTAAAATTTTTGTTACAAAGTAATACGAGAATCAAAAGATGATGTTTCAGTAATGTCAGAATCACCCTTATTTAGTCCCTGGAGTGTTGTAATAAGCTTTCTTAACTATAGAAAGATAAAGATTCCATTTGAACAAGTTTTGATAAAGATGGAAATGAGATAAATCAAAGGGACTTAATAAATAGCAAAGAGACAAAGGATTGATGCCTGGATAAGAAGGTTTAGCACTCTATACTCTTTGGTTTCTCAAAAGGCAAATGACATATTGATATATTGTAAAATAATAATTTTACGTTTTCAAATTAATTTCTGCTTCAAATCTGATCAGGGTTATCAAAATATTGTTATCCGGCTTCCAAATACGAATACTTATATCTAGCCATATTTTACTTGTTTATACTTAATTATCAATATAAGAGATAACATAAGGTAATCTACTCGTATACATAGCAAAATAAGACAACAATACAAAAAATTTGATAAAGTGAGTTGAAACTTCAAAGCATGTTCGAATGCATGTTCTATTTATGTGAATTTAATCGAAAACCTTGTTAAACATTTAAATCCTCAATTTTTACTTAGAACATGAATGTTTGATCATAAGGATAATATAATTTACCTTAATAAAAACTGAAAAATGTTTGAGTAGCTGGGTATTATTATCGCGAGGGGTTACGAGTCACTCATTTTTTTTGGTTTAAGATGTTTAACAGGTCAGATGTAGCTTATCAAAGAAACGGAACTTTGGCCAGCTGATAAAATGTAAGACTGCATAATTTATTTCGTACAATGGGTGCATTATACATTTTATGGGTTAGTGTATATAAAAACTTACTGCTAAAATTATCACAAATTGCAAAGTTTGCAGAGATAAGAAAAAAATCATGTTTTTTTTTCAGAAGAAATCAATAGCTAATCAAATATCAATAAATTTTGAGTTAGAAAAAATATATTAAAAGCTTCCGGATTTCAGTGATATTATTGTTTGAACTAAACTTAGTTTAGTATCTTAGTTTAATTAAGTAAGTATCTTTACTTAGTTCAAAATATGTGGAAACTGAGATCTAAGGAAGAAAATTAACTAGAATATCACTAATTACATGGATCTGTGTCGCCACAGTCAACAAAGATTATTATGCAATATTTACAATATGGAAGGTCATTTTGCAGACTGAGGCAAAAACTTGTAGAAAAATGCAATAAGATCTTAAGAGTTTGAAAGCTCTGAGGAAACTGCAAGTAACTAATCTGTTTGGCAAAAAAATCATCCTGAAGGCGAAAGCTCCACACATGTGTTTTACGACTATCTGAAGTGAGATTAAATGGAATGATAGACGAAAGCGTTCTAAAAATTATATTATACACTAAACTGGTACAGTATATAAATTTGATTCAACTGGTTTATATCTAACCAAAATCAACACTCAAAAACAAGTCAATGTTGTTACCGGGGTTGAAACAAATTTTTTTATACACCTGATACTGAACTATCAATTTCTTTCTTCTTTTGCTTTGCCTTATTTCATCTAACTTTTTATCTTTAAAAGTTTAGAACTTTCCCAAGAACAAACTGGCATCTCCTGGTATCACCCTGCTAGTGGAACTATTAAGTTGTCTGTGCATGTCTCTTCCACAAACTTTATATATAATATTTATGGTTCATCTTATGAATTATTTATTAAGATTATATTTTTATTTTTCAGAATTATTTGAAATGAAGAGTATTATTTCATACGACTAATATATTGCTTGTGTTGTGTCTGATTACATCATCCTGAATATTAAACTCTGAAGAAATGAGTGAAGATATAACAATGGAGACTCATTTAGGGAAAATATCTCTGAAAACAATGACGAAACATGCCAACAAAGTGCACCAGGTAAAATTCATAGATTTTTTTCATAAAAACAGTAATGTTGATTAAAGGATATTGTGGTTGCAGGCTGGTAAATGATTTTAAATTGTGAAATACAATATAAAACCTTGTTCAAAGATAATAATTAACTAATCTTGAAAAATGTGTCATTATTACCACAATAACCTTAGTTTTAATTAAGAAATATCATAATTTTCTTGTAATTCCCCAGAGTATGTTAAGGTGGTTTTGACATGTTGAACAGATGAGTGATGAAAGGTTGACGAAACAACTTTGTAATGTAAGCATTATTGCGAGTCGTGGGAGAGGGCGACCAAGAAAAGTATAGTTGGACCAAGTTAATTATATATGGAAAGAAGGATAACTACGGAGTATGTTGCAAAGAAAGTATGTTGTATTAGTAATGTTTGGTGATCTGTCCTCTCTGTCAACCCTTACAGAGAAATGTTGTATTGCTTTGTATTTGTGTGCATATGTATTAAGCTTGATCATTCAGTATGTTTCATTTACATAATACATACTCGTATGAGTATATACATAAGCAGCTTAATTAACTTTTTATATAATTTAATACATAATATGAGTACATGAACCTAATTCGATATTTTTCATTTACATAATACATATCAGGTCTGAAAATATGAAACCGGAATTTGCTCATAGATGGCTCTAGTTGTCAATGTAGTGACTGTCAAACCGCGTCGTTGGCGCCTTTTTCTTGTGTTCACATTTGTCAACGATTTTTAACTCACAACAATACAAGTTTAATACAACTACACATGTTTTCATAGCGTTGAACATGTCTGTTTTTGTGCCTAAAAACTACGATTTGCGGACAGCATTGATTTTCTGTTACCATTTGAAGAAAACTGTTGCAGAATCGCATCGAATAATTGTCGAAGCTTACGGTGAGCATGCTCTTGATAAATCAGTGCTTTGAGTGGTTTAAAAAGTTCAAAAGTGGCGATTTTGACGTGAGAAACGAAGAACGGGGAAGACCACCGAGAAAGTTTGAAGATGCCGAATTGCAAGCATTGTTGGATGAGGATGACGCTCAAACGCAACTACAACTCGCGGATCAATTAAATGTGATACGAGAAGCCGTCTCCATACGTTTGAAAGCCATGGGAAAGATCCAGAAGTTGGGAAAATGGGTTCCACATAAACTGAATGAAAGACAGCAGGAAAACCAAAAACCACTTGCGAAATGTTACTCGCCAGGTACAAAAGAAAATCATTTATCCATCGAATTTTGCCTGGCGATGAAAAATGGATATATTTCGAGAATCCTAAGCATAAAATAATGGGTAACTCCAAGCAAACCAGCGACATCGATTGCAAGGCCAAATCGCTATGGACGGAAGACAATGCTCAGTGTTTGGTGGGATCACAAGGGTGTTATCTATTATGAGCTGCTAAAACCTAGCGAAATCGTTAATACTGAACGCTACCGACAACAAATGATGGATTTGAACCAAGCATATCTAACGACCAGAATATCTAAAGAGGCAACACAAAGTGCTTCTGCTTCATGATAATGCACCATTGCACACAGCAAAACCGGTCAAGGAAACGATTGAGGCGTTTAGTTGGCAGATACTTAAACATGCGGCTTACTCACCAGACTTGGCTCCATCCGATTACTACTTATTTGCATCGATGGGACATGCACTTGCTGAGCAGTGCTTCACTTCTTATGAAAATGGCTTGATGATTGGTTTGCCTCAAAAGAACAACAGTTTTTTTGGCGTGGCATTCACAAATTGCCAGAGAGATGGGAAAAATGTGTAGCTAGCAATGGGCAATACTTTGAATAAAATATTTTTTACCATTTTCATACAATAAATGTGTATTTTCTATTTAAAAAAATCCAGTTTCATATTTACAGACCTTAAATATAGACTGCTTGATTAACTTGTGATATAATTTGATATAAAATAACCTAATTCAATATATTTCATTTAAATAACATGACTGCGTAGTTAATTTGTGATAAATTTAACATACGAGAACCTAATTCGATATATTCTATTCACATAATACATATATAAACTGCTTAATTAACTTTTGATGTAATTTTATTTACTAGAACCTAAATGGATATATTTCATTTACATAATACATATATAACCGGCTACACTAACTTCTGATATAATACAAAACCTAATTCGATATATTTAATTTACATAATACATAAACCATTTAATTCACTTGTGATATAATTTAATATACAAAAGCCTAATTCTATATATTTCATTTACGTAATACATATATAAACTGCTTAATAAACTTTGATATATTTTAACATACAAGAATCTAACTTAAAAATTATGCTAAAAGAATGGATAAAGAAAGAATTCCCTAAAAACATAATTTTGCCGATATCTAGTGGAAACTTACTTTAAATTTAAGGACATCTGTAAGTAAATGAGACAAATTATAATTTGGTTTGAATATCATGCATTGGGAAGTAAAAGATAAATTAGAACTTGTAAAAATAATCTTAACTATGACCAAACTAGGCTAGTGTTTTCGGAAAAGGAGGACAACAAAGCTGCGATAGAATCATCATCATCCTATTGTGTTGCTCATGACTGAGCATCATGATAGTATCTGACGACTCATCTCATCTTGAAGCGTAGTTGTTAAGGGTAGTCCTATTCCATCTTTCACTTGGTTAGCCCAACGCATTGGAATTATTCCTCTTGTGTGTCGTCCTTCACCATTAACCTCTTTAAATTGTTTCCTTGACCACGAGCGCCCGAAGAATCGGAGAACTCGTCGAAGGCATATTGTTGCCAATCTGTGAGTGATTTTCAGACTTAATATTGTTGACACGGAGTGCTGGGGCAATGTGATGGAGTTTGATGGAATGCAGTGGCAATGTGATTTTTTTTGTATTACTCTTATTAATAAATTATAAGTAATCTAGTTTTATAAAATCTGTTTCATGTTTACATATATACAAATAATATCTATTGAATTTGATGTTACAATATAAATTATTAAGATATATACTTGTTTTAATTTCAGATCAACGTGACAGAAGATATAAAAGAAACACATGGATCAGTAAAGTTAAGAAGTATTAGATTTGCCCAAGCACTACGGGCTCACGGCGTTAAGCACGATGATGTGGTGCTAGTCAGTGCCCCAGAAACTAGTGACATCTGCATTATATTTATAGGTTCTCTCTATATTGGATCCCCGGTAATGCCTATACCTCAGAACCTTTCAAGAAGTAAGTACGCCATCTTGATGTCTTGGTATTTTTCAAACCATGTCATATAAAATAATTACCACTGGATAAAAATATGTATATAAGTAATATAATTCTTCTACTTTCTCTTAATATAGACCTATGATCTATTATTATCAGAACTTCATCTTTGAGAGGTTGACTAGCTATCGTTCCATCTTTTGGAGTCTAGTTCACCAGGTATCCCTGCGAGTTGACTACCAGTAGTAATTTCATGCATTTATCTATCCTTTCTACATGGTCTAGCCAGTGTCTTCTGCGGGTTCTCCCCCATTTCACAATATCTTCTATTTCACATATTTCTTGGATACAGGAATATCTTGCCCTAAATGGTTTGCCTGCAATTTCCGTGAGGGTTTTCATTTAATTTGTTCAATATGATGAACATTAAAGTGGTTAGATCAGATACCATAACCGCATTCTTCATAAAAACATGTGATGAGACTTTGTCAGCACCTGTTGTGTACATTTTCAACTTTAGTCTTTGAAGTTGGTATTTTTCCCAACGGAATGGAAAATGACTCAAGTCATATCTATTCATAAAAGTGGATCTAAAGAATATATTATGAACTATAGCTCCATAGCCCTACTCTCTTCTGTAGCTGAACTGCTTGAAACCCTTGTGGGTCGTGTGTTGAGACTACATATAGATACCCATATTGTTGATCAGCAACATGGGTTTGCATGTGTTAAATCGAGTCTTTATTTGTCTAACAGACATCAGTTTGTTTCTTATAGTATATTCGGATCCAAGTCTTTTGCTACACCATCAGGTTCCATTCCACAAGGTCAAAATCTTGGTGCATCATTGTTTTTAATTTTCATCAATGATTATAATTATCAAAGTTGATACTAGATACTGTTGTGGACTAGTATCATCATTAGATGCTTGTCCACAACTGTATTCTAGTACCAGCTTTGATATGATATGTGGAAGTGAAACATTTACGTGAAAAAGACTGAAAGAGACAAATAAGTGCTGTGGAATGTGCGCACTTAAAAGAATACATGGTATGAAAATACATAACAGAATATGGAATTAAGTGATCTGAGATAGTTTGAGTGAAAGATAGTTTGACCCTGAGATAGTTTGAGTGAAAGATAGTTTGACTCTGAGATAGTTTGAGTATGTAAAATAAATAAATGAAGAAAAACTAACAAAGCAAATATGCATTGTAAATGTGAGTATAAGGGATGATAGAGGAAGATGTTTGATATTTTTAAAGAACGAAATGTAAAAAGTCAAACACTAGGAATTGTATGAAAAAGTGCATGAATGTAGAAGAGGCGAAAGATGTGTGTCAGAAAGTCTGGAACTCTCTCCTCTCTGCCAACCTCAATAGATAAACGGCGTGATGGTATGTACATATGTATGTATTCTACACCTAATCTTACTTCTCTCATTAACTTGATATCATAAATGTATTATTCATAATATGTAGTGTGTTTTTACCACTTTATTAATATTTTAATACGTGCATTATTTTACAGGTGAATTAAGACATTTCTTAACATTAGGACTCCCTAAGATTGCATTTTGTCACATTAGCCAAGCCGAACTAATAAAATGCATGGCTGATGAGTTACAACAGACCTTCGATATAGTAGTTTTTGATGATGCAAAGAACTGTGATTATTTGAAATTCTCTCAATTCCAAAAACCGACAGGAACAGAAAATCAATTCAGGTATATGAACAATTTAATTTAAACAAAAGATTAACTTCAAAATCAATACTACAAATACGAGTATATTAATAATGTGTATTCGACCAATTTTCATCACTTGATTATATTTTATAGGATAATTATCTACCTATTATATACGAATAGTATAATTATCTTCATTATGTTAACATGCACTTCTTACTGGGTTAATGTGAAAGTTATTGGTGTTTTAAAGATACTTATTTGCAAATGGTATAAATTTTTGTAGGGACTATAGTAAGACTATTTTCCCAATATTTCTGTATGGTGCCGAAACATGGGCATTAAGAAAAAGGGAACGCAAGAAGACAAAACTGCCTTGGAGATACAGTGCTGGTGACGAATGTTCTGTGTACCATTGACAGCTCCTAGGAAACATTCTGGAAAAGCTACGAATCAAAGCGTTTGTTATAATTGTGAATCCACAGGTACTTCAGCCATATTATTAGACGGGAAGATATAGTGGAGAGACTGATGATCCAAGGGAAGAAGAGGGATAATTCTCCAGCACGATGAACATACCTTGTAAGGAATGCAAGCAACAGCTCATTCTAAGAGTGTAGAAGAAATGCTACTGACCTTAAAAAAATGCACATAATTTTTTCTGAAGTCAGTCCATTTGCAAGATCTAGTTTATCTAAATGATCTCGACTGCTCTGTTAACAACATACTAACTAAAAGAAGAAATCGTTGATTTTTGTCTTAAAGCATATTTTTTGTCATTGCTTAAAAGGAACACTGCCTGAATTGGTCAGTTTCTTTTCATCATTTTTGTTCATATAACAATCCTCGCCCTTAAATTGATAATATCCCATGTGCATATTACGAGTATATGAATTTAAAAACAGGAATCCAACTAAAAATATGTATGAATTTTATGGTGAACATTAAACCTCAAACTTGTTTTTGGTTCAACAAGTTTCGTTTTGGAAATTTATCCTTATAAGATATTACAAGTATCTTAGAAACAACCCTTGATGAGTATTTCTACTTCAAAACCTAAAGATCTTTATAGGGTCGAGATATATAAATTGAGAAATAGATGAGAGAAGCTTATTTTGAACAATGGAAATGATGTAACTGATTAAATAAACATTGTTTTTTTTTTTAAATGTGAAAGCCATAATTTAAAAAAGTAACGGCAATTAATTTTGAATCAACCCAATATTCTCATATTTATCGAAGGATCTTAATGTTTACTTGAACAAATTCCCAGTGAAACAGATATTTTGAAGTATCGAAACTTTTTACTATTTTCTATAAAAGATGTTTTTTTGCAAAAATAAAGAAAAATTTTCCAAACTAGAAATAAAATGTGTAAGTCATGACGACTTCCGTGGTCTTGTTGACAATAAGTTTATCTTCCAACTTCGGGTTCGGGGTTTGATTTCCATTGGAACTCATGTTTTTTTTAATGAAGGACATCAGTCTGATTTTCCATTAAGAAAGATCATTCGGGTCGGTTGAAATAGATTGTCACATAGTAATAAGCCTACCAAATTGTACTGCATACAACAAAAATGTAATATAATACAATGTGGTTGGTTTCTTAAGGAAATAATGCAATGTAATGCTATACTCATATATACAATAAAAAATTTATGCAAAATATTGAAATCAAAAGTGAAACTGTGGTTGTAACCCGTAAAGAAAGTCGAGAGCAAGACTCTCCTCATAATTCTTTCAATAACCATAAATTTTTTTGGAATATCTAAATATTTAAAAAAAATAATTATATACATTTTTTTTCAGCGTTTCAGAGTTTGACACAGCCTCGACTCCAGCTGTGATTGCCTTATCAAGTGGGTCCACAGGTCTTCCAAAAGCAATTTGCTTGACACATGAACAGATTGCCAACGTTATAGGATTACCGTGGTAGTATTTTGTTTATTATCAACCCATACAATATATCTTCTTTCCGAAGATTATCTTAATGTGAATATAACTTGCGTTATAAAAAGAATTACAGGCTTTTATTTTGATAGTAGCAAAGATTTACGGCTCTAACTGTGCATATAAAATATATATCATTTCAACTAATTATTTCAATCGACAATTTATTTTAATTATTTTGTTACATGGTTAAAGATGGATTTAAATATTTGACAATAAACTCACACATATAGTAGTGATATACTCAACATTAAACAATAAACTCATCCATAGTGATATATTCAACTATTGAACAGTAAACTCACACATAGAATTTAAATATACATATAGCAATACATTCACATATAACATATTTAGTTATACATGTATATTCAACTATTAAACTATAGACTCACATTAAGTTATATATAGTAAAAGTTCGTTATTGAGAACAATGATAAATAGTTTTTTTCCATTTTCTAGGTCACGAAATCAACTTTTCGTAACAAATTCTAATGTTAATTAAGAAACCCGCGTGTTTCGTAATTTGTGATGTTTTTTCACCAAAAAGTTTCGCTAATAATTAAAAAAGTTTGTTTGGCAACCCGTGTGGCAATATTTGGATGGCGGCTAATCTTCAGCATTCAGTATCAATGAATCCCGCCAAAAGTTCCTTTATGACTTCTTTTGTAAAGAAATATTTTTAATGCTTTTCTGAAAGCTTTCAGTTGTCAAATTTAGATAAATCCACTGAACTGTGATGAAACCTAAACATTAATTGAATTTTCCAATAGATCACAACACCTAAATGTGGAAGATTTAGAAAACGAGGTGTTTTTAAACTTTTCTGACGCATGCTGGGTGTCTGGTGTAATAGTGGTGTTGTGTGTGCCACTATTGGGTCAAACTCGACTTCACACCCCTCAGAATTATTCTACTGATCTTGCTATAGAAGTTATAGAAAAATATAAGGTATTATATTTGGTTAAATTATTTTTTCCTCTCCTTGAAGTGTAGAATATGTGTACCGAACTTTATCTATATATTGCAAACTCGATAGTAGTTGCCAGAAAGAACTGTACAATTACCAAATCTCCATTATTCGTTGTTTCGTATAACAATAATTATATAATATTTCCAAATCAAAGTCAATTAATCATGCATGTATTGGTCGCAAAAAAAATATTTTAACCACCATAAATAATTTGAACGATAACTCATCCACAATGCCAGGTATTCTGCTATATTACTAGATATGTATCGTAAATAGTATTGAATTGATCTATGGCATGCATTTGAGCTACTTGACTAATAATATCTAAAACAGAGCCATAAATACTGCAGCTCAATGCCTATGTGTGATAGGATTATGCTTACGTAGTCATCTCCGGTGGCACCGACAAGTTCCCTATAATCCCACATATTGTACTGTTCAACTCACCACGAATATTGGAGATTTATTTGTTCATACTTGAGCCAGACTCATAATACAGTTATACAAAAAATATGTTTGAAACTAATCTGAGATTAATAATATACCTACCTGAGATCAATAATAAACCTACCTGAAATGAATAATAAACCTACCTGAGATCAATAATAAACCTACCTCAGATAAATAGTTAACCTACCTGAGATCAATAATAAACCTACCTGAGATCAATAATAAACCTACCACAGATTAATAGTTAACCTACCTGAGATCAATAATGATGAGGTGTATGGAATTTCATAGGGAAATTAACCGGTACGATTTCCGTCCTTTGCTTCTTCCTTCAAATAACATACGTGTATATATTTTTTCTGCCTAGTATTTTGGGGTTGAAGGATACTACTTACATATGTTTTAAAAAAATAAAAATTGATAATCAATAAAATAGATTACTTGTACAGCACTATTTTGTAATAAAATATGGCATCAAGAGAGACGAGTTTTAAAAAAACACAACTCATAAGCGCCACTTTGTAAATTTATGTGATATAAGTAGGATATCAAAACCAGAATGTCGACAATGAATAAAAAGTATGCTTTTTATCAGATCATTAGCAGCATCAATGTTCCATCTGATTTTCGTACAGATATGAAGTTTATTACCGTCAAATAATGACACAGAATGATGTACAGATGTCATTAAAGATCCCCTTTAAGAGACCTTGTCTCATCAATTAGAGGCCAACATATGTATTACCAAGTTCCTAATATCATCCGATGGGCAGATGTGAAGCGATTTTTCCACTAAAATCACATTACACGAAAAAAGATCATTTAAATTAGAAACATAATCATATTTGAATTCAAATGCCTGTTGAAAACTATTTTGTTTTTAACAAATATAAATATGAATTAGTATATCTGAATTATGAAAATACTTATAATGTAACGTTTTAAGTTTAAGAAATGAAACAAAAGTGGTTTAATCTTTAGGTCGTGGATGTTTCTTGGAAGATGTCCTATTTAAAACCCATGATTAACTTTTCCTCTCAGTTAAGAATTAGCATTATATAAGAATAAAAATTTACTAATTCATTCAATCAAATATTTTTTACTCAAGTGATCAAGTCAATTATTTAGTTAATTTGTAGAAAAATCAACTTAAACTCTTCTGATAGATCAATATTTATTTTATTTAAGCGAGTTGTGGAATCTTTGAACAAATTGCCAAGTGTTGTAACATTGAACCAGTTTACAAACAGACTCAAAGTTTCAACACACCAACTCAGAAATGTTGTTAATACACCATAGTGATTTGTTTCTTTTGTTTAATCTTTAGTTATTTTTCTTTGCTTTCTCTTTGTGAAAATATGACAACTAAACTTAACAGCATATAAATGCTGCTGAAAGTTTCATAATACAATGGCGTTGTTACATTGTTTGATAACGACATCATATGGAGAAACAGTGTTACTGATTTAGTGTTTGATGACCACAGCTTGACTAGGCTGTTGTACATATGTAAAGTGAAATAGCGTAACTAATTAATGATTAAGTTGTGTAATCACTAATATGTGATTACACAACTTAAAAAGTATTTAATTATTTAAAAAATCGAATTCAATTAACTGAGTATCAAATTATTACTAGTTATTTGTAATTTTAATGAATTATTTCCAGCCTACAGTATTGCTTTTTATGGAAACGGGATCTACAAATTTTGTAAAACATTCAAAATTTATGAGCAATGAATTTGTGATGCCTTCTGTGAAGACTCTGGTTTCTTTAGGACATTTGATATCGCCTGAAGCTAGAGAAGTGCTTAAGGTATAAATATTTTTTTATAACTACATAATATATTAGACCCCTTTTTTATACTTTTTAATTTTTACAATGAAATAAACAAAGCACTCCATTGTCTAACTAGGCATATACCTGTACTAAAGGAGGTATTTTACATGAAACAAAATAGAATTAAAAAATATAGAAACATTCATACTGTAGTCATAAGTATAAAAATTCCACTAGATAAATATAAATATTAATTTTACAAAGGATTATTCACTGATTTGTAGATACAAAATGGTACTCATAAATCCACAAAAATGAGGAAAAGTGAATAAATGCATTTCAAAAACTCAAATTCTTTTAAAAACAATGTGGTGTTGCCTTGTAGTCTACATGTTAAAGGTTACATATATATTTATTGATGGCAGTTACGTATATATTTATTGATCTACATGTTAAAGGTTACGTATATATTTATTGATTCTGATAATGAAAACTTTTCAATATTACCTCGTGAAATTCAAAAAGTCTTTTAGACATTCTAGCTGTAAAGTAAGACTATATCCAAACAATTTAAAATCATCTAATATACTATATTTTTTAAACAGCCTTAATGGTACATGATGCGAAATCATAAAGGAGGACATTAAAACAAATGATCATATGAATATTTTATCAATTCTCAACAGCTCATAGAAAAGTCTGAACTCAGTCTCCTTAAAAAATATATCATTCTATGGAGTGGTAGGCCCTTTTGTGGATTTTAATTAGTCGATTACTAGAAACAAGTAAAAGCAAAAAAACATTGTGAAATGAAAACACTGCAATCAAATTTGTTACGTACAATATTTATTTTGACATGAGGCAAAAGCGGCAGGAGTAATGGATATACGAGTATATTTCTTCATTAAAATATAAAGTTCAGACAATATTAGTATAAAAATGACATGATTCATAAAACTTATTTTCTGTTAATATTTGCTCAATTAAATCCATCGATATATTACCATATATGCTACCGCATCAAGTATCAGTCAAACTGTTTATCAAAAACATATCTTATAAGATTGGGTTTATTAAAAATATACATGAGTATTTATTTAAAATGTTGTATTTAATTAAAGACTAAACTACCAAATGCCGTAATAAATACCTGTTACGGTTTATCAGAAGTCTTTGGTCCAATAACCAATGTACCCAGGGGGTGCACCAAAGAGAAGACTTTGGGAAAAGTACTTCCATGGTACACTTGGAAACTGGTAGATGTGGAGTCTGGAGAGGAAATAATGAGACCTTATCTCAAAGGAGAACTTTGGATCAGGGGACCAACCGTTTTTAAAGTAAGTACTTACCCTTCCTGTGCTAAAAAAATTCGCCCGTTCCGGTGCTGTGTACACATGTAAAAATGAGCTATTTAAAATCTAAAAAATAAGAATATTCATATCCAATCGCTTAAATTAATTATATTTGAAGTTATAAGTGATAATAATTGAAATTTAATTGCTGAAAACATGAAAAAAACATCTGCCGTCGTTCACAAAACGGGCGAAGCGACCACCTCGAACGAAAGCCCCAAAGCTACTGACGGGATGGAAACACACGCTGTGCATGTTATACTTCGAAGGAAGGAACTGAGATTCTATTTCTTGCGTTCCCATATACCGAATTAGAGTGAGAGTGAGACGTGAATAGCGTCGCTTCCTCACACATAGCGTTTTTTTAGAACGAATATACCTACGTCACACACTGGCACACGTTTGATTGTATTGGTGACTTTATTCCCGATTTTCACAAAATATCTCTGATGTGGCCGATAAGTGTTAATTTTTATTAATATTATTTTTGTCATTCAATGCGTAAATGTATTTCGGAGGAATACCTAAAATCTGAACCCAGTATTTATTATATTTATAGAAATATTAAAGTGCTTAGAAGCAATGTGTACTAGTTACACATCACAGGGAAGGACGGGTTAAGCAACAATTTTTAAACGAAGATTAACCCTTTTAATCCCATGGGGCCGATTATCGGCCCAAACTTGTGTATGCGAAAAATCCCACGGGGCCGATCATCGACCTCAAAGTTTTCATACAAGTTTTTATGTTTAATATTTTTTTTTATGAAATATGAAAATTACTTATTATTATACACTCTATAGAGAAGTCTTCACAAAAAAATAGACTTTAAAACTAAATATTAACTGAGAAAAAATATAAAATATTATCTACTGTTTTTTTGTCAAAAAAATGTTTGGGATTTTTCGAATATTTTATGCAAAATATGCTGGGATTAAAAGGGTTAATTTACTTAATTCCTTCTATGTAGAAGGAACTTATGAAAGTGTTTGTGCTCTCCAGTTCAAATAGCAGGATGAAAAGATCAAATCAGGAGTCTGCTCATTTATTTATACCTTTCTATATTAAAAAAGAAGTCAAAATTGTCCCCACAAAACTTAATGTCTCTAGACAGTCCATATATAAACTTGAAAACAAGTTGAACACAAAAGATCAACCATTCAATTGAAAATAAAGTTAATAACTTTTTATAATTATGAAAGTACAAATGTACAAATACTGAAGTGGTATAAGATTCTAATTGATACCAAGACTACAAACTCTTAACTTCTTCAATTAGTTTATGCTTCAGAGGATTTTGCACTTCGATATAAATTGTTGTCAATGTAATTTTTTTACAATTTTTTACATATTTATTCCTTACACATAAAACTTTCTTCTTTCTCTTAGTTAGATCAGTGACTTGATATGTTGATTTTCAACTATGCATCTATCTTTTTTAAGGTCTTCCTTGGGGATCACTGCTATGGGGTATTTCATGAATCGCAACATAAAAAACTCTTGTGTTATCCACCCTTTCCACAAGACCTCTCCAATATACGAGTATTCTGTGGTGTCTATCCCTTCTCACAATACCTCATATATCTCATGTATTCTTAAAATACCACTTACTTCTAAAATGATCACCTATATAAAGACCAATAATTTCCACACTTTTAGTTTGATTGAGGAATTCATGTATTTAATAAAACAAGTTTCTTCAATTGTAATAAGGCATGCGTAAGGATGTCTCTCTATACCATACATGGTGTTAGGGTTATGTCAAATGCAATTGCTAAATTGCGGCTTGACTGTTGCAATGTAAGGTATTATGCTTTGGTTTACAACAATTGGAACTAAACAGATTGCAAACCGTTTTTGATGTAACCTCTTGAACTATATTAGGTGTCTATAAATTTTGACATTAAACTCCTCTTAAAAAGGCATTTTACTTATCTCTTTTCAATTTCATTTGATTTTACATTTTAGCTATGTCGGTATATGATTTTTATTTTTCTTACTATAAGTTTGAATATTCAATAAGATAAAAAAAAGGTTCTTTGATTATAATTTAATAATGATATATTTATATGCAATTTAATTCAAAATCAAATCTTGAATGCGTATAAATGTGAATCGTTTATTTTTGTGTTAAAAACCATTGACGCTTGTTTGATTCCAGTTTTACTACAGAGATCCAGATGCCACCAGAAACGCATTTTCTTCGGACGGATACTACAAAACTGGAGACGAAATGTATTTCGACGAGGAGTTTTACTTTTATTATGTTGATCGAACTAAACAAATGTTCAAATACCGTGGATTTCCGGTGAGAATAGTTCATTTTTCATTGGGTAATTTAAAAATATATATTTTTTAAGATCCACCAAAATTCTTGTCATTGACCAAACTATGAATTTGAAACAAACCTCTGAATCTTTTTTTCTTTCGACTTCTTAACTCTTTCTCACTATTAAGGGGTCTGCTTTTCGAGTCCTCATTTTTCAGTTACTCTTAAGTTACTTCAGTCTTCATTTTGCACTTTTCAAATCCATATTTACTTTGTCATATTTTTTTTTCAATGTGTTTAATTTTTCATACACCTTAAATTTATGACATAACGTTTGAAAATATTTTTTTACTGTATAAAAATATTTACAAAATCTTAACAATTATTACCATAACTTGTCCAGCTGCATTCAATCCATCTTCACTCGTCTGGCACTGACACTCGTCTCGTTACTGTCACTTTTCGTATTATTGTAAGACAATATCCGTACATAGATATGTGAAAATAATACTCCTCATTCACGAGCGAGCTAATGAACACCAGATTTGCCAATTTGTAAATGGTGTCGGACGTCTGTGTTTGTTTTGCGCGCTTAATGAATTGTCAAATTAATATGTAGAGATTCAATAGGTGCGTTCGGGGTCACCACTTTAGCGGCTGTGTCCTAGTGGGACGGGATGACGATGATTTGTTGATAAATAATAAAACACGTTAGATCGCAATGCGGAAAGAGAGTGGAATTTTATTAGTAACGTAGGTATTTATATCTTTTTAGAATGTGCGCGAGAACGCGCTCGCGATATGCCTACGTCTCGCTTCTGTGAATGCAAAACGATTAATTGTTGTATGTAGGTAACAATCTATTTACGGAACCGGCGAGACAGCGTGGTGCGTTCTCTCTCTAGTATGGAGTGCGGTCCGCTCGGCTATGGGATGAATGGCCGGTGGGTGAACTTTGGACTCAATTATTTAAAATTGTCGAGGAGTACGAAGGTCATCTCATCGGTCATTGACCGTATGTATGAACGCCCACAGTATTCGAGTGGGCGACCGCCACAAGGTAAAGGAAAAATATGAAATAAAGTAACCAAAATGAATAAAAGAAGTGAATAAAAAATATAACAATTAGGTATTCAAATTAGTACATACATAGAAATACAAAGAAATTATTGTATAATACTTATTTTGGTAATTTAAATTATTTTCAGCAGAGATCTATTACCATGTACCACTTACTTTCAGATCATAAGACGCACCCCATTTTTGAGTCGATTTTTCTAAGCTACATAGTCTTATGGCCTGAAAAACCTTGTATATTTTTTATTATCGTTACTTACAGAAAATTTAAAAATCCCTTGAACTGATACGATCAAGATAATGTTTCCCGACACTATATTTACAAAAGTTCAATAATATTACTCAAGTCATATTAAACAGAAAAACAGCACATGGAAATAATTGACGCTGAATCCCACGACATATTTTTTACAGATTAGTCCTTTGGAAATCGAGCTTACAATTCACATTCTGGAAGCAGTCGAGTACGCGTGCGTGGTGGGTATACAAGCGGACGAGTATGGAGAGACTGGAGATCTTCCTCTGGCTTTTGTGCAGAAATCTGATGGGGCTACGGTCACAGCACAAGAAGTGAAGGATGTAGTCAAAGGTGTTCATCTTTTTAAATGTTTATTTTATATAATATTTAAATAATTCATTTCCATTCTTTTGTATTGAAGTTTGTTGATAAATTTCATGCAGACTGAAGTAAAAGCACTTCGTATTGGTAGTTGGAGCTCCTTGGTATGTACGCAACACTGCACTTTACAGTGACATTAGACTATCATTAGTTGGAGAGTTATTGCATTATTATTGATTATATTATTGATATTTTTTCAACATCTTCACCCAAAAGTATCCATTCAAGTCAACACTACACAAAAATCCCAAACTATTTTTTTCGCATATTTTCATCTGGTCGAGAAGATGCTCCATCAACCTCAACCCAAGAAACTCTATCCATACAATTAGTTACGTAAATTGTTCCAACCCGCGCTGTGGAACAATTTTTTCTCTCAGTTTGCGGGGGCATGGATATGATATACCGATAGAATATCGATGACTTCGGCCATATTTTTTTTAAATGATATGAGAAATTTCTGGAAGTTCCAAATGCCCCAGTTTCAGGAAACAGAGACATGTTGAGGTTTAAAATTGCATTGGCTAAGACTAGATATGGACTTTAGCGACATTAAATAAAAAAGTTGTACAGAAAAATACACTGTTCAACTTCTTATTTTCTACATGTGATCTTCACACGCAATGTGTACTCTCAGGAAAGTCACAGCGTCTTGTATTAGTTTGTGCGGTTCCTGCATACCTCCAGAAACACATACAGTTGGCAGCTGTGGTCCATGGTCTGGATCTTCTAGCACTCACAGAAAAGCGAGTATGCTAAGCTATATTTGTGAATGTCATGTGCAATAACACCCATTTCGCATCTGACCTTATTCAGAATGCACCACTTCCTCAGAGATAAGGAAAAATCAGACAACTCTACCGTCGTGTTGCTTACGTCACTCTCCGTCCAACGGTACGGCCATTTATCGGCCTTTTGTCGACATATTTCAAAGTCTTGAGTGAGTATAAACTAAAGTTTTTCTTGTATTTTTTACAGATAATCTCTCTGATTGGAAACGGTTGAGGGGAGGAGTAGTCTTCTTGGATAGGATGCCCCTGACTCTTGCTGGAAAGGTTGACAGAAAATATTTGAATTCGATAAAACACACAGTGGACCCCGAATGACTGACTTAAGTCACAAATACACCTAATGAATTACATTTTATAATAAATAAATAATTCTGATTTACCAATTTTGGTTTCATTTATAAAATAATCACTGTTAAGTTCTTGTCATAACACTTCTCAAACCCTTAGAATGTTATCCTCATTCACTGGTCCAACGCCACGAAGGAACTGCTCGCCTCGTTTAAATGGGATGTCCTGAACCATCCCGCGCATTCCCCTGACCTAGCACCTTCAGATTACTATCTCTTTACTTCCCTGAAGCTGCACATGGGTGGAAAAAGGTTTTCAACCGACGAGGAGGTAAAGGATGAGGTGGAGAAGTGGACGGAGGGGTTGGCGGGAAACTACTTCGAGGAAGGCATCAAAAAGTTGATACCCCGCTTCACCACCTGCATTGAGAGGAATGGCGACTATGTCGAAAAATAGCTTACATATGTACTACGGTAACCACGTAATTTTTTTTGTTTAAATAAAAAAAATTGTAACCTACAAAAATTCAGTACACTTACTTTCTGGATATGCCTCGTACATAAGAAACATAAAAATGTAGAATATCGTATTGTAAACTAAACGTTATGTATTCAGAATCTAATAAACTAGGCAATTGCTGAATATATGGACATCAATATTTTCGTTTTAATATATGGTTCTCGTCCAGATTCTCTTCGTCGTGGTCCTCCACTGGGTGTAGAATTTGGTGTACCACCTGTCTCCATCCATGCTGGATGTAGTGTTGAAAGAGGATCCTGTTGACTCAATTAGTTGGTCTGTCTGTCTCTTAAAACACCTTTCTATCACTCGTTTTTCCTCAGCTGTCCCCGTGATCATCTGCCATTCCAGACCTTCGTTATTCTTTCTAAAAACACGGCGAAAATATGTTAAAATTATTTTCTTATATATTTTGTCAAAATTCGTTATCTAATTCCTTACTCTTGGATTTTGGTTCAGATTACAATATATTTTAATAACATCTTAAACAATTTAGATTTGGAGCTTCGTGTGTCTAGGAAGCTATATTTGGTCTCCTTAAGAAATTTCAACCTGGACGCAATTTTGATGGATAGGTCATTCCTACAAATAAGAAGTAATCTTTAGTGCACCGTTCAAATGTCTTGAAAGTATTTTAAAATCGTAAATTTTGCATTATATTCTTTCCTGGTTTTTATTGTGAATAAAGTTTATTGCAATAGCTTGGTAACTCGGAGCGTATTTTGAATGCAGATTTAATTAAGATTCAGTTAGTAATAGTAGAATGGTGATGAAGTCCGTGAAGAATGTAAGGAAAACTTCTTCATCACGTTCTCAATGCTAAGGCTCGTGGCCCTCTGCTATGTCTCGGACACAGCTCACCACCTGTCAACATCCCTCTTGGTCATGGGGCACATTAAATGCACCACTTAAAGAGAAGATCCTGTTAACTCTTCTACATATTCCATCCCTGTCATAAGACATCTTCTTCCTGCTCCCCTTCTCTCAACTGTCCCCGTCATCTGTTATTATGATCGTCCATAATAATATTTAAGTAGCGATATTGGTGTATGTGAGTGAAATGTGGACGAGGAAAAAGACTGAGAGGAGCCAAATAAATGCTGTAGAAATGCGTGCACTAAGAAGAATACTTGGCATGCAGTGTATTACAAAATGCAGAATGAAGTGATTAGGGATAAAGTTATGGCTGATGTGTTATGTAAAATGAAAAAGAGCTATATGAAATGGTCTAGGCATGTAGATCAAATGAATAAAGAAATGCCAAAAAAACAATATATAATGCAAATGTGAGTGGAATGGGTGGTAAAAGAATACCAAGAAAAGTATAGTTGGATCAAATGAATGATATTTTGAAAGAAAAAACGTAGAAAGTCTGAAAAATTGTAGGAGTTCTATGAGAAAGTGTATGGATGTGGAAGACGCGAAGTATTTATGTCGAGATAGGAAAATCTTGTGCTATGTGGTCTCTGTATTGTATTGTATTACACATTCGTCGCATACAATACAACCTAGCGAGGATATTGCCATGTTGTAATCTCTTCCAACCAACCAGAAATATGTTAAAGAGGCCTTAAGTGATACCTACACCACTTAAATCCTTTTTCAAAAAATATGGATTCCAGCGGGATTTGAACTCGCAACCTCCGAGCTGGGAGACATGCGTCTTACCCACTAGGCCACGGAGGTCGTCATCACTGTCTACATCGACAGGGAAATTGCACGATGGTTTATATGTATTACAATGTTTATACACTTTTTTGTAAAAATATATGATACAAAAGGGCATAAAATGTTTTTCAATATCAAAATATTCCAAAGAAAACAGTATTTTGATAATAGACCTATGATAGCTTCTCTCTCAAATGTGCTTTTTCAACGTATGTACGAGTATGTGTGTAATTTCTGGATAAACGAGTATATTGACATATTTTGTTGCTATCAATTAAACTATTATTTATTTAGTACATTAGATTTTCTGGGATGTTTTCCACTATAAAGTATAAAATGTTTTTCACTACGAGTATCAAAATATTCCAAGGAAAACATTATTTTGACAATGGATCTTTGATAGCTTCTCTCTCAAATGTGCGTTTTTGACCTATGTATATGTGTAATTTATAGATATACGAGAATCAACCCTATTTACAGGCTGTTTTTCACTATGAAGTGTAGAATGTTGTTAACAGTTGTTAAGTTCAATGATGGCCGACATTTCAAAAGCGTTATAGTTTTCATCCTCAGGACCATTTTTTTTTACTACAATAATTTCCAAACGTCGCGCGTCGGTCATCATTGAAGTTAACTCAACTCGGCAACAACGCCGAATAATATTTTAAACTAGTGGACAACGTTATTTTTATGTTTTGCTCTCTTATGACATTATCAAAATTGACATGGTGTCTTATGCCTCAGGGTTACAGATATGTATACAATAACAAAAAAACATTTATTATTTTCTATCTTCGAAATTACGCCAAAAAAAAACATCTCAAGAAATTCGCGTAATCAATTGGCGAAAAATGAGCTTAAAATTTAATAATAATATACATTCAGCATGCTTGGAATGAAAATATTAAGGAACCTTTTGCTCTACGGATATCAATCCGACAAATATGTTACTACTTTCAGGACAACCTATTAATTAGGTTCATTTTACGATGATTCTTATTGCATCTGTGCGTTGAGGGATGGAACAGGAAATGAGAGTAGCTGTGTCTAGTTTGAAATTTTAAAAAATGTAAGCGGAAGCCGTGAGTTATAAAACGCGTTATAAACCTAGTTTTGACTTGACAGTCAATTATACGTCCTTCACAATGTTTATTTTTTCAGACATGGTGTCTTATGCCTCAGGGTTACAGATACGTATACAATAACAAAAATCAAAGATTTTAAATGCACAATTTTTTTGTGTTTTAAAGTGTCTTTAATGGCATTGTTCACAATGCAAACCACTGGTCACGGCACTGGTAAAAATACGATTCTATATGTACTCTTGGTTTACTTTTCATCATGTGAGTAATTTGGTTTTATCTCAGTCAGTAGTTGCTGACACTTCATTCTAAGATTACGCGTGTGCCTAGCAATTAACTATATGAAATTAGTTCACATGACCAGCAAAGTTATAAAATATAATTAATAGTGTTTGTGAATATATATTATATTATATTTATACAAGAATTCATGAATTAGCTGATAATAATTCGTTAGTTACAATAACATTCAATCAACGGTGAGTACTTAAATACAACCAATGAAGAGAAAACGTGACTAACAGGTTTAACCATTATTATTTTGTGTGTGGTTATTTATTACTTCACTGTCCTTGATACCTTCTTCGAGAGAAATCATATGACAAAATGTACTGAGTTTATGTCATAACTTAACTACAAAAGATCGGTATTTTTTTTACTCTTCAATTTTTAGGATTAAATGTACAAATTACTTCCTAGCCTAACTAAAACTTTGTTCGTCCTAAGGTTTAACATGCAAAGAACTGAAGACAAATCAAATCACATTAAACTAAGAAAGAGCATTTAAATCTGAAACATTTATTTTACAAAGGATTATTTACTAATTTTTAAAATCAAAAGAGAATTTATAAATCTACAGACATCAAGGAAAAGGGAACTACACGTATAATACTTACTTATTCATTGGACGATTTTGATCCTATTTGAGATTTAATTTTTATTTTAACGGCATCTCATTAAATCTGATCTGTTTTTTATCAGACATATTTAAATTCAGTTTAATATTTACTTTATATTTTATCATCTAAATAAGAAATAAATATAAGTTTCTTGATAGCAACATAGTGTATCATATATACGTAGGTATAAAAACATTCCGAAATTGCACTTATATCTCAAGATAAATAGCAAAAAATACATTTAAGTGAGAAGTTATCAAAAGGTCTGGGCTTATTTCATAACATCCCCCCGAGACACACCTCACCAATATAGGGCGAGCCCGGCCGTGAGGACACCAGATGTTTTTCAGCCCATTCCCTTTGGTTTTAAGTAATGCATTTAATAATTTAGCAGTAAGGTACACGAAACTTTTCTGTCCGAAGGCCGTTAGCATATATAGTATTTTTTTAATCTTAAATTTCTTCATTTCGTTTCATAAATGCTTGTTTCAATTTCATGATATTTTCTAAAAATATAAAGTTAAAGGTAATTTCATAATGAATAAAATAACTAAATTATGTTGACATCTTATAATACTTCTTTATGAACTATGTTCTTTCTAATTGTAGAATTACATCTGATTACTTGAGTTAGTTTTCTATTCCAAAAAAATATATATTATTAGAAAAATTTTGGAATATAAAAATATTACCATCCACACGATTAATACATTAAAAACATTAACATATATAACCCTTATTCTATGAAATACAATATTACCATCCACACGATTAATACATTAAAAACATTAACTATATAACCTTATTCTATGAAATACAATTTTGTTCAGCTAGACATTGAATTATAATTAGTAAAAAATAAGACGTTAAAATAAAGTTACTTACAGTATTTTATGGATGTCAAAATTAAAAGTTATGAAAGTACTGTAACCTATTTATTTAATTAGTAACAGCTGTTTCACCATACAATGACCTTTTCAAACTGTCATTGTATGGGGAAAAAGCTGTCTCTAATTATATAATAGTTGTTGAAGCCTCATTTTCGTACTTCGTTGATATCTTGTACATCACTTTCAAAACAGATTTTTGTGCTAATATGGCAGTATAGTAAAAGCATTGAAAATATATAATTTTAAGACTTAATTTATTCATTGTATTTCGTAGGATATTCCAGTCAACATAAAATAAAATGGCATTTTTGTTAAAA
>OX463855.1:13732286-14063822 GCA_949825065.1 Odontocerum albicorne
AGAAAACCTAACTGAAAGTAAGTACATAATCATGTGATTTCTCTCTCTCCCTCTCTCTCTCTCTCTCTCTCTCTCTCTCTCTCTCTCTGTGTCCTCTTTCTGTCATGGTCTGCCCCAATTTATTTTGTGAGCTGTCTTCCTATTTTTATTCTCCGCCCTATGTATATCTTATGTATCGTCTATGATTACTTGTCAGACTTTCATATTTTGATTAATGACTTGCTTTAGTGTTATCCTTCGCCTTCCAAGAAGTTTAAGGTGACAAAAAGTTTACTCTATATACTCCGAAAGCCTTCGTAAGACGTGTCGTCATCCTCTTTATATATCAGCCTTACTGTTATTAATATCGAATGTAACAGACACTAAGATAAACTATTAGGGATTCCGTTCCACCTCATTAGGGATTCACTTTATGGCAAAATGCAAAGAAGTTCATCTCAGTTTATACAACTTTACAGGATTAATATTTCTCCAAAATTAATAAAAACAAATTATCCACAAACCATTTTTCAGACATTGCGACTTTCACTGATGAACTCTGTGAAGCAAATTACGTCTTGCGACAATTTTTTTTTTTTTTTACAATTTTTTTTTTGCGATTTATACGTGAAGATGAATTGCGGATTTATTTCGAAGCTTTAAATAAAGCGATATTGTTATATATTACATACTATATACCTATTTGTAGGGAGACCTCGAACAATACTCATTTACTTCCCATTACCTCCGATCATGTATAGATTTTTCAGAACGTAATTTCGTATTTTTATGTCAAATTCAAATGCAATTTATTTATATTTAGATGTAACTTGATCATGGACGGTGGTTTTCGATATTTTAGCATATCTCGTGTAGTACAACGCTGATTATTATTTATCAAAGCCTTGGTTTGGTCATCGTCGGTGGCAATTGGTCATCCAGGAAGCGGTCGAGCGGAAACCATTTTCGAATCACCATTACGGATCACATTTGATACACATGATCGCTTACTTCATAGTCGCCATACATTGAACTTTTTTTTAAATTTATGTTGTGTTTTTTTTCCGTTGCAGTAGTAAAAAAGCACCAAGCAGCGAAAAAAAAACATTTATTCTTTTCCATCTTCAAAATTACGCCAAAATTATCTCAAGAAATTAGCGTAAGCATTAGGCATATGGAATGGAAAAATGAGCTAAAACTTTAATAATATCTAAAAAAAATATAATAACATTCAGCATGTTTGGAATGAAAATAGTAACGAACATTTTTCACTAAGGGTATCAATCTGACAAATATGTTACCACTTTCAGGGCAACCTATAAATTAGGTTCATTTTACGATAATTCTTATTGCATCTGTACCTTGATTCTTATTGCATCTGTGTCTAGTTTGAAATTTAAAAAAATGTAAGCGGAAGCCGTGAGTTATAAAACGCGTTATAAACCTAGTTTTGACTTGACAGTCAATTATACGCCCTTTACAATGTTTATTTTTTTAGACATGGTGTCTTATGCCTCAGGGTTACAGATACGTATACAATAACAAAAATCAAAGATTTTAAATGCACAATCATTTTGTGTTTTAAAGTGTATTTAATGGCATTGTTCATTGGACAATTTTGAAACGCGTTATAAACCTACTTTTGACTTGACAGTCAGGAACCCAGTACAAAGAATTACAATCTGGTTTTCACTTGACCTCTTGAACATCTTTCTGGTTGGTTGGAAGATGTTGCCAGGTTTTACTATATACAACGAAAGTTTAAAACAATACAATATTTGAAGAGGGAGCATATTTTTTCTTTCGCTGTCTCTCAGATATAGACTAAATATTCGTCGTTGTTTAAATTATCACATATGTATTTTGAATTTGCGTATATTACAAAATAAACGAGATCAAAACAGTTGTCGATGCCCTTGATAACAACAAATCACCAGGGATCGACCATATTGATTTCTTTCTGGTAAAGGAATGCTGGAGCCTGGCTAACGCATCCTTGGCCGATCTATCATTAAACTAGACACAAGTTATTTATTTAACAATTTCTTGCAATACATTATGCTTACTGTGATATTCCTATTACAGGAGAATTGGAGTATTATTTTAATTTAACAACTCCTCGCATTGTATTCTGTAACCACACCCAAGCCGAACGTATCAACGCAGTCGCCCAAAAAAATCATTTGACGTTTGAAATAGTTATTTTTGGAAAAAACGAATCCTGCGTCTTCACCCCATTTGCTGATCTAATAAAACCAACTGGAAACGAAGATGAGTTTTGGTAAAACGTTTTATTACTTATTATGTCATAATTTATATTCAGGATTAATAAAATTATTGTACTATCATTTCGAAGCATATTTTTTAATCAAGTTGAAATACTTTAATAGAAAGAGCGAAAGTACTGTGTACCAGGAATAAGGATGCTGAGGTGGATGGTGGATGTCACACGTAGAAAGACAAAGTACGAAATGAACATATTAGAGGTAGTCTCCAAGACGCACCTAGTAGAAACAAACTGAGGAGGCCCAGATTGCGATGGTCTGACACCTCGCAAGAAGATCCAAAGATTATGTTGCTCAATCGTTGCTTAGAAGTAAGTTGACGGGAGTAGACGAATACATTTGTCTGCCTGATGGGTACCATGAGAAACTACACGGAGAATCCGAGTCTCATCCATTCTTTGGGCGTGATCCCGCGCCAATAACATTGTACGAGTATCTGCCTTCCCCATCTTACGATAAATTCTTTTATTTTATGTATTTCTTCTTCTGTTTCACCAGTTATTCATCGCACAACCTTCATTTCTGATGTTTTAAGGAATACCTTATTCGTATGATATTATATCTAGTTTCAATAGTATACTAGTAGTGCAGGTTTAAGACATATTTTATAGATCGACACATATATTTCTGTTGTCATGTCCTTTTTTTTTATTTGAAACACCCAGATATTATTGCAAAGGTTTTGTTCATCTGTCATCTTATTTCATTACATAACTCATTTTGACTGTGTATGTTATATCTACTCCAAGAAACTTAAAAGACATCACATGTTTAATTATATTGTTAGCTTGTGTCTCACGAAAATAACATATTTCAAGTACGAATTTCATGAAATATTTATATAGTACTCTTTACGTAAAGCAACGCACATCATTAGGTTTATGTTTGGTAAACACATTCAAGTGTTATCATTTAACATGTCCATTATGGATTATTTCGAGATCGTGTGAGATAACCGAGCTTTGATTCCCTCTTCTATTATTTAACTATGAAAAAACGAGAATCGCAATATCAAATAATTAAATAGTGTTATTGCTAGAATCAACGAGAAGTGAGGAATACCAGAGCCTTCTTATGGATTTAGCTTGTTATCTGGTTATTAGCTGCCCTGGAAATCTCTTTACAAGCACCAAACTGGAATTGGGTGAACCAAGGATAATCTGTCAAAATGGGGAATGTTGCGTGATGGATCAACTCTGTATCTGCGGTGCGGGGCAATCCATAAGACACTTGTTGCAAGGACCAAGGATCTCGGTGTCTTACACCGAAGAGGACTTGATTCGCTTTAATGCTTTCCAGATGGCAGAATTTTGGGCAGGAATAATTTAGTCCTTTTGATACGATAAAAAGAAGCAGAAGTTTAAAAAATGTAATTGTCATGTATGTGTCTGGTTAGTCAGTCGACTGTTCTCTAAAAGCACACACATAGTTCAACAATTTTCTTATTTGTTTATTTACATTACAAGTATACAAGTGGACACATTCAAATTGTATGATTATGGATTGGTTGCTTGTAGTTTGTTGTTATTCCGGTAAACTAGGATTTTCATGTATTCTACTGGGAACATATGAAAGTGAAAAAACGATTTTTGTTAGCTTGTTTATTGTTGGTGATCGAAAACCATGTAAAACATTTCTTCCTTTATTTTACTTTTCCTTATATATCAGCTATGATCATTTTACATAAAGGACCCGAGTTAAAGTAGGTCTTTACATGGAAATCAAAGTTTAAAAAAATGAAATTAACTCAGCATTAGAATAAGTGCATTTTTGTAGCACTTGTTATTTTGATGTATTCAAATTTAACCATGAATACATCAAAATAACAAGTGCTACAAACATATTATTTTGATGTATTCAAATATAACCAATAAATTTAATAAATCAAAGACAACTTTTTATATTGATTACTTATTTATTTCAGTGTTACAGAACTCAATACGTCCACCACTTCAGCAGTCATCATCTTATCTAGTGGGTCAACCGGTCTACCAAAAGGAATATGTTTGACTCATGAGCAGATTTCGCATCTTATGGATTTACCGTGGTAGTACTTCAATTATTATTTGCCTACTGCTCCATATGGCTTTCGAAGTCCTCAGAGTTTCTAAGTATGGTAATATTACGTCATCTCAATGTGGCGAGAACTCAATTCTTCTTAATTATATTGCACTAATAACAACGCGTCAATAATAAAGGATTTTTTTTTCAATATGACGCTGCGCTTGATTTTGTGCTGCTTCATGTTGTCGACGTGTTATTGCTTCTCTAGAGTCTCGGTTGTTCCTTATTATCTTCGTTTTAGCGTATCTTCGTTTAAGCATATGTTGCTCTTTTTATAGCTATTTTATAATGTTGATACGTAATAATAAGTCCGTAATACTTTATATTAAAAAGCTATCTTGCAAAATCAATAAAAACACTTACATTTTAAGGTAATTTTTATTAATATGATAGTAAAATCCATTTCCAGAATGAAACTGAAAATCTTTTATAATCTGGAATTTGAATGAAACGAAACTAAGAACAGGGTATATATCTTACTGACATAAAACTTTGTATGAACAATAAACAACCAAACTCATTTATTTATATAGCAACAGTATAAAGTAAGTGAGAGGTGATAACAGTATTTGACTTAACAAGTAACAATGTCTTTAAATCTCGACAGCCGTAACTATAAAGAATATATTTACTTAAATTATACACGTTTGACTTAACCGTTGAACAGAAGCATATAAATATTAAAACGAGAAAGTAGTTTATAAGGAGTGAGAATGCTGAATTCTTTTAATATATTATTTATAATATTAAGTCAATTATTCGATTTGTGAATCGAATAATTGACTTAATATTATAAATAATATATTAAAAGAATTCAGCATTCTCACTCCTTATAAACTACTTTCTCGTTTTAATATTTATATGTTTCTGTTCAACGGTTAAGTCAAACGTGTATAATTTAAATAAATATATTATTTATAGTTAAGGCTGTCGAGATTTAAAGACATTGTTACTTGTTAAGTCAAATACTGTTTATTCCACTTAATATAATGATATAACATGTACAATTGTTATTTATTGTATTATATGTACAATGTATTATAATCATGTAAAGGGGTGACAGCTGACAAATAATATTAGAAATATTATTTAAAGCATTAGATTATAATCATGTAAAGGGGTGACAGCTGACAAATAAATATATTCTAATTGTGGTAGTATTCATAACTGAAGGCTGTAGAAAGGCAGTGTTATTGAAGATGCATGCATAGTTGAAACAACCAACTAAAGAAGCCTTACACCAACAAGAAGGGTGCGAGAAATAATAGTCTAGGAAAAGGCTAAGTTCTACCCAGGGTTGTACAGTCAGTTATGACGATGATGACTTTAATAAAACTTCTTCCATAAACTACATGATTTATAATTATCTGATATGTATTATTTTAGAATACGTGGCATCGACCCAGACCTCGTGGCTCAAGAGGTGATCCTCAACTTCTCCTCCCTGTTCTGGGTGTCGGGGACCGTGACTCTGCTGCTTTCCTGTTTGCTGGGACAGACCCATCTGTACACCCCAGCTCCGTACTCTCTGGAGCTGGCTTTCGCAGCTATTGAACAGTATAAAGTACATTGTATATTTTTCATGTCATTCTTAAAATGTTTCATATTGTAGTTTTTTAACGATGAGTGCAGTTTGGAATTAATCTAAAAAAATTCCTGCTTCAAGATGTAGTATTTTATTAAATTAATCTTATTCTGGTAAATTTAACAGGTGACAGAACAAGAAGATATTTCTTTATTTTTTATTGAATATTTGCGGAAGACAATGGAAAACCTCGCAGTTTCTTCCCAAGGAAACTACATTAATATGCTCTGCGATTTATGGGTCACGTTTTTCAGCCTTGAGGTCACGATGAAGAAGAAGACTTTACATTTAATACATGTGTAACCCAATTACATCAAATAAAATTCATAAGAAAAATAATAATAATAACAGTAGGCAAAATGATTACAAATTTTCCTTTGAAGTGGCTCAGTTATAACTAAAAAGTGTATTCAAGAGATTACTTCTCAATTTATTCATCGAGATATGGAAGATATTAATATCAGAAAATTTATTCAACAAGGTTATTCCGTATGCGAGAGGTAACGCTCTTAATAGCTCAGTTCGTGAATACTTCACCGGAAACTATCTTAATTATTTAAAGTATTGTAAGCTAACAATAAATAAAAAATATTTGGTTTTTGCATATGCCACAATTATTATTACACGAAGTCCAGTATGAATTTGTATACTTTTGTAAAGGTATTTTTATAAAATTTATTACAGGGACAGGTCATATGTCCCTAACATCGAAATCTAAAACCATTAGATTTGATTATGTAGTAGAAATAGCTCCAACGGTTTATTTGATTCCATGAAACAAATTTATCATTCAATGACAATCACGGTAGGTAGTATTACATTATACAAACAATATTTATTTGTACAATTTTAAATAAATAACCAATTATTATTCACATACAACCTCGGTCGGCTTATCGCGTCTAAACAGCTAAAATTACAAAATACAAGCAATGTTTATTTGTTAATTTTAAATTAAGAACCAATTATTTATCATTCAATTACATTATCGGTCAACCGATTGCTTCTAGACAGCTAGAATTAAAGAATACAAAAAATGTTTATTTTTTTAAATAAAGAACCAACTATCGTTAAATTGTTGTTTCTAGGCAGCTTTTATTACGGAATACAAAAAATGTTTATTTTTTTTCAAGTTTTCCTTTTTTTATTTTATAATATTTCAAATTTTTGTAGCCAACTACCTTCATTACATCCGCGTTTCGAGTGCCAGACATTATTAATTACCTGAAAACAAAGAATGACAATTTCTCATTGTTTTCCATCAAACTTTTTCTTGTTCTGGGAAATCTACTACCACTGGAAGTTAAAAATGATTTAAAGGTAAGAACCCATTAGTCACATATTTTATTTAATTTTATTACGACGTACGATTTTTTATCGACCATTAAAATGTTACAAAATAAATACTCATGTTAGAATTTTGAGTGCGCATAAAAATAAATACAACTTGTAACAAAATTATAAATATATTAAAAAAAAATATCGATATGCAGAACGCACATGCATACTGCCCACCACACAAAATACAAACTTGAAACAGGTCAAGGCTCAGACATTTAAAGGCCCTAAGATACAAAAATAAAGCAAATAATAATATTCTGTATCCACTCCAACACAAAATAGCACATCGAAACTTTAACATATTATTATACTCGTATTTACTGATATCTCAAAAAATTTTAAAGAAACAAAATCAACAAAAAGAAAGAGAGAAAGAAAAATCAACGAAAGTCATGCTGTGGAGTCGGATTTATGGTTCAAACAAACAAAAACGCTCTCTAAGAAAACTTTTAAACCATATAATTAATGGTTTATTAAATTTAGGGCAAGATTAAGTAGACTGGGTACATTGAACCACTAAAAAATCACCGGAACGTCTCAGTAAGATGGATGAATGATGTAATAAGATATACTCATATGCTCAGAATGAATGTGACCCACATACTCGTATAATGAATGTGACTTAAGCAGAATTAATATGACCCTCAAATAATTATGTGACCCATACAAAATTAATACATGGAACGAATTAATTCTGAACATCCACAGAATCTACTCGTATGTGTGGAATAATCGTAGAAACGTCAATTTATATCACTAGACTGCTAAAGATATTTTTTTTAGATTTCATATTTTTAATAACATGTAATATTGGAATAAAAAATTTGGAAATGTGATCCTATAACAAATATTTTGGATAAATAAACCAAAACTATGTTACTATTCTCGCGCTTCACTTATCTGCAGGGGATAGAAGCGTATCCAATAATAAATGAAGACAACGATAAAATATTTTGTTTTAGAAATCTCTAATGACTGAATATACAATGTTATATATTTAATCATATGGTGATACCTGTCTTATCATCAGGATCCTGGTGATAAGGTAGGTGACCCTACCCTAGGGTTTACTTTATGGATTAAAAATAGGATAAACGTCCATCACATAACACATGGTTGTACATAGAACAAGGGAAATGTTATATCATGCAACAAAATAATGTATTACACTTTTGTTGAATAATTCGGTGGGTTGTATTGCCATGTGACAATCTCTTCTAACCAAACAGAATTATGTTAAAGAGACATTGAGTGAAAATCAAACTGGAATCCTTTTTTTTAAACAGGTACCAACGAGAATCGAACCCGCAACTCCTTAGCTGGAAAACAAGCATATTACCAGCTTAACACAGAGATTTGTCGTAGATAATTATAATAATATCGGAGCTATTTATTTATTAATTAAACACTTTTCTTGCAAATATAAACTGGCGGGGTTATTGCCAGGCGGCAATCTATTCCAACCAACCAGACAAAAGTAAATAAAGCAAGTTACATACTCGTAAAAAAACATTCAAATGACTATCCATCCCTACGAAATCCATGAACACATACTTGAGCATACGCCCATAAAACTTACAAAGACGGACAATCACCCGAACGTTCCTTTTCATATGAAGTGAGATATCATCAATCAAAGAAAAAGGAAGGGATGGCGGAAATGAAAGAGAAAATCAAGAATGATACACGTTATATTACTGACTACAGTTTTTTCAGTCGCTTCTTAAAGCATGCCAAGGGCGGAGCGGGTTTAACATTGGTTTACAACTGATTCCAGAGTTTCACTGCATGGATAATAAAGAACGACGTAAAAAAAGAAGAACGGTGAAACGGAAAGGCCAATAAACAATCTTTGTTTGAGAATAGAGCTTGTCTATGATTCGAAAGACGTAATTGCTATATATTGTGTAAAAGCTATGTATTGTAGACAAAGTAAGAAAGATGTTTGAGAAGATGTTTGCAGCATTTGTTCAATTAACAGGGATACAAAATTTCTAACTTCTCAAATAGTCTTTCTGATTGTTTTTACTGTGTTATTTTAGAAACACATCCCAAATGGAGTGGTAAAAAACGCTTACGGTTTTACGGAAGCGTGTGGTCCTGTAACTACGAGTCCTCCAGGATGTGACAAGCTGAATTCTGTCGGTATTGTGCTTCCATGGATTCAATGGAAGTTGGTGGATATTGAGACCGAAGAAGAAATAACGGAGCCACATTGCCCCGGTGAACTTTGGGTGAAAGGTCCAACAATTTTTAAAGTTAGTAAATTTAGACTCTTTATGATATATCTGCCGGTTGAAGTGTCACCGACATATTTTATATTCATTAAAACAAATAAATATACATATATGCATACCATCACCCCGTTTCCTAGTCGGGGTAGGTAGAAAAGATCGAGCGCTTGTCTTCCAAAATATCATTCACATGATGCAACGACAAAGATGAATGATATTTTGGAGGACAGAGATCGACACATTCCTATCCACACAAATCACTTTTATCTCACCTACACTCGTACATCAAAATTTCACCCACTATATCCTTCCATTATTTCTTACACGGCATTCATTCCAGAAATATATATATTGGTATCGAAAATCTTTCAAATTTATTATTTCGATGTATACAATTCTTCTACTAATGTACAAAGGACCTTAAAAATCTATTAATAAATGGAGTTTAAATCTAGGATATCTTTATTAATTCTACTTATGATATCTAGTTCTAACAGAGTTATTCCTTATCCAGTCATTGCTTACTATATCATACATTGTAATACCAGATATTCTCCGCAAAGCACGTATTTCTACCATTTGCATTCGCCAGACTATTGATACCGGTAATGTCTCTAATGTTTTGCTATCTAGATTTACTGTATTTATTTTTTCCTTTCACTTTTTCTTAATGTCTAAGCTTCACTTCAATACATCAATGTGGACACTCACTGTATACAATTATTTTTGTAGATTTTTCAATTGTCCAATACATCCTTAAGTACATAGTTGACCATATTCTCTGCTGCAACATGCCTTTCAATATCTTTCTCTATCTTACCATCTCTCAAAAACATGCTTCCCTATACCAAAATTTCTCAACAGGCTGTAATCTTTCATTGTTCACCCATACATAGCAAACACTCATATAACATAATCACGCCTTTCGACAACCATTACTTTCTTACGTTAATTCTTAAATCTTTTTCAAAATACTTCACTTATCTTTTCAAACAAACTGTTCAAGTATTTTCATTCTTCGAAATTATTACCATATCACATTCATTACTAATGCAATATCTATTTGTATATTATAGAGATACTATGAAAATCCTGAAGCTAATAAAAATGCTTTCACTGCTGATGGATATTTTAAAACAGGAGACGCACTATATTTTGATGAAGAAAATTACATGTATTTTGTAGACAGGTGTAAAGAAATGTTCAAATACAACGAATATAAGGTAAATTCTAATTTATTTTTATCCTAATTTTCCTAAAGTGTAGTCCTAAATAAATATTGCTGAGCAGCAGATTACAACTTCCTTAAACATAATCTTTGTTTCATGAAAGTTGGAGCATTAGTTTTATAAATAGAAATGAAAGAAAAAAACCAGCTTGAGTAGGCAGTACCTGAAGGTGTGTCTAAATTACATGCTTTCAATGCACATTTCCTGCCCTTCTTCGACTCAACTAAGATCTCGACGACCTTTTTGGATCGAGGGATAGTCGGGGGAATATGAGTTCACAAAATACCATAGTTGGCGGCAGCAGTGGAATCGGTCCTCAGTCAGATATCTCCTTACTAGCCTGCTTCTCCAAAGATTCGACCAGTTACGAAGATTATGATGTACTCTAAATCGTCTTAGGTGTTGACAAGGTTGTAGTGCATACGCTTTGCATAGGTGGGGTTACATTGATTTTAAGAGGGTATTCTACTCTAGAAATTTGAAAAAAACTTTTTTTGTATATTCTTAAAGTTTAGACCTTTAAGAATACGTTCTTAAAAGGAAATAAAAAAAAGAATAAAAAAATATACATTTTTTTTTCAGACAGACGCAATTTTACGACTTTTTTCTCTTTTTTTTTTGGTACCAACTATAACAACATTATTTTTTATTAAGAAACTATGTATAATTTTTGTTTCAAATTTACGAAAGGGCTCCAATCATGTCGACCAGCACACCCCTTTTTTTACAAGATACGAGTATAACAGCTGATAACATCTTGAATTTTCAATTTGTTTTGTATAGTATCAAATCATCAACTGTAAAAATGTATAAGTAAAATATTTTTTATTTAGTATGAAAAAAAACGGCCGAAATTCACGCCTCTACAGTAGAATACCCCCTTAAATGTTTCCCGCGTTTGATTTTTCAGGATTTCAAAACTTTACCTAGAAAATATTACATATTTGATGTCAATTATAATTTCAGTTTAACTACAGATTCGAGACCTACACAATTTTAAGGGCTAATACATTAAAATATTTTGAAACTTAAATTGACAAGTTTGTAATAATAATCAACACCATCTTCATTCCATCAGGAATTATGCTCCTGATGGGACGAAGGGACTGGACACATAAAAGGTATACATCTAGGTCGGTTCGTAGTTTGTCATTACACATCCTCCTACAATATGCAAAGGTTGCGAATCTCCTTGGACAAGGATCTGATACATGATACTTTTCTGCGATAATACGGTCGTTGTATTTCATTACTGATCCAGACTTTTTCCAAATAGTTTCATAATATGTTTTAGGACAACCAAACTTAAGACGTTTGTGACTTTGCAGATAAGCCCGGTAGAAATAGAGCATACTATAATTTCGCTGAAAGACGTCGATCAGGTTTGTGTAGTGGGTAAACGATCACCTGATGGATATAGAGATCTTCCATTGGCATTCATCCAGAAGTCACCAGGATCTTCTCTCACCGCGCAGGACATAAAGGACTTTGTTAAAAGTAATTAATTGCATTCATCATTAGTGTACCAATATATAAATAGAGGAAGAATGAAATAAATCAGACTTAAGGATGTTACACTAAAATTTAATAATAGTATGGCTACAGTTCACCCTAGATAAGAACTCACCTAGAATAAACACATTCACCCCATCTTAAAATTTTAAGGTTCTGTCGTTTCCATTTGAGATACGGCGCGCTAATACCTACATCTTTGAAAAATATAAATCGTGCAAAACAAGGCATATCATACGACAGTTGGAGCTCCTTGATATGAATGCAACAATACACAACCATACTAAAAATACTCATTACTATGGTACCAAAAGTACAGAAACTCTGATTTCTATGTCAAGTTATAATCGGTCTTTTTACAGAGGAACCTTCTTTTACGTGACCAACAAATACTGGATATTCGCTCTTGAAGGAACAGGAGAATACGAGCTCCTTTCAGAATGCCCTCGGAATGCACCCTTAGAGTGATTGGCAAATTAAATATTGTCAATTCTAAGTTCCTTCTCTTATTGCTTTGAGACTATTGTTTTATTGTCTTCTAGTTTATTTCTCTGTTTTGTCAAAACTCTTTAATTTTTTTATATTTATACAGGCAGTGAGAATGGAATCGTGTGTGTGAGTGTGTGCATTTAGATTTGTATTGACTGTTTAAATACCATTTATTTTTTGTAGTATAGTTTATGTTTACAAGGGTATGGGTTGAAACACATTTGGCGATTTTGTGGCTGGGCTCGTCCTTCTATTGGTGGGAGGTATCACGATTGAGAGTATGTCATGAGATGAGTCCAAACCTTTTAATAGCTTATATTATTTACATATTAAGTTGCCATCAATAAACAAATTACTTATTTATTTGATTCAATTGTTTTTCAGAAAATTTATCCGATCATAAGCAACTTCGTGGAGGAGTCGTATTTCTAGACGAAATACATCTCACACATAATGGAAAAATCAATAGGAGCTATATCAATTCAATAAAAAATTCTGTAATACCTGAGTAATAAAATTCTGTAATACCTGAGTAATAAAATTATTTTTGTGATTTTCATTTGTTTTTTATTTTATTTGTTTATTTATTTACATGACTAGTAATTGTATAAATACATCATTTATGGAGAGAAAAAAACAACTAGTAATAATAGGTAATTTAAAGTGCACATTATATTTATATAGGTCTGAGTTTGTAGCCTTTCATTTGTCATGTCCCCATTAAATTATGTGTTTCTTGTATCTGTCTTGTACTGACATATAAACATGGAAAAATAATTTGATGATTTTACCGATTTTTGATACACTACACTATCTCTATCACAAATTTTCATCAACTTGATGAAGTATGCGGGGTTTGACTCGCGTGATACATACATGTAATTGAGTTTCACTGCTTCAGTGAAACTCAATTACATGTATGTATCCAGCGAGTCAAACCCCGCACACTTCATCATTGCGGAGATACCAAAAGTCCATCCCACAATGTTCCACACACATCTTTGCCACAAGTTATTCCTCTTCAAAGCTCAAGCACTCGATCTCCTGTCGCAATAACAACCAACACACCGATGTACTGTAGGAAAGTGCTGAATAATACAAAGCAAAATATGTACCTTTAAGAATATTTCTACTAAGCACATTTCGAATTATACGGAAAATATACTCAAGTTTTCTGGTTTTTGTATTCAAAGCGTTAATGTGGACCTCCCAACGAATAAACTGATCAACAAAAATACGAAGATATTTTTACTATCAACCCTTTTCGAAGAAACACATCTAAGAGTATAGCCAACCGAAAGTGAACAGAATTTGAGTTTATACATTATTTAACCTGACAGACTTCTTTGTTCTTCCATTCTGCCCTTGGTTAGAAGAACGCATAAATCGCAAAAGTAGCAATCTCAACCCTGGCAGAAAGGTTACAGAACTAATTAACAAGAACAATATTATATAATACTACCTTGAGGTATTCAGAATTTCAAAGAAATAGGCTAACAAAGTACATCATCACCTAATTTAAGTCTCTGAGTTCTATCTTATAAGTATAAAGAGAACCAACTGAAAGAGCGTCCACATATGCCCACTTCTATCAATTGGGTAAGTAATATTTGGTGAGCACAGTATCAAATGCATTTTAACGGTCTAAATAAATGCCAAACATGTTCTCTTGCTATCTTAAGCGGTGGTAATACTATTAGATAAAGCAGAATAGTTTATGTTCCCACATTCTTTTGGAATACAAATTGATTTGGAGAGATAATGTTATGCTAATTAAAAAATTTCAACTATCGTACCTTCACTATCTTCTCAATAATCGTTGTGAGAGTGTTCAACAGAGATATGGAACTATCGTATTTTTGTCATCCGTTGAGCCTCCCTTGTATATTGGTACAATATATGAATGCTTCAAAGCAGTTGGGAAAGCATCACTTCTGAAGTTTAAATGAATTACTTAAATTTTTTTATAGAAGTGCTATATTTTTTTTAGTTTGGTAAATCATTGTAGATGTGATTTAATAAGGTTTTGGGGCACTACTTGTTTTGAGCTTAAAGTCACGCGTGTGTTAATTTGTGTTGTTAAAGTTTATTATACAACTTTTATTAGAATATCCGTTCTTAAAACCTTTTGTTCATATAAATAAAAATAATGAAACATGTTAACACACACATTAAAGGCAAATATTATTCAAATATTAAGGCCAAATATTTTTTTAAACTTAAACAAACTTCGTTGTCTAGTTGACAAAACGTTAGTCATTAACCGGAAGTTTCAGGTCCAATGCCCGATAAAACAAAAAAGGGCCCCAGTGGTTATTTAATATAAAGCAGGGCTGTGGAGTCGGAGTCGGAGTTGGAGTCGGAGTCGCGGAGTCGCGGTGTTTGGGCCGGAGTCGGAGTAGGAGTCGTAAAAAACGAGCGACTCCGACTAATTTTTCGTTAAAATTTAAAATACATTTTTTTTTAATTATTATAATGAATGTGTATTGTGCACGAATATTAAACTTGCAGGCGCAAGTCGCGCCGATATGGTGAATCACCGAGATCCATTTAATGCATAAAGTCTACGAAAATGTGTTTGTCTCCTTCTTTCTCACGTCGAAAGAAAATTCTGTTGGCTGGGATCTATGTTAACCCCATGGTTCGATCCATATTGACGGAAGAACAAATAAATAGAGCGAAAAACGCTATGTTTGAATTAACCGTTCGTATGAAAGGCCTTCGACTAGAAAAAGAGACGACAGCAGGCAGCGTACACGAAGTATCATCATCTTCATCCGACACCGCTGAATCTGAAGACGATTTTGAAAAATATCTCAATGAACAAGATAAACTAAAACGTCCTCGTTTGAATCACAGTCCCAATATAGATGAAGGAGACTATTTCAAAATTTAAAATTGAATTTTATGATACATTGAAAATAATGGAAAAAATTGACCGAACTTATAAGTTAAATGTTGAAATGGCAAAACAGCGGTATCTAGAAATCGTAAAAGATTCAGCATTGATCGTTACAGCATTACCCCCAACCCAAGTATCCGTAGAGCGGTTATTTTCCGCTCTTAAAATTCTCAATTCTGATTTGAGAGCCTCTACGAATACAGATTTAATAGAAGCAATGTTGTTTTTAAGAATAAATTCTAATAAATAATTATTAAAGTTTGATCTTGTTTTATTTTTTATCCCTATAACATGAAAAAAATGGCTATATGCAAAGGTAGGAAACAACCTGCTAAAATTGAGCTTTTTTTAGTCGGAGTTGTGGAGTCGGAGTCGTGGAGTCGGAGTCGTATTGTTGGTAAATATAGGAATCGGAGTCGGAGTCGGAGTCATGTTTTTTTTAAGCGACTCCACAGCCCTGATATAAAGCCTTTTATATTTTTAGTTGGTTCAATAAATTGCCTCATGGAAATAAACCTGTCAATGTATAATGCACACAACGGGAATATAATACGAGTTTCATTATAATCAGCGGCCGTAGCCTAACAGTTCACATTCACGATAAGCAAAGGGCCACCCCAGGTTCAATTCACTTCCAGACTGGTTTTACTTTTATGCCATTATCTATTTGAATTTCTGTTTTTCCGTTGCATAAGCTACTTATCATAAATATTAATACCGCTATTAAACAACACAAAAATAGCGCTTTAAAAATCTGTTAAATGATAGGCCGCCGCATATTAAATCTGCCGATCATCCAGAAATGTTGATTTCTTTGTCATCCGAATTTTGGTTTTGATCTGCTGGCTGAAGTGCAACAGTTTACACAAAATAAATCGATAAGTCGAAGAAAAATGTTGACTAAGAGGAATTTGAGTTGTTGAGTGAAATAAAGAAGAGCACTCGAAGATGGTCTGAGCACACGGAATGAATAAATGAAAAAACCTAACAAAACATCGTGGCAACCTCCGTGGCTTAGTTGGTAAGGCACCTGTTTCCAAACGCGGATGTTGTGGGCTCAAATCCTGCTGGAAATCAGATTTGTTAAAAAGGATTCCAATCTGATTTTCACTTAAGGATACTTAAGAATACTTCTGGTTGGCTGGAAGAGATTGCCACATGACAATAAGCCCGCCAGGTTGTACTGTAGACAACAAAAGTATAATATAATACAAAAACAAATATACAGTGTAAATGTGAATGGAAGACCAAGAAAAGTATGATTAGATCAAATTAATGATATTTTGAAAGAAGGAAATGCAAGAAGTAAGAGAAATTGTAGGAGTTGTATGAGGTCTATGGATGTAAACGAGGAGAAATATGTGTGTCAAAATAGGAAAGTATAGCGTTCTGTATTTTTTATTTACCCCGAAAGGGAAATGGCTAGTATGTTAGTAACATATATTTTAGCTAGTATGTTTTTATGTCGAACGTTTTCAAAATACGAGTATATTGGGTGTTAACATAAATTGTGTCCGTTTTTTTTTTCAATTTAAAAATGAGCACCAAAAGTAAAATAAAATGGTAAATGTTATACGTCATTCGAAAGAAAATTTTCTGCTCTACAAGATATTGTGTTTGCTTTAACGTTACATATATTATTTTATTTGATTACAAGCCTTCAACATGGAATAGCAAGTAGACGAAAGTGAGCATTTTCGACACCTCCTTCTGTTCGCGTTCAATCGAGGGAATAAAGCTGCCAAAGCTGCTCGTGATATTTGCGAAGTGTACGGTGAAGATATTACAAATTAAAGGACAGCTCGTCGATGGTTTTTGCGTTTCAATTACGGTAATTTCGACCTGAAAGACATGGAGCGTTCCCAACGACCAGTAGACTTCGATGAGGACCGCTTAAACTATATTATTCATGAAGATCCCCTTCAACTACGAATATATTATTCATGAAGATCCCCTTCAAACCACCGTAGAATTGGCTGAACAGGTGAATTGTAGTCACATGACTGTGTACCGCCATCTTAAACCAATGGGAAAAGTCCAGAAGTTCGGCGCTTGGGTTCCACGTGTTTTGAGTGAAACAAACAAAAATCAACGTTCGACAATTTCTGCTGGTTTGTGATGCGGTAAAGGTTCCTTTACCGCATCATTACTGGTGATGAAAAATGGTTTGAAAATGGTTTGAAAATGGTGATGAAAAAAAAAACGGTGGTGAAAAATGTTTGAAGGGGATCTTAATGAATAATATGGTTTAAGCGGTCTTCATCGAAGTCCACTGGTCTTCCGGAACGCTCCATGTCTTCAGGTCGAAATTACCGTTTTTGAAACGCAAAAACCATCGACGAGCTGTCCTTTAATTCATAACATCTTCACCGTACACTTCGCAAATATCGCGAGCAGCTTTGGCAGCTTTATTCCCTCGATTGAACGCGAACAGAAGGAGGTGTCGAAAATGCTCACTTTCGTCTACTTGACATTCCATTTTGAAGGCTTGTAATCAAATAAAATAATACATGTAACGTAAAAGCAAACACAATATATTGTAGAGCAGAAATTTTTTTTTCGAATGGAGTATAGCATTTACCATTTTGTTTTACGTTTGGTGCTCATTTTTAAATTGAAAAAAAAAACCGGACACAACTTATGTTAACACCTAATACATTAGTCCCCTTTATAAACGGTTTTGCTTTATTTGGTTTCGTGCTCCACGGTCAACAAGAATATTAAATGGAAATTTACAACTCATCATTAGAAGATTACAAATTTCCTAGCACTACGTCACAATGCCTACATGATTTAACGTAATTCATCTATCACAACAAGATAAGAAGATTAAGAATGATAAAGGTGAGTAAAATACAATAATTATATTTTGAGTCAGAAAGAGACGACACCACATTCACATGTTATAATTGTTACGTTTTATTATAAGTTATTGTTGTTAGTCTCTTAATGTACCTTATGTATAAATGAAACCTTATCATAGACGTATTTATTATAGCAAAAAATACATTTGGCGATTTTAAGCATCCACTAAGAGTCAACATATCCCTATGGATAAGGGGGGGGCTACTGTATTTAGTTATCTCATTATTTTTGCCATTAACCCGTTATTCTGTTTACGGCCCATATGTTACTTTGGTATTTAATTTTGAAATTTCCTTTTTACAAAAAGAAATCGTATACACTATATCCGAAAGACATGAATTGACGTATTCGAGTTCGTTTTGCGATTGCACCAAAAAAAATAAAAAGGGCTGGTAAAAGACTTCATCAGGTTACAGGAGTGTTGTCTTTTTACTTGCGAATAATACGCGAGTTCCGTGTCTAATGCTGTGGTTGTAATTCCTGATTACTGGGGTCAAAGACAATTATTATCTCCCAGCGAAACTCTTCAATATTTCTGAATCACCAATTACGAAAGGTACCATACGAGAGAAGGGATAGTTTTTTTTAACTTTAAACTTGTATTCTAGTTATTGCAAAAGGTTAATTGTATGTTAATAAGTTAATTGTATAAGTTAATTGTACAAAATCAAAAGTCATAATGATTGAAAAGTGTAAAATGTAAGTATGTTAAATGCGATATATGGGAGAACAATGAAAGATTGGCGAAAGAAATTCTAATATTTGCGTAGTATTTTCACAGATGATGGAAGAGATAAACAAGATATCGATGAGGTGTAGTGATAGTAAACAAAGTCAATGGTTTTTTTAATATATTACATACTGGAACCGGACAGTATTAAAATCTCCTATACCTACTTCAGAAATTCTAGGATGGGTCCTGTGGTGTTTTAAACGTCATATCTCAAAGGGATGGGGTAAAATCGTTTTTTTTTACAAATCGAATAGTTTTTTTATAAATCGAAAAATAGTTTTTTCTCTAAACTGACGTTTTAATTCCTAATTTTCATTATACTGACTTTCTAATGTATTGTATGATTTGTATCTATCTTTAAATAGGCCAAGATTCATTATGAATTAATACCAATTACGAACATTTCATTTTAGGTATAAAAAAATTGAAAATCTAAATATCGAATACCCCATCCCTAGCGAATGCAGACTAACGTAGTGACTTTTGATAAACGTCACCAAATATTATTTGATTTTAACAAACTGCCACATTTTTGCTAATTTGTAACAAGATGTATTAATTTGTCATTATTGTTAGTTTTTTGTAATGTATTTACCTAAATAACTTGCTATTTATTAGAATCGAGGCTTATATTAAAGTTGATAAAACAATTGAAATTACTGAACGTCGTTACAAGGTTGTATGAGGGCAAATTTGTCAACTGTCATAGGACCCATCCTAGAATTTCTGTTAAACTCTGAAAGGAGCCGAATTAATGCTGTAAACATGCATGCACCGAAAAAAAAGCGGGGTGACTATGTATGCAAGAATAAGGAATGAAGTTATTAGGGATGAACGTGAACGTAAAACTGATGTGTTGAGTAAGATGCAGAAGAGCATTCTGAGATGGTTTGGGTTTGTAGAACGAATGAATGAAGAGTGACTAGTAAAATAAATATATGGTACAAATGTTAGTGAAAGGCGTAGTAGAGAAGGACCAAGTAAAGTACAGTACCCGGCGGTAAGTAATACACATCGTTTGTAGAGAGTCGTCTCTGTCGCACGATACGCTAACAGTCCGGTATCGTAGTCACGATGCGGTTAGCGCATCGTGAGACAGAGACGACTCTCTACAAAGGATATGTATTACTTACCGCCGGGTACTGTATATTTGGATCAATTGAATAATATTTTGAAAGACGGAAACGTAAACATTAAGTTGTATGAGAAGGTGTATGGATGTGGAAAATGTGAAGAATGTATTTTGAGATTGGAAAGTCTGGTGCTCTGTTTGATGTGCATGGCCGCGCGGTAAACCATTTTTCCGCATGGTATTCGGGGGAATAAGAATACCTATAACTTCTGTCATATCTATTCTTTCAAAAATATGAAAAAAACATGCCGGTGTGCTCCAATCGTTCAACTTCAGGTGTACCATCGGGTCCAATACCAGTTTACTGGTGTTCAGCGACTCACTCACTTAAAAAAACAAACTCCACGGCCCAGCTTTGTTTTCCAACAGAATTGACGTTGGAATGGTGAATGGATACTCGACTATGAAGCCAAGCAATGATGATGACGACAGTGCTCTGTTCTCTCTGTCTATCCCAACATAAAATGGCGTAATTGTCTTTATGTAACATATATATGACAAGAATATATTTAGAAATAATATTTACATAGTTTATTAGTGTGGTACCTACCACTTAACATACGAGTACTTGGAAACTTACTCGGGCCACCACAAAAAAACACAAGTTTTTGAAATGTGCTATCAAAGAATGCTGAGAGTGTCGTGGGTTAAGCAATTCCGTAATAATGACATCTTGAAACGAATGAATTAAGATAAAGAAGTATTATTCATCATCAAAAAAAAAAAGTCAGACCGATTTGGACGTTTAATGCGATGAAAAAAATATGAGATCCTTCAACTTATGTTGTAGGGGAAAATTCTAGGCAGAATAAGTGTGGAAAAAAGACACACGGTTGAAAATTTTGAAGGAGTGATGTGATTATGATACCAAATCTTTGTTCAGAGCTGCTGCCGATGATCGCCAACCTTCGAAGGAACTTTAAAGGAGGAGAAAGTTTCTCAGAAGAGTTAACTAAGGTAATTACATTCTAAATTAAGATAGCACAGTTACATTTAGAGAAGTAAACAACGTTATTTACACAGCAAACATTAACTTATGATTAAACATGAAATGAATTATAAATTATAAGAAAAACAAATATTTACATTACACGTTTTTCTCGGTTTTTGACCGAGTCATTGAGGAACAATAAATTTACTTCATACTGTACTCTTGGGAGAGGAACTAAAATGCAGGCATTGAGATAAGTCAAAGTCAAGTCTGAACTGCATTTTGTAAACTGTATTTTTGTATTTGTATAGTTCCAAAAATAACTAAATAATGGTCGATTTGATTATTGTATCCACTCAGTACTGACATAGGGACTTGTCACGCCAACTTTCATAAAACAGAAAATGCATAAGATCAAATAATACAGAGGGCTATGGAGAGAAGAATGCTGATTATCTCATTAAGGGACTGGGAGACAAAGGAATGGCTAAGTCAGTCGTAGATATGGCTGATAGGGTTACAACGCAGATATGGAACTGGACTGGGTACATTGTCAAATATACCGAAGATAGGCGGACCCAGAAAGAGATGAAGTGACGACCGAGGGCAAGGAAAAGAATTGTAGAAGACCCCTAGCAAGATGGCCGAATGGCATCAGTAAAGTGGCCGGGAGCAGCTGGAAGTAATGCATTCAAGATCCAAACGAGTAGAAGAGGAGAGAGGAGGCATATATCCAATACTGGATTTAACTAGGATGATGATGATGCAACTTGCTTCATAGTTATAAGATCTTTCTTTTACTTAGCTTAAGTTTCAATATAAAAATTTTGGATTTAATGATACGGATGTTTGGAAGTGAAACGTGGACGTAAAAAAATCAGAAATGTGCCAAATAAATGCTGTTGAAATGCGTGAACTGAGTAAAATGTATAGAATAACTTTACGATTAAGGCTGGTGTGTATTAACACTGTTATAAAGTTTAACTGATGTTCTATCCTTGTAAATGTGGTGTTTTTAACACCAAGTCCTTTATAAAGAGCTAGAAAAACACTTGTGGTGGCCTTTGTCGTCTTGAATTAGATAAACAGATGTAACGTTCGTATAAAAATATTTTTTAATAAGACCAATTAGTACTATAATAATATATATATACTCGTATAATTACGTGAACTTCAAAAAAACTTTTTATAGACGGTTGTTGGAGACTTACACAATACAAAGTTGCGTGATGTAGACCTGCACAGTACTGAGGTGCATGGCCGCACGATAAGGCACTGGAGTTCTTTGCGGAAGGTCGCCGGCTCGAACCTCGGGATGTGCTACCTCCCTCGAATGACACAGGCATTTTTTCCGTCTAGTATTCGGGGGTATAAGGACACCTATGAATTCGATCATATCTATTCTTTCAAAAAAGAAAAAAAAAACATGCCGGTGTACTCCGATCGTCTCATTTCAGTGTGCCATCGGCTCCAGTACAGCTGTGTGGCCGGTGAATTTGCAGGTGTGCAATGACTCACACGGTTGAGATAAAAGTCCATGGCACAGATTATCTTTCCAAATGAATAGACATTATCGACTACGAGGCCCAGTAACGACGACGACGACACAATATCAATTGATCAACCTTTGTAGAATAGTGAACAAACTATCATTAGTTTTTTTCTCAGCAAGTAGGCCAGTTTGTGAAATTTCCAAATATATGAAAACAAACGTATGTTCAACCCAGGTTTCGGAATATCCGACAACGGATAGGTATCTAACGTATAGATGAGGTGTTTGATCTTACTAGAAATAAGGAGTTGACGGTCAACTTCCACTGGTTGAAGAGGAATGGCAAGATAAAGAAGAAAAAAGTGATTAAAAAAAGAACTGAACTGTGATTGCTTAAATGGAGTTCACATAATCATGAATCAGTATGCGAAAAATCTGAATTACATACTGGCACATACTTTATACTGGTTGAAAATATCTGGACTTACTCGTAGATGTATTCATAGACGTTGTAACTTGCAATGCATCGTTTCACTAATTAAACATTGTATAACAACGCATAATAGTTTTATGCAAGTAGTGATTTGCATATTTTAAAAGGCAAAAAGATACAATTATTATCCCTTTAATTCTTTGGCCTTGAATTTCCTGCTCTTGAATTTTGCTTCTTTTATTGTTATATTTAAAACCAATGAAGTCATTTCTACAACGCAGTTTTTAACCAAATCAATTCTAAGGTCGATTCCGTTCAATTGCATGGGATAATAGTCAAGTTTGAGTAATTATATTCATTTTAGTTGTTTATATTTGTTTTAGTTATGTCCAATCAAGTAAAATTACTAGAAGAATTTGATTTTATTTTTAACAAAAATGTAAAGAAAGAAATACGCCACATTTAAATATGTTTATTCCATATGTAAGTATAACAATTAACAACTACTCGTACGTTACTTACATGTCCTCTGGCGGGCTTTCCAACTAGTTTACATTTATAATTAAAGAAGTCGCATTTAACCCTTCCTTCCCTGTGATGCGTAACTAGTACACATTGCTTCTAAAAACTTTAATATCTCTATAAATATATTAATTCTGGGTTCAGATTTTAGGCAATACATTTACGCACTGAATGAAAAAATAATATTAATAATAAATAATTAGCACTTATCGGTCACATCCGAGATATTTTGTGAAAATCGGGAATAAATTCACCAATACATTTAAACGTGTGCCAGTGTGTGACGTAGGTATATTCATTCTTAAAACCGCTATGGGTGAGGAAGCGACGCTATTCACGTCTCACTCTCATTCTACTTCGGTATATGGGAACGCAAGAAATAGAATCTCAGTTCGCTCGCTTCTCTCGCTTCAGTAGTTCGCGGGCTTTCGTATGAGATGGTCGCTTCGTCCATTTTGTGAACGTCGGCCGATGGGTTTTTTCATGTTTTCAGCAATTAAATTTCAATTATTATCACTTTTGACTTCAAATTTAATTAATTTAAGCAATTGGCTATGAATATTCTTGTTTTTTCTGATTTTAAATCGCTCATTTTTACATGTGTATTGAATACACAGCACCGGAACGGGGGGATTTTTTTAGCACAGAAAGGGGAAGGTTAAAGACGTTAATTTTATTGTAGTATTCATTTATTGAGCAATCACCTAATAACTAAAATAAATATATTTCGTGAAATCACTCCGCGTTAATTAAAACCGTTACATATCGAGAGATCACCAAATGAATTTATATATTTTTTTCTGAACTACTCGTATATTCATCAAAGTAGAAATATTTTTAATTCGAACTCATCTTTTATTTTAGTGAGAGAAAGGTATCTTCGTTTTGTTGATCGTATTATAATATCGCGATCGATCGTTTTTTTAAGCATTTATTTCAGTTAGATACTAACATAAACGTTCGAGCTTAAGTTTTGGTAAGTTAAACTTACTATATTGTGTATTTCTTGTTTGTACCACCCACGTACACAAATGTGTAACGAGGGATGCGTGTAATTTATTGGTTTTCAACCTTTACGTTTTGAGAAATATTTGCATCATTATAATAATGTTGTTACGCATACATGTTATAATTTATTTTTGTCATTGATATTAAATAAATAAATAAATAATAGGTTTATTGATAGTAACATAGTATGTACAGATTATATTTAAATAACACTTTTAAAACACATAAATTGCAGATAATACATTAAATACAGAAGCTATCAATATCAATAAGCATGAGTCACAATGATGACATATAATTTTAAATCGTTTTAGAAATATGTCAATAAAAACAATTGGCATTTATTTGATTAGTAATTATGAAATTATTAAAATAACTTGTTCATCAATTCGGTTGTTTGGTGTATCTCTCGTGTTTTCTATGTCTTAGAAGAGTTTTGAACAGAATTAGTCGACTCATTTTGTGATTTCTTCCCGATTCATGGTTTTGCTGTTACCCTTTTTGGCTGTTAAGCAGGGGCGTTATTTGTACATCGGAGTATTTGGGATGCATTTTTGTATGGTATTTTGGATTAGGTTTGAGTTGTATTTTTTTATATCTTCTTTTACATTTTTTAACTCCACGATCCTATATTCCCTTGGTTTTCGTCTCTTATAAGAGCTTGAAGCTTGGTTTTTGTTTGGTTACAGAACTCTTCTTTTATATTTTAGAGAAGTGCTTCAGCGTTTAATATTTTCATTTGGCTTCTAATAAGTTTATATTTTTCAACTTTTGGGTATATTTGGATGGTCGACTGCACAAGTCGATGGTCACTTTCCGTGTTGGATATGTTAAGTACAGTGCAATCTTCTATCATTCTTTTTTATTTACCAGAATATAATCTATGTAATTTAATGTGCCGTTGGGCCCTCTCTGTATCCATATATTTTGTAGTATTTTTTAAGGACTTGTTTATATGTACATTTTTTTCTGCTTGAAAAAATTCTATTATGCAATTCCCTCTTTCATTAATTTCTTCTTAGCTGAAATTTCCCGTGCACATTTTGTATTAAAGTCTTCAATGATAATTTAAAAATAGTGTTTATTCTCTGGATCGAGACTCGCTAGGTCATCATAGTGTTTATTCTCTGGATTGAGACTCGCTAGGTCATCGTAGTGTTTATTCTCTGGATTGAGACTCGCTAGGTCATCGTAGTGTTTATTCTCTGGATTGAGACTCGCTAGGTCATCGTAGAATTTATCAATTTCTTCATCACTGTGGTATGTAGTGCGTGGGTAGGATTGTTTTATTTGAAGGCAGTATATTTTATTTATTTGAATTGTCAGTATCATATCTGATGCTGCTATAAACCCGACAATATTCGTTTACCTACTTTATTAAGTACACCTGATTTGGTTTCTATATAATATAAGATTTTTCGGTTTTGGTCTTTCAATAAGTTTTTCTACTACTCTTGTTATTTCACAAAGTCCCACGATATCCCATTTGATCTTTGCGAGTTCTTCTTCCAGTGTGAGTATTCGATCTTATTCCCTTAGCAATCTGCAGTTGAATGTGGCTACAGATAATTTGCATGAATTGAATCCTTCATTTTTATGTTTTTAAAACATTCAGATAATAATCGTATCAATTTTAAGATAACTCTAGGTGTATAATATGTATATATCATGTATCATTTTATTAATATTTAAGTTTCCCAATGTATTATTAACATTTATGATTTTATTTGGTGTTTTTGTTGTGTATTCGTCGTTGCTGAATCCCCTCACCATTTCAACGCCAATCTTGACGTACTGTTCCAAGTCGATCCTGTGATCTTCTGTTATGGCTGACATGTGGATTCTGCTGTGTTACCTGGCTGTGCTGACGCATGTTCGCAGCACGCTGACAGCACGTTTCTCACATGTCAAGCCGTTGAGACGCCTTGAGCCCTAGAACAGTAGCCTCATTCAAATTGTAAATGGCTATCATGTTTTACTCGACTTTTATTTACTTAAATAACCATATTATGTATTCGGAATTTCAAAACGGCGAAAAAAATATTTTATTTGACTACTTTATGTATTGTAGATAAATACTATAAGATAATATTACAATTCGCAAGGGTCCGAAGAGTGATCAGGGACGAGCGCTTAGTATATAAGTACGCCTGAAACGCTTTACACATAAATGACGCCATATCATTGCACGCGCGCCGTTGGTTAAGAAAGTCTGACTTACACATTATATCACTGAAGAATTAACTCTCGTCGAGTCAGTATACAAGAACACCAGCTACTGTGTTATTTACTTCTAGAAACATATAAAATAAAATATTAAAATGCAACAAAATGGTGATGTTGAAACTGATTCGCATTTGGGACGAATTATATTGAAAAATTTAAAGAAGTGGAACGATAGTTTAAACCAGGTATTAAATTTTATTAAAATATGTACGTGAAGACGTCTAATATTTTTAAAAACACAAACCTCTCTGATCAGCAAATATTATTGAATTTAATTCCACTTTTTAAAACCACGAATGGAATGATAAATTGTTCGAAAATTATGAAATTCGTTAGAATTCGAGTTCCAACAATAACAAACAGCCTACAGGACATGTTTCTAAGTGAAAATTATTACTTTTTTTTTTCAGTTAGACTTTATGGAATCAAATTTTTTTGGAGTTAATTTAATAACAATAAAAATTCCCTTAATAGACACTACTGAAATCTGAACCTAGAGATAGGTGTTCTGTGTGGCTCTCGATGACTTTAATAAAATAACTTTTTAGAACGAGGACATTTAAATTATTTAATGTATTTTTCTCTCTTAATTTTTTCCCCTGTATTTGAAGAACTTTGTAAAATGACAATTATCTGATTCCGTCCACTATGTTTTGTTTTTAATTTTTTGTTCAGCTATCAGTCTTTTTTATCTGTATGTTTTATATTTGTATATTTTATCGATATTAATAAATTTCATTTCATATTATTATAATTTTACATATATTTTCCATTTTTTAAATCAATTCTTTTTCATTCACTTTAATTCAAATTGTGTAATGATTTTATTCTCTTCAATCGATTTCATAATATTATTAATAATCGTATAATTAAATTGATGGAATTTTTTATATAATTTATTACTTTTTTCAACTATTTCTATATTTTTCATTGAATATTTTCGTAATCCATTTATTATCTGTTAATTTAAACATTAATGCATTTTTACCAATGTTTTATAGTGTTTCTTATATTTTTAATAATTATTTTGAATCCAATTCATCTGACAAGATAAAATTCAAGCATTTTTAAATTGGATTTGGTATTAAAGAAAGCATACGAAATTGGGGGGAAATAATGATAGAATATGTCGTTAATGAAAAGTTAAGTACAACTGCGTCGTTGTATTAAGACGGGGAACTTACTTAGTGGTTTAAAATAACTAAAGACGTAGAGCAAGGATGTATGATGTCACCTTGGTTGTTTAATTTACATGTAGATTCATGTGTATACGATTAAAAATATTATGAAAGACGTGTAAAGATGAGTGGTATTAATATATATGGACATTTGTAAACTGACACGGTTATGATTGCAGAAAATCAAGGTGATTTAAGGAATATGATAAGTGAGCTGTATGATTAACGCCTATGTTGGTTTTAAAATGAATTCAGTGAAATCAAAGGATATTGTCATAGAAAGGGGTGTGGTAAAAAGTGTGTGAGATGTATGGGTTAACTCAGAGAAATTGGAGCAGGTTGGAGAGTTCTATTATCTGGGCAGTATATTTGCGTGTGATGGATGAGTTGAAAGAGATATTGAAAGAATGGTAGTGACAGGGAACAACGTAAACAGAGCACTCATTTAATGTACAGCAACCACGCAATATCAAAAGTATAAAAAATGACAATACATATTAAAAGTATGGAATAGAAACTTGCAGAAGTATAATAGTATAGATTATACCGTGGAGATTTGTACACTAAGGAAAAATGTGGAGTACCAATGTATGAAAGAATGCGGGATATAGACATTAGAAATGAATGCAATGATAACATTGATATTTTATATAAGGTGGAGAAAGCAACTTTAAGATGGTTTGGACGTACAACGTAGTTGGATCAAATGGACCAGATTTCGAAAGAAAGTAAAGGGAGAAATATGAATAATAGAAAAAGTGCGTGTAGAAATGTGAAGACGAAATTTATGTTCTAGGATAGAAAAAGTATAGGGATTTGTCCTACCTCAAAAGGGCCACGGCATAATGATATATTATATATACAAATTGTATTAAAATTAACGTTTCCTTAATGGTGAATTAATTAATGTTTTTTTTATTTTTATCCGATGTAATTTATAATGTTGACAAATAATGTAAAATAAATTTAACGTGCGTATTTTTTTAAACTGGTAGTAACCATGATCATTCGTTACCGTGTTAATGAATAAATGTCAAGATTATTTTAGTAAAAAAAGGAAGGGAAGAAAAGCTTCTTAAATTCACTAACAAATTCAAGAAACCATAAAATTTGTTTTGTTTTTCCAGATCGAAATAATATCAGGAAAATCGGAAACTAATGGATCTGTCAGAATTCGCAGTATCAGAGTAGCTGAAGCCATGAAGAAAAGAGGATTGGAAGTTGGTGACCTGGTCGTAGTCTGTGGAGTCAACCATTTAAATGTATCCATTCCTTTAATAGCTTCTCTATATATTGGCTGCTCTGTGTTTCCTTTATACATATCAATGACACCAAGTAAGTACAGATTATACGTGTTTAATCCACGTGTCGTAATAAAATTTATGTATTTTAATCTACACTACATAAGAATTTAATTTCTTAAATGATGGGCCAGAAGTGTTCCGAGTGTACGCCTCGACGCCTTGTGACGCCACTGTTAATTCTTAGGACTACTACATTCGTTTTTAAACTTTTTCCTTTCAATGCCTCTTAGTGCATAAGGATTACGCAACCCTAAATATTTTTTTTTCTTTCTGGCAAAATAATCACGAGATTTATCAAGCATGTTGCAACGATTGGTTTCTGAGTGGTTTCCCAAGTGTACGTCTCGACATCCTGTGACGCCACTGTTAATTCTTAGGAGTACTACATTCGTTTTTAAACTTTTTCCTTTCAATGCCTCTTAGTGCATAAGGATTACGCAACCCTAAATATTTTTTTTACTTTCTGACTAAATAATCACGAGATTTATCAAGCATGTTGCAACGATTGGTTTCTGAGTGGTTTTCCAAGTGTACGTCTCGACGCCCTGTGACGCCACTATTAATTCTAAGAAGTACTACATTCGTTTTTAAACTTTTTCCTTTCAATGCCTCTTAGTGCATAAGGATTACGCAACCCTAAATATTTTTTTTACTTTCTGGCAAAATAATCACGAGATTTATCAAGCATGTTGCAATGATTGGTTTCTAAGTGGTTTTTAGCTTGCTTTCGAAAAAAATAATAATTCCAGGCAATCTATTTTAATGCGTTAATGTATGGTCACAATGATAGAAAACGATAGCTCTTTATGCATACTTATAAGGAAGCTAAAACCAATCACTGCAACTTGTTCTACGTGTTCAAGGGTGTGGGCTGAAAAACATCTGGTGTCCCCGTGGCTGGGCTCGCCCTATATTGGTGGGGTGTATCTTGGCCGGGAGGATGTTATTAGATGAGTCCAGACCTTTTGATAGCTTCTGTTTTTTAATGTATTATCTTTTTAATGTGTTCTTGAAATGTGTCTAAATGTACAAGTATTATGCACATACTATGTTGCTATCAATAAACCTGTATTTATTTAATTTATTATTTATTACATGCTTGATAAACATCGTGATTATTTTGAGAGAAAGTTAAAATATTTTGTTTAGGGTGCTGTAATCTTTATATACTAAGGGGACGTGAAAGGAAAACGTGGGAAAACTAATCTGGTATGTTAGGTACTAATTTGTATTTTGGTCTGTGTCGGTGACACCCGTTCCTTGTTCGTACAAAAAAAACACGTACGTTATTATAATATTACCGCTATACGTAATGACTCAATAATTCAGTCAATTCGATTTTTTCATTACACTTTTATTGTATATATAGTATACGTAGTACAGCATATCGGGTTTATTGTCATGTTAAAATCCATAACAACTCACCAGAAATATTAAAATAGAGCCGATGCAAACAAGTTTCACTATCAAATTTAATTTGTCCCGTTAAAAATTATTTGTATACTTGTATATATTGTAATGAAATTCGGACTGCTATGTATTTCAACAAAACTATTTTTTTTTTTCAGACGAAGTAAATCGTTTACTTAGTCTAGAGGAACCAAAAATAGTATTCTGTGATAAAAGCATTTACAATGTTTTCAAAAAAGTAATATCAGATCTTAAATATCAAAGTGAAATTGTTTTACTTGATGAGCTTGAAGAACACTCGGAATATACGACATTTTCTGATATGTTAAAACCAACTGGAACTGAAGATAAGTTTGAGTAAGAAATGCATTCTTAATATGTCATCATGATTAATACTATACATTCTCTCTCTATCCTCCTCCCCCCCCCCTTCCCCAAGAGGAAAAGTATTTGTTTTTCTTCGTTATATCACAGGTTCGTGATATCACAGGTTCGATTTTTTCTTTCATTTGAATTTGTCGTTCTACTACAACTCATTATAATGTATCAGAATTTTTCGGTAGAAGAAAACTTTTACAGGTGCAGCCTATTTTTATCACAATCAAATAAAATACTGGTGCAGCCTGTTTTTATTACAATCAAATAAAATACTGATGCAACCTGTTTTTATCACAATCAAATAAAATATTGGTGCAGCCTGTTTTTATCCCAATTAAATAAAACACTGATGCAGCCTGTTCTTATCGTAATAAAATAAAACACAGGTGCAGCCTGTTTTTATCACAATCAAATAAAATACTGGTGCAGCCTGTTTTTATCCCAATTAAATAAAACACTGATGCAGCCTGTTCTTATCACAATCAAATAAAACACAGGTGCAGCCTGTTTTTATCACAATCAAATAAAATACTGGTGCAGCCTGTTTTTATCATAATCAAATAAAATACTGGTGCACCCTGTTTTTATTACAATCAAATAAAATACTGGTGCAACCTGTTTTTATCACAATCAAATAAAATACTGGTGCAGCCTGTTTTTATCACAATCAAATAAAATACTGGTGCAGCCTGTTTTTATTACAATCAAATAAAATACTGATGCAACCTGTTTTTATCACAATCAAATAAAATACTGGTGCAGCCTGTTTTTATTACAATCAAATAAAATACTGATGCAACCTGTTTTTATCACAATCAAATAAAATACTGGTGCAGTCTGTTTTTATCACAATCAAATAAAACAATGGTGCAGCCTGTTTTTATCACAATTAAATAAAATACTGGTGCAGCCTATTTTTATCACAATCAAATAAAATACTGGTGCAGCGTGTTTTTATTACAATCAAATAAAATACTGGTGCAACCTGTTTTTATTACAATCAAATAAAATACTGGTGCAGCCTGTTTTTATTACAATCAAATAAAATACTGGTGCAACCTGTTTTTATCACAATAAAATAAAATACTGGTGCAGCCTGTTTTTATTACAATCAAATAAAATACTGGTGCAACCTGTTTTTATTACAATCAAATAAAATACTGGTGCAGCCTGTTTTTATCACAATTAAATAAAAAACAAAGATTAGATTCACTGTAATATAGTTTTATCCCATCACCACCCGCGATTTTAAGGCCCTATTAAGCGCAACTAAAATATAGAATTCTTCATTAATTCGCCAAGGCGTGATATGATAAGAATAACGTAGAACTTGTAGTTACTGAAGAAAAAACATGACCAGCAACTCAGTATATTTATACTAAATAATCTAATTAATAAATAGGCTGGAGTTTTGAACACTTACATTTTGTTATTAATCGAGATTTTTCAAAACGTGTTATATTTATTTCTTTGCTTTTAATATATATTTTGATAATCAGATCTAATGTAGTGGTGGACTGGCAATTAATATAGGCCAGGGATTTTAGCCAACCGCATTTTTCCATTAGATAGTTATAATTTATTTTTTATGCTTAAATATTTACAACATCTCTCTCTCTCTCTCTCTCTCTCTCTCTTCCTTGGCATTATTATTCCCACATGGTGGGGGGGGTCTGCCCTTCCAATAATTCGCCGCAACTTCGTCCGATCCTGTGCATCCTCCGGAGCGATATCAGCGTCCCTCATGTTCCACCCAATCACCTCGCGTCACCTGCGTTTGAGTCTTCCTCGGGGCCTCTTACCAGGGACATTAAGTTTCTGCGCCCTGTTTCCTATATATTTATAAATATTTGCATCGTTACTACTAATATCAGTCAATTGACCTTTTTCACAAGACATCATCATGTACGATTTGAGATGCAATTGAGTCAAAGAACTTTGTAATCGGCTGAGGAAATATTATATTTAGAAAAAGACCTCTAGATCATTGTTAACAGATATTTACGTATAAGTTATAAAAGCGTACTTATAGGCCAACGTACTTAAAGTTATAAAAGCGTACTTATAGGCCAACGTACTTATAAGTTATAAAAGCGTACTTATAGGCCAACGTACTTATAAGTTATAAAAGCGTACTTATAGGCCAACGTACTTATAAGTTATAAAAGCGTACTTATAGGCAAGTTAAATTTCAGCAAAACACAAAAGTAACATAACGCCAAGTTTTACAAGATTCTAGCCTAGTTTGTTCACATTTTTATCGTTAAGTCTAGAACAAATAAATTTCCATTTCTATCTGCGTGATATTTCCTTGGAGAATCAACGAACGTGTTTTATTTTATTTACAATTTGAGTTGAAACGGAATACTGAATATTTCGGCCTGTTACATATCGACCCATCGGGAAATGTTCTGTAGCTCGTCGATCCAGTCTACTGCTGGTCAAGAGGTGGAGAAAGCATTGCCTCATCGCGACCACTTCATCGTCCACAAATGTTAATTTAATACACAATGGTGACCAGGTTATACTACGATTTTTAATACAAAGCTATATTTGAGGTATTTCCTTGAAGGTAGTTTTTCAATTTTATTTCTTTTGAGGGGCTGGTTATGGAGTCCTCGGCAGCCTTTTGTATGTCCTTAGATGTCATCACTCTTCGTTGTGTTGAATGAACTTCCCGATCGTTGCCGGCTTATAATTTGGATGCATCACGCTTCATTACTTAACTGATATAGAGAACAGAGGCTCAGAGGAGAGAATTACCACAAATCGCACTCAGTCTAACAAACGGCTCGCGACCATTATTATTTTTTTCTTCTTGTAATGTAATATTGATAAATTACTATTATTACTACCTGGTTTCTGTTGTATGGCTATGAGCAACTATGCGGCAAATCCAGGTCACATCCATTATTTAAGCTTTGTTAAAATACCTATTGTGCTTTTCAGTTCTTTTAAATATTATTTATTAATTTGTTTATGTATTTTCAGGGCAACAGATTTTGATCCTGAAAAAACAACAGCAGTCATAATATGCTCAAGTGGAACCACCGGTTTCCCCAAAGGTGTCTGTCATTCTCATAAAACGATGAAAATTAGCGTATTAACTAGGTAATTTACTTTTAAATAGCACATAAATTTACCATCAACTGGACTGGTGATTCCCAACTAGAATTCCACAGAACAATGGGGTTTCGCGAGCCTATATCTGAGCTTCCGTGATAGTGTCCAAAGGCTGTAAACAGTGTTGGTTGTTTTTTTGTTTAAGTTATAATTAAAATTGAACAAATATGCAATGCAATTTATTTATTTTACACTTTCATGTAAATACATCAGGCGAATTTATATATTTAAAATAATTTCTTACAATAAATCGGTAAGTAAGTTGGTAAGACGTTAATCTTCCGAACCGTAGGTTGCGGGTTCGATTCCTGTTGGCACAAATTTGTTTTAATTAGGATCCCAATCTGGTTTTCCCTCAAAACATCTTGAAAATTTTTCTGTTTGATTGAAAGAGAAACATGAATTTATGCGCTCTATTATCTCTGCTTACCCCGACAGGAAAAGGGTTTTTATATATTTTTTCAATCCTCTTTCATTATATACATAGCAACGTGGCTGGTTTATTGTCATGTGGCACAATCTCTTCCAACCAACCAGAAAAACGTCAAAAAAGCATTGAGTGAAAACCAAACTGGAATTATGATATTTTTTTTAATTGTGTACCAACAGGAATGGAACCCGTAATCTCCGAGCTGGAAGACAGTATGTATCAAATAGATATCTGTGATTTTCAATCCATATGCGTTATTTAAAATGGCCATTTCTGCCTTAAATATGTGTTATTTCCAATAGAGATTAAATTATAAACAAAATTAAGAAACGGTTTATTTTGCAAAAGTTCTTTTGATATGAATTGAAATAAAACTATCCACAAAGAATTGTAATTTTCCTAAAGAGCCTTTTTTGTTCCAGTATGTTTATTACCAGTTCCAAGGAGGAAACTGATTATTTTATGAACTTCTCCGCATTGTTCTGGCTGTCAGGACTTTACAGTGTTTTGCTATCCTGTCTAAAACGCTACACAAGGGTGCAGTGTGCGGCTCCATTTTCATTGCAATTTCTTGAAAAGGGTTTCAAAGAATATAAGGTTTGTATATTTTCAGAAATTTGAAATTTGATTATTTAATGCACTTACATACATACAAATAAACCATATCGCTATTTCCCTGTCGATATAGGCTGTGACTACAGAACGTCAGCCTTTTCTATCTCGACACACATCCCTCACTTCTTCTTCATCCATATACCGTCTCATACAACTCCTACGATTTCACTGACTTTGTACATTTAAAATATCATTCCCTTGATCCAACTATGCTATCCTTGGTCTTCCTCTACCACAACATCCACTTGTAGTTGTAATATATAATTGTTTTGTTAGTTTTTCTTTATTTATTTGTTCTTCATGCCCAAACCATTTAAAAGTATTATATTTCATCTCACTCAACACGTCAGCATTAAGTTCACATTCATCACTAATCACTTCATTCCGTTTTCTATCATATATTCTCAGATATTTCTCTTTACAGCTCTCATATAATTTACTTATCAGACACTTCGCTAACACTGCCATTTTATTGGAATACAGCAATCCGCATACATTCCTATTAGACATTTGTACGCCAACAATTGACCTTTGTGGCTCCTTCCCGCAAGAATCTGTATATTTATTTATTCTGTATCTATTTTGTATTATGTGTTTTTTTTAGGTAGTCATAATTCTTTGAGTTTTTTTTCTTATTTTCGATGTATACATACTATGTTAAAATATACAATAATTATATTAAGTAAGCAAATATTTTAAAGTAATAAAACTACATATTTTTAATTTCATTACTAGTTTCAAGCAGTTCCTAATCATTTGTCATTTTCGCTTATCCAACACTTCCTCAATCACGTTTAGGTCGGATAATTGGGACTAAACTGAAACAATATATTCTTTTTATTTTTAACTGTTTGAAAATGTGATTTTTTTTTCAGCCCAGTCACATGTTTCTAAGTCCCGTTTATGTGCAAAGTTTTGTGAAGAGCTCGTTTTTCCAAAATGAGGACTTCTCTTTCTTGAAGTTTGTCATACTTGGAGGAAGTCCCATCTCACCTGAAATACTTAAAATGTTAAAGGTATGTAATTTTTTCTATATTTGTACAACTTGAAACTGACTCTGGAGTTGATGGAAGTAAGAAAGTAAGAATTCAATATCATTTTGAGACAGTGGCTGGAAAATAAAACATTACCCGTGAGGCTTTTATTAAAAGGCACAGTATAAAACGGGGGTTTAGAATACTAGTCGTTTGTACCACCGGAGATTACTACGTAATGCAAGAAGCATACTATACATGATACTGTTTCATATAGGGCGTGGAACTTTGGTACATTCAGTTTACCCGCATCCTCTTTGTCCATTGGGTCCCTGATAACTAGCAACAGTTCTTCAACATTTGTCTATTTCTAATGCTGTTTGCTCCCAGTTATGCTTACGATTTAAGTTATTTAGCATGTCGCGCAGTATGTTCTTATATCTCTTTAATTTTTTGTATCCTTTATTAGAATATACATATATGACAATATTTCTTGGGATTCTGGGATCAGACATACAAGTAACATGTCTAGACCAACGTAGGCGATCACGCGACAATGGAATCTCGAATCTACAATAGTTTAGTATGTTCAAAACTTCGTAGTTTGATGCCCTATGGTTCTTCTTAATTTAATGAGTTATGCTTTTTACAGAGCAGTCGGGATCATTGAACGTAATCTTGCGAACGGATTGACAGCTCTGCAGAAAGAATGACACGTCTCCTTTTTCAAGGTCAATATTATTCCTAATACACTCTTGGAGGGTATTAGGAATACTATTGACCTTGATTAATTCCTCACCAAGTCTGTTCATCAAGTTGGTGATCTGCCCCGTGATTCAGATTCTTCTATTTTCCTTGGATCACAAGTCTCCCCATTGTATCTTCCCGTCTGATTATAAGACAGAAGTACTTGAGGACAATTGACACTAAATTCTGTTTAATTTGCATGTAATTGTTACATAATTTATGACTTTTCTTGCAACTTGTACATGGCATACGTAACATATGACATCAGCACCCCATCTCCATGGCGTCTATCTTCTTGCGTTCCTTGTCTCTCAATTTTCATGTTTCGGCACCACAAAGAAAAAATGTGAAAATCATTGTTATTATAAATTTTACTTTGGTAGACCTAGTAATGTTCCCATGTCTCCGTATGTTTTTAAGCTTATCCATAGGTTACTACATAATGTCTCTATGGTACAATTAAGTCTTTATTATTTGCCAGAGGTGCCGCCGATGCCGACATTTCTCGAGTGCTTAAATGTTGAGAAAATAGAAATCTTTAGAATTTCAACAGAAATCAGAGCGCTCAGTCAGCCGTGTGTGTCAAAGCTTACAGCATCAAACGAGATACAGAAGCCTTGTATTATTAATGAGCTCAAGAGTGAGGCTTCATATCGTCGTGCAAAGCGCTAACTAGTGTGTCTCAATTTACGCGACTTTATAGGAAACCGCATTTAACATTTTCTTGAAAATGAAAGAACTGTTTTTATAAAATACATATTTGGACCATTGACAACTTTATAAGCAAGTATTTTTTTACGTGTATACATATATTAATAGTTGTTACCCTTTAATTTCAACCCTTGAGTGACATATATACGTTTTTATTTTTCATAAATGGAAAACGAATATGAATTCGAAAATTTATTTTCGAGGTAAATTCGACTATGTTGATTAAAAACATAAATAACTTATTTTCGTCAATAAACGTGTTTTTATAATTTGTGCACGATGGTTTTCAAGCCCCCTCAGCCAAAGTGTAAGACTACGGTACGTTCGCTTTTTTTTATATTCAAAGTCCCGAAGACACATTTGGGAGATTTCAATATTGTATCCAAATTTGATTCCGGAGCGATCGAAGGATAACCATTCAACTTTGGATCTTCAAGATTCTTTAGTCAAACTAGAAAGCCACCAAGTGTATTTGGCATTAGGTTTTCAAGTCAGGTCCAGAATTGAGTCTTCAAGATTCGTTAGCTAAACTTAGAAGGCTCCAGTGCATTTGGCACTGAAGTCCCTAATCCAAACTTTGAGGATTCCGCAGCGTTCAACATAGGATCTTAAAAATTATTTTGTCAAACTTCGAATACTCCGGAGCATCCACTATTAAATTCGCAATGTTTCTAACCAAAACTTGAAAGACTCCGGAGCGTTTGGAATTGGATCTTCCAATATCCAATGCCGAACACATTGGAAGATTCCGAATGTTCGGCATTAGATATTGGAGATTTCTAGTTCAAATATGAAAGATTACGATGTGTTTGGTATTGGATATTCTATACAATTTACTGGTTCGCAGTGTATTGGTATGTGGCTCAATCATATTAACTGGAAAATAATTTAGAACTCCCTAATAATTTAGCGTGACCTAAGGAGATTTTTACGACAGCATATTTATTGCAATGAGTATAGATTTTACCAATGGCTCTATACCACATTTAATTAATCTGCTTGGACGGTACTCCTTAAGGATAAGAAGAGATATTCGCGCATGTTTGTATATTTGCTAATTCCTAACAGGAAAAATAGCAAACCCCTTGTTAATTGACAAACAATGTACCTGGCAATTATTTACACCAGCGTGAATCGAGATCGTTTTCGGTGCATTTCTAGGACTTCTGATTTTATTTGATCCAATTGGGTTAAACCTGTATTATATCCTGGACTAAATTAAAGAGTCTTGAATGTCATTTTTAATAATACTGTATACCAAGCTCATTCTCCTACATTATTTGATAGAATGCGTATCTTCAATCCTTGGATTTCGTGTTCTACGAGTAATTCCGGTGGAAATAGACCGAAAAGTATAATATTGACAGTGGAAAGAACGCAGCTTATTACAATTATTAAATATCTAAACCGAAAAGATGAAATATTGATTAGAAAATTACATTTTTATCATGTATTACTCTTTTTTATGCTCGACTAGTTTGCACGCCCCAACTGGGCGTCATTCTCATAGCTAGTGCTTCCGTAATACTGATATATGTAGTAACTGTCCACAAAAGATATACGTGGTAACTGTCACTTATGATACTATGCATGCCATTTTGGGTAATTGTCACTATAGGTATTTATTGTGTCTGAATTTTGCAAGGTTTGACTGATCATTTGAAATACTCGTTTTCTGAGTGTATGTTGCCAGGTAAGTGATCATTTATAACTGTCATCAAATATATTTGAAGTTGACAAGTTTCGATGGATTCACGTACTAGTCGCGGTAAGTATCGCAGTATTACAACAAGAACGCAATAGCTCAAAATGACAGTTGCCACTAATATTTTTTTAAGATCATCAGCTCGCGGAAGCATGTGGATGACTGGATGACTTCACTGGCTCGTCGAAACTAGTCGAGCAAAAAAACTTCATTGAAGTGTGCTTAATGTTAAGCGTTGTGGTCCTATGTTATATCTGGAACTTGGTGCACTTTCTGTCTCCATCCTTCCCGGTATTGAGCCATGTTGAATTTAATATTTGAAGATCATGTTGTCAACCACTTTATTTGATCCATCCATCTTAGGACGTCTTCCTTTTGCTCATTTTCCCTTAACTGTCCCTTTGATCACCTGCTTCTTCAGACCTTCGTTATTATCTCTGGAAAGAAGCCCAAAGTGTCTAAATATTCATTTTATAAGTAATCTAATTCGTAGAAGATAGACACCTTGCCTTCTGTTGGATACGGAGCATCCACCTCAAGCACCACATATTGAAGACATCTATCATATTTCATTTCTTCTTTCTCGCCGTCCATGTTTCCAAACCACACAGCGCCATGGAAAAACTATAGATTTAACTAGAGTGATTTTGGTTCTTATGAGTTAATCCATATATTTGTCAGACATATCATAACTGATTTTGCTATTACAATGAGTCTTCGAATCTTTGCTTTATATCCTCCATTTTTCGAAATGAAAATACCTTTAAAAAAACTAATAAGCCATAAAATCTGTAAGTAATCTATCAATGTCAAATATTACTAAAAATTTCAAGAATATGAAAGCTTGATATATATGTATATTTTTTTTTCAGCAAACTCTAAAAGATACTGTAATAATCTTTGGATATGGTTTGTCGGAAGTAGGGACTGTGACTAGCAACGATGGAGACAGAACAAATACAGTCGGGAAAATAATACCTCAAGTTAAATGGCGAGTAAGTATAATATAACAACTTCTTTAAATTAAACTGATTTTTATATGTAGTTATATTCGAATGTGTTATAGGAAGTAATTTTAACCGTTAGAGTGCTAAGAGTCTATATAACATATATACATACATTTTATAGTATTGATAAAATGTCCCGCAGTAAAACGGTTAAATACAAGTTTGACGTTAATGTTAATTGAATGGTTGAAGTAAAATAGACACTAAGGATCAAAAATAAATTTAAATGCAGTTTAGTTCTATATGTCATATAGAATGAAACTGCATACTTAGTTTTTTTTTTAGGTACTTAGTGCCTATTTTACTTCAACCATTCAATTATTGAAATCTAAGCAAACTGTACATTCCTCGACGGGGCAGCGACAGAGATTCAATCAATTGGATGACCTCAGATATCCTTTGAAAAATCCTCAGTTCTCCGCACTTAGATTGAAATCCTAACACTGTTTCATGAAGACCACTAAGCCTCTGATACAACCTCCCACTACTGTAACTAACATTAACGGTAAGGGTTAGCCCGCAAGTCCGCCTTCATTCCCTTGCCAGGGATGACCCCTCATGCGATTTTTAAAGCCTGCCTAGAGGGCCAGCTGTCTACTTGGTAATATCTATGATCGTCATCCTCAGTGGGAAGGCAAACATTTGATTTTTTTCCTTACACCAGGGCACGCATCGACTCCCTGTGGATGTACCCAAGCTATTGAACTACTCAATTTATCTTGGCCCATGGGAACTAGAATGACAAACTCTTTAGCTTCAATTTTTTGCATCGAGATGGACTTGATTTGTAGCAGAATTCCGGGTGGAAATAATTGAATGCCTTTGACAGGTTAAAAATAAGTTGAAACATAAAATGTGTTAAAAATGTGAATACCGTTGATTGACAACAGTGGTGACAAATTGTGCATGTGGTCCGATCCCTGGCTGCAGAGTTGTTGATTATGATAATTATTGTTACATTTTTATGTATATCTTGTTGGTGATGCAAATATGTGGAAAAACGTAGTTGGGAAACAAATTTTCTTCAGTCCTAGTAATCAAGCCTTCGGGTTAAGAACCACTGGAATAGACGCACTTTGTTATCGTACGTACTAAAAATACTACACCATGTGGACAGTTAACAACACTAGCACTTGTCTAGAGCTTGCAATTATTGTTACCAGACGTACTTTAACTAGAATGGAACACTTTGTTTTTTCTTTTCCACGTTTTTGGATATCATCGGAAATCGAGCCAGCGTCTTCTCAACTAAGACAGAGAAATCGTCAATCTTGGAAGACCAGTAGCTTCCCAATTAGGCCAGATAATGCGTCAAACGTGTGATGCGCAAATTATAGCATCTCAGTTTAAGAGGTTTTTCAAGAATCCTCATCTTTATTACAGGTTGTAGACCCAATTACGGAAAAAGAAGTCTTACCACAAGAAATCGGAGAACTACGCCTCAAATGGGAAGCACTGTTTCAAGTGAGTATTTAATTTTAAACTAAAATTAAATAAATAACTAATTGTTTTTTTCATGGATTAAATTAATTTTATTTTTCCGTGACAATTTTTGAATCTACTAGCAGAAAACATTAAATTTCATAAACTTAATTATATTATTTATTACAGCAGAACCTTGATTATGCGGACTTTAGCGATGCGCACCACATTTAGATTGGATAGTCAAGATTATATGATACTGTATTTTTTTATTGTAAAGTTGTTGTTTATTTTGTTCAAATATGCATTTATGCCCCCCTCTTTTATATGGTTCTATACTTTCATTATTTACTGCCATTAAGCAATTTCTACGGACTTAGCAGAAACATGAAAAAGAGAGCTCATGTGAAAACTAGGAAACTCTATTGAAAAAAAATGGAATCCAACCCACATAATCTTGGTTCGAAGAAAAACGTTTTGTCGACTAGGTAATGGGGCTATCTATAACCTCCATATACAACGTATCAAGTACCTTTCACCGTATATTAATGTGTATAAAAAATATATTTTTTATTTTATTCCAGAGATATTTTAAAAACCCTTCTGCAACAGCAGAGGCTTATGATTTTCAGGGATGGTTCAAAACAGGGGACTTGGTGACTTATGATGAAGAAGGATATATTCAAGTGGTGGATAGGCTAAAAGAGTGTATGAAATGTTTCAACTTTCAGGTAAAACATTTTTTCTCTTAAAGTATGTATATCTAGGCGTTTTGGCGGCGTGTTATCGTATTACATTAAATTTAGAATATGCTGCTATTATTACCATTTTTACGATCAACCACAGTTTGCGAACAACCACAGTTTGCGAACAACCACAACCACGTATTGTGATTAAAAAGTACTACAAAATTTGTTTTATCAAACACTGTTTATTCCACTTCATGTAACGGTATAACCCTACCGGTTTCAAGGGTTTCACCTCATCAGAGGAGCACAAACAAGGCTTGTTTGTGCTCCCCTGATGATGAGGGGAAAAGCTTGAAACCGGTAGGGTTATGGCGTTACATAAAGTGGAATAAAAAGTATTTGATAAAAACACATTACAATGTCTTTAAACCTCCACAATGTTAATGCCTTAACTATAAATATTACGAGTATAATAATGTACTATAAAATGTTCGGTTTTTTCGAGAAAGGAGATTTAAAAGATGAATGGAGAGGTGGTAGATTGAGTAAAGGAAAGAAAGAATATTACTGAATTATACTTCAATTAAATTGCGGTTAAACAAATAATAGTATACTCGTATGTATAAGTATCAAGTACCTTTACTTTAATAAATTTACAAATTCAAAATTAATTTAAAGATAAAATAAAGTTTTTTTATTTTATTATACTTGTATAATATTTAAGTGTGTGATTTAAAAGACGATGAGATAGGTGTAAGAATAAGTGAAATAGATGTATTAAGACTTTTGTTTGCTGATGGTATAGTTATATTTGAAATTTATAGGAAGTGAAACTTGGCAGAGGAAGGGTTTATGTAAGCGAAAATTGCGGAATGAAGACATTATAAATAAATGCATGGATATTTTAAATAAGATGAAGGAGGGAGCTTTAAGATGATTTGGGCATGTGGAGAGAACGAATGAGCAAATAAGGACTAAGCGAGTATACGAGTGTCCGTGGAAGAGGTAGATCGAGGAAAACATGGCTGGATCAAATGGACCAGATTTTGGAAAAAGTGACGCTAGAAGTATGTGCATGATGAGACGTATTAATGTAGATGAGGTGAAAGTTGTGTGCTAAGTTGTGTGTGAAAGGATAGAAAGTTAATAGATGTTCTCTGTGCTTGGATGATATGTACGAGTATGTATGTATTAAATTCAAAATTTAAACCAAAATCAAAATGATATAATCAGCATGTCAGTTAAAACCTTAAATTGAAGGAACACCGGAGAAGAGTCCTCCTCTAAGCTCAATAACAACTTTATTGAAAATATTCACAAAACTAGGCAAGAAAATATCCAATTGTCGTTAGTAAATTGTTATTGACACATTTGAGTTCTAAAAGGTTTCATAAGTTTCAGTACTATGTTAATGTATTATCCTCATTGAATTATTGTATACCTAGTACACAGCACCGATACAAAGACTTTATAGTAGGTGGATCATCGGAGATTCCGACGTGACTTCAACGAGTCTCGGTGACAGCTGGGTGAAGAGATTTCTTTTGAGAAATAGAAAGTTGTGGAAATAAAAACACAGTATGACATTTCAGACGAGAATGTGTTTTGCTCATTTTACGTCCCTTATGTTTAGCCCATCGCACATTACATGAACCTCAATCTTACCGCTTACGCCGTCACCCTTTGCTAAACACTTGTCAAGCGTTTATTGCGTGTATGGGGCATCCAATCTTATGTAGTGATAATGCGAAAACCACACAAAGGGACGTTTTATAACAATACAATATTATTAAAGCAATGATTTGAAATCATTGTTTACAGATAATACAATATAGAATAATACTATTATGTGTGACGTATACGCTCCATACACCTAGAAATAGGGTTTTGTTTAAATCTACATTTTTCTGTTTTTTTTTAGGTAACTCCAGCAGAATTGGAGTTCGAAATAATGAAATTTCATGACATCGTGCAAGCGGGTGTTGTTGGACACAAACAGCCCAGTGGTGACGAGTATCCAATAGCTTTCGTACAAAAGGTTTTGGGATCGAATATAACAGCGCAGCAAATAAAGGACGCCGTTAAAAGTAAATATTTCACATTTTTGAAGAATTGTATTTTATTACACTTTCGTTATGTACAGTAAAACCTCGGAGATTTATAGTCGTGTGATAATATTCATCAATCAAGATATTTTGACGACTCAGAAAAATGTTTTGACGACTTCCGTGGTCTAGTTGGTAATACGATTGCCTTCTAATTTGGAGGTTGCGGGTTCGATCTTGGATAAAACCCATATTATTATTTAAAAAAAAATCAGTTTGGTTCTCCACTCGGCCTCACCGTCTGTATGTATCCTGAGGTGCAATATGTGTCAATTCATCAGGAGTTAACTTGGCTGCAAGAGTTGCTAGAAGAAAGAGTATTGGTCTATCGGTCACCGAACATTACTCCAGGTATATATTGCCTGGTAGGGTTGTCCCCCATTGTCTTGAATTATCTCGAGTGTAACTATAAGGCAGTGGTATTAGGGATAAATTAGAGGAGGCAGAGAATACATGGGACGGAGGTATAGGGGAGGTCACTGCAGTTGTGGCTTAGGAAAAGAAAGCAGTGATCAGGGGGATATCAGGTTCTCCATGGTCGTGCTTACCGATACAATAAAAATGAGTACCATTTAATTGTTCTTATTTTATTCTGATTCTATAAAACACGACTTTTGCTAATCAAATAATATTACATCAACTGTACTTACGTCAGTGTGTAACATTAGGTGTTGTTATAGTTACAGTTTAAAAGTTGTTATTTAATTAACGTCATGGGGGATTTCTATTTTTAAAACATAATATTTTACTACTGTTATTTCTTAATAAGATTATAAGACATAAAAAACAATGGCAAATTATATATTTATTGAGAAGAGATGACTTTACTGTTATACATAAAATATTAATGATAAATTCCCTATCATTTGAAAAATAATTGAATGAATGTTTTATTTTATTTTATGACTGACAATATAATTAACTTTCATTTTTTTCAGACGCACTTTCAGATGTCAAACAGCTAAGGGGTGGAGTTGTCTTCATGGATCGCATACCTGAGACACCTACTGGAAAAGTTGACAAAAAAGCACTGAAGAAACTTGCTCTTGTCATGAAAGGAGAATAATATTGGTCTATACTTTTAGACATAATTTAATATGTTTTTAATAATTTCGTACAGTAAAAGATAAAATTCTTTTCATTCATGTTTTTTTCTTGTTTTCTTTACGATATTTCCAGATATTAAAATGTCAATGTGTTTAACTATTTATTAATGTGCATAAATAGTTTTACACTTTCATTTTACCAAAGTATTTATTGTAATTTTTTTCTTAATCAGGGCTAAATTCATATTTGAATATAGTAAGCTTAAAAATACAATTAGAGCGGAAAGTACGTTTAAAAAGACGATATACCCAATACATGAATATTTATATAACAAATTTTAGAATCACACGAATTGTGCTACAAGACTTATTTTTAAATTGTATCAAATGCGATATTTAAAACGCGAAGGAAATGTGGAAGAACTTAAACTTTATGATTAATTCAAACAAAAATCTTTGGGAGAGTTCCATCACATCTGAACAATCCTTATGTTTAAAACATTTTTTTGTGATGACAAATCAAAGTGATCTCTCGGAATCAACACTTTTAAATCACTATGAAAATAGTCGCTGGGAAGGAAACTCTATAATCCAATTATCATTTATCACACTTGAACAAGTCGAGAAAGCTATCGAATCATTGAAATCGGATGCAACAGGCGCTGATAAAATTCCTATCATATTGGTGCGACTGTTTACAATTTATTAAGGATATACTTGTGGGAATTTTTAACACATCTCATCACGAGAAGGTATTTCTATATATTTGAAAATCTATTCCTGTCGTTGCAATTCTAATAAAAAAAACAAATCGTCGTTGAATTTAAAGATTTACGTCCAACTCGTCCAATCATTCTGTTATATCAAAAGTTATGGAGAGATATGTTCCTTCAGACATTAGATTATCTCATGGCTAATGACTTGCTGCCCATGTATCAACTTGGAATCAGGCCTAAATATAACGCAATTGCGGCATCAAGCTGTATGATGTTTGATATATTGCAGGAATCAGATAAAAATAATATCACTGTTCTCCTTCGGTTGATTACTCTGTGGCTTTTGATATTGTTAATACAGACCTCCTAGTCCCTAAAATGTATTTTTTTATTTAAAAAAAAACGCTTGTTTGTGGCTAAAAAGCTTTCTAAGAAGTTGTAGAATGTGTAGAAGACACTGGCGAGGCCACCTGAAAAAGATAAATAATACAAGAGGTCTCAGCGTGACAATGCATAAAATACCTGCTGACAGTTATATCTCCGATAAATGGTAGGAGTCAACGAGTTATTACTGAAGATCTGACTGAATAGTGTTATTTAGTATCACGTGCCTTTAAAATGGATGTCGCCAAGGGTCTCCTTAAAAAATGTTGCTACAACCTGTATGCGGGCAATACTCAATATTATTATTTTTTCAGAAGTAACGATGTCCAGTCAACCACCAAGCACATAAATTATAGTTTTAACGGGCTGTTCATATGGTCTGAGAAGTATGCGCTTCTCCTACACCCTAGGAAAGTAGTCATGTTTTTGTAAATAAAATACAGCAAATCGAAAAATTCCAAGGTCCTCTGGAAATAATGATTGGTAGCTTGACTATACCTACAGAGGGTCGATATGAACATTGATTTGAGATTCGAGGCTCACATTAAAATGAAATTACAATGAACTTTTTTACAAAATATTTATCGCATCTCTCAAAACTTATTTTCCTAGTCAACAAACATACAATATACGAGTACATGTTGATTTTTTTCACAAGCATACGAAAATTAAAAAAACAGATGCGCGCATTAAAATTGTGTCCCAATTAAATTATCTCTTGTTGTTTTTCGCAAATTATGTATATTTCTTGTCATGTATAAAATAATTAAATAAAAGTTTATTTATTACTCTCAGCAAACTAATGGCTTTATTACTTTCGCACTATATTCTTTCACCCTTACCTTTATATTGTATTATATAATGAATCTATCACTGTACTTATCTAGGTGTGTTGTCAGATTACCAACATTTGTTGAAAAACTTTGCAGTCACTCAATCATTCATTCCCCTCCACACCAGTTTAGTGCTCACTTCATCACAACCTGACACTTTTCTTTTTTCTTTTTTTTTCATATTATTTGAGTATATTCATATTATTCACATTTTCCAAACATTCATAATTTTCAGCTAGATCATACTTATCGTTGAAGAACTAGATACATTTGATATATCGCGATGCGCACCAATATCTTTTTCATCTATAATTTAAAGATTATTGAAGGAAAGGAAATGGGTTCTAACACAATTTGGGCATATTGCCAGTTTTTTTTTTTTACTTAAGTCTGGAAAAGTTGGTGAACACGAGAACAGTTGTAAGAAAACGTACAAGAGGAAAGTATAATTTACTCGTAAGATGATCGGACCAAATTAAGGAGTTAAAGGATCCGCTTTAAACGCTCCATTCCACATAAACCAAGTTTTAAATAAAGCAGAGGGATCTACCACGCTCTGCATTGCATTAAGCACATGATGTAAAGATCGTATTAAAATTTGCAATTCATGTTGTATCTCCATTGTTAAGTCACAGTGATATTTAGATAACTTTGAAAATGTTTAACAAGGTCCAACAATAAATTAAAAAACTAATTATCATTATATAAGTGTCAAATGCTTAATAATCAGATTAAAATACCATTATGTAAAAAGGGTCATTTCACTCAAATATATTTTGGTTTTGTTATAATAACGTGTTTGCAATATATAAGAAAGTGATACAAAAATTCTTGTTCAACTGTCAATTGAGTGTTCAGTCTACACTCTACAAGAACGAATGTTTAGCTTTAAAGAAAGTACTTGATTCCTGTCTCTCAACCAATTGAGTGTTCAGTCTACAAGAACAAATGTTTAGCTTTAAAGAAAGTACTTGATTCCTTTCTCTCAACCAATTGAGTGTTCAGTCTACAAGAACGAATGTTTAGCTTTAAAGAAAGTACTTGATTCCTTTCTCTCAACCAATTGAGTGTTCAGTCTACAAGAACGAATGTTTAGCTTTAAAGAAAGTACTTGATTCCTTTATCTCAACCAATTGAGTGTTCAGTCTACAAGAACGAATGTTTAGCTTTAAAGAAAGTACTTGATTCCTTTCTCTTAACCAATTGAGTGTTCAGTCTACAAGAAAGAATGTTTAGTTTTAAAGAAAGTACTTGATTCCTGTCTCTCAACCGATTCGCAGGATATTGTTACATTCTCATATTATCTTAGTTGCAGTTAGGACACTATTGTCTAACCTCTCGAATTCTGCCGATAATTATATTTTATGAGAAGTCAGAGCATCTTTTTATACCCTTCAGAATAAAACAAAAATGCCACATTTTTAAGGATACCTCTTCTCCAGGGTTTATAAGGAAATTAAATCGAAGACCGTCTGGCAAAAGACGCCACCGTATCCTTCCTCTCTTAATATATATTCTACCTACCATATCACATCACAAGCTAAAAGTCGTCTACTTATCAGTTAATCAAAAGTTTGGGTGCTCTCTGGTAGCAAAAAGGATGCTACATGCTGGGTATCCAGGTTTAAATACCAACCAAACATAGTTCCACAAAATAAACCTGTCCGTAAAAATAAATAAAAGAATGGCGTATGCAGAAAAAGAAAAGGGCACCTTCTAATAGGAAGCCACCTTTATAAAATACATACAAAAAAGCCCTAGATGTATGTGTGAGATGAACGAAGAAACCCTGGACCATGTTTTCTTTGAATGTCTATGCGCCGCATATCATCTATCCTCAATTTTAATGCCACCGTCCGTCACAACTCACCTACTTGGTCTTATTTTCTAGTCGCGTATTATTCTCTAGTAACTCCTTAATTTTTTACTACAATACTTCATTAGTTTCTTACATATTCTAACACTGTCTCCTTTCATGTAAATTGTTATTCACACAAAGCACCTTATGTATAGGATATAATGTCTAATTAACTAGTAATAATGTATCCTGTAAGATATGTTAGAGGTAAAAACCAAGTTTAATGTAGTTATTACCATATAATTTGTATCTAACAGTGTCCACTTTTCAAATAAAATTTTAATAGTTGTTTTTTTTTATATATTATATATAAATATTACATAAACTTATCATGTAACATAAAATTATAATAATAAAGTACAACCAAAAATATAGTATGGCCATATCTATAGAAACACCAAATGTTTAACATTCTCAAAAATACCAGTGAGATTTCAACTTATGTTATGATTAAACCTATTAAAAAACTGATGAAAAACATGTGGCGTAGAAGATATTGTGAGAAGTGGTAGAAAGTGTAGAAGAAAAAGGATAAATAAGACAAGAGGTCTTAGCGTGACAATGCATAAAATACCTGCTGACAGTCATACTCGTATCTCCGATGTACCTCAAAACAGTACTATGCAAAACTGACGCTGTGTTATCTACGAGTATCATTAGTGCACAATTCAGTAATTATATTCTTCATTTCGTATCGAGCGAACGTGATACTGAGACGCGTCTCTTGTTACGGTCATTATTTCTTTACTCTGTCATCACTTAAATATAACTGACAAAAGTGATACTTCTAAAAAAATGGATTTCAGCAATGTTGATTTCCACATAGGAAGGAGAATGTTGAATAATATGAAGATCAACGGAAATAAAACACACCAGGTAAAATTATTTTATTTATTTATCACTTGAATACGTTTGGTAGAATTTTTTTTCCAATCAACCAGAAATTGTTTCATTGTATTGTATATTATTCTTAAAATCAATAATGTTTGAATGACGAGCAATGCTTCTCAAACTTTTTGTGTTCATGGACTATTTTATTTCATTCCAATCTATCGCGAACCCGTTTTATCATTTTTATTATTATCATTCGTTACAATTTTTGTTACTAGACCACGTAAAAAGAAAATTACATTAATTTCAATTCACAATTTTATATCAAGGTGTTATATTTTTCTGTATCATTTTATTTAAAATTAAATTTGAAACAAAATAAAAACAATTTCAAAGAGAACGGATTTCAAATATTTTTAAACTAAATGATAAAGAAAAATACAATAATAACTTAGTGTAAAATTGTAAATCGAAATTTATGTAATTTTCTTTTTACATGGTCTAGTAACTAAAAATGTAACGCACCAGCACTGGTCCGGGAATTGTGGTATGAGAAGCACTAGCCTAGTTGGTAAGATAACTATATTCCAATCTGGGAATTGCGGGTTCAAATCCCGTTGGTACCCAGATTTAAAAAAAAAGTTGAGTCTAGTTTCACTTAATGCTTGTTTAACATAAACCCACCAAGTGGTACAGCATACACCGAAATTGGAATACAATGGTCATGTCTAAATCATAGTTAATGAAAGTACTATTATAACAAGAATAAAATAACCAGAATGAAGACAAAAGACAAATCTCAAGGAAAATAGGGATAAGAGTGGGAACGTTATACTATATGAGTCGAGGACGAGGAATACTTTGAAGTAAATATTGCCTTTTTGAATGTTTCCTACACGTTATTAAGAAGATGTGTTGAAATAATTAAAAACCAGTTTAAAAGAGTCATACAGAAAACTTGTTTTGGGTCGGTTTAATTATAACACACACTTGATGTAAGACTGACATAAATCAAGTTTTCTTTTATAACTTATGCATATGTTTACTAGACTTGAATGATTCATTAAATTCGAAAATTTACATGGCCTTCAACTGCTTAATAAAATTATTATAAAACATATTAATTATTTAAGTGTGATTCATTTATCTGATAATTCGAACTATAACAGTAAGTGAATGGTTGAATTAAAATAGGCACTCAGTACCAAAAAAACAACAAAAAAAACTAAGTATGCAGTTTCATTATATATGACATATAGAACGAAACTGCATACTTAGTTTTTTTTGTTTTTTTTTGGTACTTAGTGCCTATTTTAATTCAACCATTCAAATAATAAACTGACGTAAACTGGTTTGAAAATGTTCCTCTTTAAAGTATTGCCGAATGCATTTATAAAATAGAAGTATGATTGGTGTTTTATCTATAGATGGTATGCAATTTACAAATATCTTATTCGATTTAAAACAAAAAGTAAAATAATTCAACATTTTTATAAAATAATAATTTATAAATGCCTATTTCCTATATAACTTTTAATTTTACTTACATAATCAAAAAGCAGTAGTGTATTACAACGCTTTAGAACTTCAACATTTATTTAAAAAAATAAGCGATTTGGAGTTGTGGCTTATGACACTCATGCATTAAGCAACTATATATTGAGTACATATATGTGAAAAAAACAATTTTTTTTTCGTTTTCTTAAAATATTGATACCGCAATCCCAAATATGTAGAAATTGTAAGCAAATTTAATGAATATTTCATAATTAAAATACGTCTTGTAAATAATTTGTTTCATGTTAAGTCCATACAAAGCGGCATGATGTTGCTTCAACTGTCTCAGAACAGGTAAACGTGGGTTGGGTCTTCTATGCATATTGACGTTTAGTTTTTTTGTTGAAGGGAAACTTCTATATGCGCGGTAGGGCAAATTGGCCTGAATGTCACGAAAAGTGAAATGGTGTATCATATTATTATTAAATTAATATTTATTATTATTAAATATTTTATTTATAAATAAATAATTATTAATAATAATTAATATTATTAAGTGTTTTATATTATTCTTCATTATTAAAATTATTATTATTTATTATTAAAAATAAAAAAAATAATAATTTTTGTAATATATTATTTTTATATTAATATATTTTTTTATTTTATTGTATATTAAATTATTAAATTTCATTTAATTTAATTTAATATTTATTTAATATATAATTTATTTTTAATACATTATTATAATAATATACATATTATTATAATATTAAAAACTATATTATTATTACATGTATTATTAATTAATTATATCATTTATATATATTGCACAGTAATTAAACTATTATTTAAAAATAATTAATAATATAAAAATTAATAATTAAATTATTATTTAAAAGTACCTAATAATAACATAAAAATATTAATTTATTTAATATTCAAAAATATTAATTTAATATTATTAAGTGTATTATACAATATTATTATTAAAATAATAATTTATTATTAAAGTTATTATTATTTATTATTCAAAATAATTTTTTTTATATTTTTTCTTAATTAAGAGAGATTTTCTTGAATTAAATTCCATATAACCATTTTTTTATTTAATTAAGAAAGATTTTCTTGAATTAAATTCCACATAACCATTTCCTAATCCTAAAAAAAAAATTGTTGATAAATGGAAAAAAATTAATGCATAAAATCAACTTTTCCAAGAGGCTAACGTAAGAAGTATCACTTCTACCGCGCGAGAGTCGCACGCATCGGTTTTTTTATTTGAAATACTGTTATGGAATGAACATTTAAATCAGAATGCATTATTTGTAAACATATAACATATGTTATGGTTAATATCAATGACAATCTTGTTATATTTTTCTTTACTTTTTCAGATCGAAATACCAGCCGACATAATCGAGACTCACGATAGCGTGCGATTCCGTAGTATCAGGGTAGCAGAAGTCATGAAGAAGCGAGGGATGCAAGTAGGCGATTTGGTTGTAGTCTGTGGACTCATGCACAATGATGTGTCCATACCTATCATCGCTTCTCTCTGTATCGGCTGCCCTGTGTTACCCCTGTCTGTAACTATGACTCATGGTAAGTACATCTAAAATATAGATTTCATTTTTATTGTAACAGGAAAATGACAAAATTCACTTGTAAGCAGTGTTATAAAATAGATAAAATCAGTATAAGACGAACCAAACATAACAACTAAGCAAACCCCTATAATTCACAACATTCATCCCGGCAAGAACAAACCTTTTCATTTGACTTGTAAGCAGTCAAGGTCATATGAAAGTCCATACAATGTCCACACTGATTGCTCAGTCTACGAATACGTAGTCTTATTATGCAGACATTAAACAAATAATAAGTAGTAACTAAATCCATAATCCAGTAATGATAGAGGGTGTCATACGAATGAACAAAATAATAAAAATTAGTGGTCCGACGTGTGACAGTTGAGATTTGTTCAAACCACAACCAAGTTTTGTTGCATTGGATATTATAGGCTATAAACGTTTTTGCTTTTTGTTTTTTATCTTTCCGTAGATAAGGTATTTCGATATTTTCCTACGAAAAATTTTGTGTGGAAATGATTTATTTTCTCAGATGTACGAGTAAACACGAAATTAAACCTTAAATGCTGGATTCTCTGTTTTAAAAGATAAAAGTAATTTGATCTAAATAATAAGATACAATTGTTATACTTAATTGATAAGATACAATTTTTATCTTTTTTAATTCGTTTTATGTAATTTAATGATAAATATTTGCATAAAATCAGTGCTACTTTAGATTGCTTATAAATATGTGTAAACTTCAAGTTACATCGTATACTAATGTAGCTTTGGACTACTCAATAAAAAAGTTAGATTTCTTGATTGATTTAACTAAATAAAAATTGACTTTAAATCTGGTAATCTGTAATTCAATATTTTCTAGTAGTAGGCTTTTGCAAAAGTACAATACAAATTATAAGTAAATAATAATATTCAACAGACAACCAGTAATAAAGTTCCACGTGTTAATTAGAAACAATTCATGAAACGGAAAGAAAATACTAACTTTACAAATAAAATCAAATTATAATGAACAGTGTGAGATATTGTGTGAAGAAGTTGGGCAAGAAGGAGAAGAAAAACTATGATAACAGATAGATAGTTCTTTATTTGATTCAATCACCCAAAAGATCGCATTTCGGAGCTGAGAAAAAAATAATTATAAATAAAAAAATAGTTCAAAAAACAATAATTGTGCAATTTGATCGCAAAGATTGGTTCAAAAGATATTTCCGGTATCGTATCAAATTTGTTTGAAAAACATTCACGTGACTAAACCATATATTATAATTTTTGCAGGCTCGTGGTATAAGAGTGTTCTGTGCAACAAAGTTCCAATACGTAGAGAAATAAAATGAAGTTGACTTATTGGAGTATGAAATTTTATTTGTTCCAAAAGATAATGACAATCTATAAATCCATGAATTTTTCAAAAATAAAATCGGTCAGCGATCAAACGAATAAAGAGGTTGTTTAATATTTATTGTATATAGACTCATGTGTAAAGGAACTAGAGATAGAGAGATCAATGGGTGACGTACAAATTACGAATGAGGATGTGTGCAGATTGCTGTATGCTGATGATATGGTAGTGTAAGAGATCAGTGGGTGACGTACAAATTACGAATGAGGATGTGTGCAGATTGCTGTATGCTGATGATATGGTAGTGTAAGAGATCAGTGGGTGACGTACAAATTACGAATGAGGATGTGTGCAGATTGCTGTATGCTGATGATATGGTAGTGTAAGAGATCAGTGGGTGACGTACAAATTACGAATGAGGATGTGTGCAGATTGCTGTATGCTGATGATATGGTAGTGTAAGCGAAGAATGTGGATGAATTAGAAAGACTGATAAGTAAATTGTATAAGATATGTAAAGAGAAATACAGTTGCGAAATTTAGTCACGGTAATTAAAAAATCTGATAAAAACGCGTTGAAGCAAATTTAAGAATTATGCTATTTAGGGAGTATTTTTCAGATAGTGGAAAAGTTATAAGAGATATTGAACGATGTATAGCGATAGGAAACAATGTCAATGGAGCACTTAAACATTCATTCTCAAACCGGACAGTACCAAAATTTGTTACAATGATAGTTCATAACAATATTTCAGCACCAACTTTGATGTATGGGAGTGAAACGTGAAAATGGAAAAAAACTGAAATGAGTCGAATAAATATTGTAAAAACATGTGCTATGGAAAGAATATATGGAGTGACAATGTATAACAGAATACGGAATTGAATGATTAGGGCATATATCAATAATTTTGATGTAATATTTTCAACCCTTGTCTATATACTATAGTAGTATCAACTTGAATGTATGGAAGTGAAACGGTAACGCGAAAGGAGCCGAATGAACGTTTTACAAATGCGTGTACTAAGAATAATACATGGGATGACAATGTACTACAGAATACATTACAAAGTGATTAGGGGAGAATGTGAACTTAAGACTGATGTGTTGAGTAAGATGAAGAAGAGCACTCTGGTATGATTTGGGCATCTAGAACAAATGAATTAAGAAAGACTAACAAAACAAAAATACTGTTCGAATCTTAATGGAAGTCGTGGTACAGACAAATCAAGGAAAGTATGGATGGGTCAAGAAAAGGATACTTTGAAAGAAGGTAATGTAAAAGTTCAGAGAAATCGTAGGAAATATATGAGAAGGTATATCAATGTAGAAATTCGAAACATGTGTGTCGAAGTAGGAAAGTCTGGCACTTTGTCCTCTGTGCCTCCGAGAGGAAAACAATGTTATGGTATATACTCGTATGTATGAGGTGTTTTTCTATAATGAAAAGTTTCTATAGTAAACATAGACATAATATATTTGGTTAAATTTGATATCGATTTATTAACCTCATAGACAGCAAGAAAGAGCTACATAAATTTATGAAACTTAATCGATCACAAGTAAATGTACGAAATAACGAATTTTTCGAAAGTAGAGGTTTGCCTGCATCATATTACAACATTTTGCTGGAATAACAATTTAACTTTAAATTTCATGTAGAAAATGGTCAAATAATAACATATACGATATGCTCTCCTGATATAAAACTGTAAGACCCAATCAAAATCAAGATAACCTTTCCGAGCGCCCGGCTGATTTTCGAGGAATTTTTATTTTTGAGAAGGGTTCACTAAAGTTGCTATATCTAAGTAAATATTACGAATATTGTTATGAAACTTTGTATATCAATTTAATATACTTTAGTTATGTATTGAAAATAGTTATTTTACCAACATTCTCATGTGCGGGGAGCTACATCACACTCCTAACACATGTACCGGGTCTCACTTCTTTTCTTATGCTTACAAGTTCTGCAGGATTTTTCTTTTTGGTCAGTTGATGAAATACATATCAACACATGTTTAGACAAGTTCTTTAAAAGCTGTTTAGAGGATCCTTCAAATTCCTTAATTTATTTGGACCTGGTTGTACTGTAGTCGGTCTGCAGATTCATATGTCAAAATCTCTAAGATCTGACACTTCACAGCACACTGATGGTGAGACGTCAGAATCTCCATCATACATAAATTCATGGATATTTTCATTATTTGGCGTATGCTACATGCTATAAATCTCTTGATTTATAACATGTTAAAGGCTGAATTGTTTAAGAAAATATTTGCTGGATACCAGTAATATATTATTTTTTTGGAAGATGTATAGATCATGTGAAAACACTGGACCGGGACTCAATGCAAATCAGGTTTATCACGTTAACACATGGGATTGGGATATAAACTGTTAAGACAAGGAATCTGCAAGTATCTACGTTACTTAGATTAGATTAGGCATTTGAAAACATTTTCTCAATATAAGTTAAAGATTGGACTTGACAGAAGAAGGATATAAACAAAATGAATGCTGCGGAAATACGTACACTGTAAAGAGCTAATGTATGAAAGAAGGTGGAATGAAAACATAAGAAATGAAGGCATGAATAAAATGGATAAATTGTGTAAGATGAAGAAAGGACGGATTTGGATATGTGGAGAAAATGAATGATGAAAGAGCAACTAAGCGAATATATATGTAAGAAGTTCAAGGCATGCATGGAAGAGGAATACCGAGGGAAACGTGGATGGGTCAAGTGGGCCAGATTTTGAAAGAACAATCTAACATGAAGAAGAATTGAAAAGTGCGTATGAATATGGAGGAGGTGAAAGTTATACACTCTATTTACTCCGCAAGGGGCACGGCGTGATGATATATACACATATATAATCATATTATTATGTTGAACTACACATTGAGAATGCCGAACCCAAATTCAATTAAGTTTTCAATTAATGATATTTGCTAAAATATGTTTTTTTTAAATACCGTTTTCTTTATTTTTCAGCCGAGGTTAAGAATTTCCTAAAACTTTCAAAGCCTGGAATTATTTTCTGTGACTCTAGCATAAAAGAAATATTTGCCAAAGTCGTATCCGAGCTCAACTATGACTCTGAAATAGTCATTTTTGAAAACACGCCTTCAGAAAATTTTACAAGTTTTTCTGATTTTTTGAAACCTACTGGAACTGAAGAAGAATTTAAGTAAGTGGAGCATTAAAATTATTGATTTGTTAAGACATTTAATTTTAAAATATAAAAAATGGCGAGTTTATTGCTGTAAGGCCAAATCAAATCATACCAACCACACAAGGTTACGCAGATTCGTTTCAATTGCTATCATAAGTGAAAGGTAGGATAACGTAATTTCCAAAAACAAAATAAAAGATAAACCATTATGGTCAAGTGCAAAAACCTCATCTGCGCATAGATATTCAAATTCTAGAACATTCTCTAACGACTAACAGTGGAAGTACATCTTTTATTTTAGTAACAGTGTATATTATTTAGTAATAGTTCACTTGTCATCCGCATATACTGTAATATATTTTTTTAAATTCAGTGTAAACGAGCCCTTTGTGTGCGTAGGAATAGATAAGATTATGGAGTTATGTATTAGATATGAACAACTTGTTTATTTTCTTAGCGCTTAAGAATTTAGTGTAACTTACATATCTGGTACTTCTGTTGTAATGTTTTTTTTTACCTTTGCTATCTGAAATTTAATTATCACGTTCTAGTCAAAACATAATATAAACTAATTTACGCACAGCGTCGTTTCTCAACCTGTGGGTCGCGACCCCGTTATTTTTTTATCATTTGGGGATTCGCAATGCTGAACACGTTGAGAAATACGTATAGTAGTAACAAACATTTTTTTTGAAATTTCTAAATATTTCATATTTTTTTTATGTACAAATAATAGCTTAAAAACTTTTTTTTTGTGATCAACAATAATTGTTAAATATAATCTTCATCGAAATAATATGATATAATACTAATAATATTAATATAACAATTTATGTAGCGCCGTTTACAGAGCAAACTCTCTTCAATATTTTCCTAAAGTTGGCATCTCTGACATAGCATACTAGTATCTCTGACACTAGGAGGCAGAACATTCCACACCACAGCAACACAACGGCAAAAGTTCTACCATAATATCCCGCCCTATTTGATTTATTTAGAACAAGTAATTTATTAGATGAAAAAGAAATCGACCTCAAAGTTCTACTTTCCGAACTCTCAAATTTGTATGATACAAGATATTTTTTTAATTCGACGCACTGTACTTTTTTTAAAAAATTAATCCTGGTCAGTTTACAATATTAAAAATAAATAACCAATATTTATCCTAACACATTTCTCATCTTTAGTTCCTGTACAATTCTCATCCTTATCAATATTTTTCTTGAGTTTTATCTTTTATTTTAAGTTTTATTACTTTTACTTTAATAATATTTTCATTTTCTTAGTTGAAGACATGATCACAGATAGAGATAATACTTATGATACAAATGTTAGTTGATTGAAAAAAAAGTGTTTTAAAGCAATAAATCCTCCAGATAAACATCCATGAAAAAAATAAATAGTAAATTAATATATCTGTATATTTGTTGCACAAGTGCTAGTGAGACTCCCTGCGGAACGCCCACATGAATATAACTGTAAATTTGTATCCAGGAAGGAAGAAATTGTGTGGTCGATGTTCGAATAAGTTATGATGTATTGTACGAGTATTTTTTTTTAACACTTTTTGTTGTATACAGAAAACCTCGCGGGTTTATTGCTACGTCGAAATATCTTTCAACTTCAAAAAAGTTGCTCAAGAGGCCTGAAACAATAATTATTCTCATGGTGTCCTATTATTGAAACTAAAGACTAAACTTTCTTACTAAACTGCTTACGTTAAAAAAGAAAAGATCGCATATCATATTTTGCAATTCTTCCTCTTTCTCGTCGACACATCATGCCTGATAAAAGTTATGTAAATGGGATTACATTCTTGTTTTGACAACCACCCACCATTAAACGCAATCATGAACTATGTAATGATCCTATGAGGACTCGATGACAGGATCCTAATAAGATTACTTCGTCTTATGAGTGATATTTTTATTATAGTTGTTTTTTTTACATACATATTAACCACCACCTCATATCCCTTTTGAGGTAGGCAGAGAAGAAGTATATCCACGGTTATCTATTCACGTACTCAATTCTTACCTCGTCTGCATCCATATATATCGTAATACACGCTCTTCTGTTTCTCATACTTTTTACCTTTCCTTCTGTTAAAAGTTCTCCAACTACGAGTAACTCTTTCCATGCTTTTTTGGTATACTTCTTCCTCGTTCTCCATTAATTTCAGATTTACATTTTCATTTAGAAAGTCTTTCGCAAATCAATGTCTCAGTAAGGCCAAATCATCTCAAGACCCCTTTCTCAATTTTACTAATAACATCCGTCTCAAATAAGTTATCCTTTATCTGATCATTTTTCACATTGAAATCTAGATATTTTATTCGGTATCAAACATTAAAATGCTAGATCTTTTACGCAAGGTATCACTCCCTATAAATCTGTAGGCATTGTTTCAGAACATCAAGGTTGGTACTAGCACACTAATTGTACAATCAATTTTGAAGATTAATATTTAAAGATCTCTTATTTCATATTCCAGAGTGACAGAGTTTGACCCTGCTAAGACTACAGCATTCATATTATGCTCTAGTGGAACCACCGGTCTACCCAAAGGAGTATGCCACACGCATAGAACGTTTCTAATTGGAATGGCGAGCCTGTATGTATTTTTTAAATCAAATTCATATAAACATTATCAACCAAATAATATGTAATCTTCAACGTAAGAACGCTGAAAATCGTCAGGCAGACAATATTGTATTCACTCTCGTTAATTGAGCATTCTCCGATTCTTTGGGCATATTGCTCGTGGCCAAGGAGACTGTTTGGAGAGGTTTGTGGTTACTTGAAGAATGGAAGGACAACGCACAAGAAGAAGAATCCCAATACGATGGACTGACCAAGTGAGAAACGCAACTCGACTACTCTTAACAACTGCCTTTCGAGCCGCGGAGTGCAGGGATGGATAAAGAGAAGTCGTCAGCGGCTATCATGGGAGTCAGGATGCTCACTCATGAGCTACACGATAAGATGATGATGAATTGAATATTCTGGTGCAACACGCCAGTTTTAAGTTTTTATCGTCCCTAATCACTTCATAACGTATTCTTTCATATATTTCCTCTCCTATATTATTCTCAGTACACGCATTTCTAGTGTTTATTCGGCTCTTTTCAATATTTTTCATGGTCACGTTTCACTCACATGCATCAAAGTCAATACTAAAATAATGTAGACAAGGGTTGAAAATATATCATAAGATGTGATATTTTAACTAGAAACACTATTTTCACCCAATCGAAATATATGTAAGTGCCTAGATGCGTATGTTAATTAGAAGCAGTTTCAGCTTTTTTAATGGATGTATCTCAGAAACAGTAAAATATTAGTTAAAAAATGTAACTCGTACATATCACTGACTATTTAAAACGTACGAGTATACAATAAGGTATTTTACAATTTTTGTAATGGGCGCCACTAATTGCACGTGTAGAGTGGTGCCTATCTTTCAAAATCTGGTCCACTTGACCCATCCACGTTTTCCTCGGTGTTCCTCTTCTATGCATGCCTTGAACTTCTGACATACATATTCGCTTAGTTACTCTTTCGTCATTCATTTCCTCTACATCTCCAAACCTCTCCTTTCTTCATCTAACATAAGTTATGTAAGATGGGAGAAATTGTGGAAAGTCTTGAAAGAGTATAACGTGAATGATAAATTACTTATATATTGTCAACATAAAAAAATATGTAAAAGAAAGTCGTATATTATGAAAATAGTTTTCAAATATCAAAGAATAGGTAAAATATTTTACTATGACGAGAGTGATGACGATGATGAAAAAGAGACAAATCAAACAGGACAGATGGCGCTAGTGTCGCGCGTCGCGTACAAAGCAGAACGACGCCTCTTTGTATATATTATAATAAAGCTGGAAATAAAATGTACATATGAATGACTATTTAAGGTGTACGAGTATAAGGTATTTTACAATTTTTGTAATGGGCGCCACTAATTGCACGTGTAGAGTGGTGCCTGTCTTCGGGATTTATATTATTAGCATTTAATAGGTATCCACAATCCTACAGGAAACGTACGGAAACTTTTACAATTCAAAGATGTCAATATCATATCATAATAGTAATTGCCTGTCTTCGGGATTTATATTATTAGCATTTAATAGGTATCCACAATCCTACAGGAAACGTACGGAAACTTTTACAATTCAAAGATGTCAATATCATATCATAATAGTAATTTGCTAACAGTTATACGTTGTAATTTATCAATCGTTTGAATACAAATTGATAATTCCATGTCTGGTGGTTTGGTGAATATTTGTAATGATGTTTAATTCAAAAGAGTCGTTCTGCACCTTTTCTCTTATTAAAGTTCTTGTATTAAATTTTCATTTTATCTTATAGGTTTTTCATGGTTTCATTATTTTTTATCTTCTTTTATTGTACTTGGTATTTTTTGTTATTTTCAAGCATTATGGTAAAGAATAAGGAGTTTGAAAACGGTATCTACTTGAATTTTTCTACAACCTACTGGGTGTCAGGAATTGTCAGTATTCTCATATCCTGTGTTACTGGTGTTACAAGAATCAACTGCTCCACTTCTTATTCGGTTGATATCCTAGAAAAAGGTTTGAAACATAAGGTAAAGCACTTATTTAATATAAAAATACATAACTTTTTATTTATTAATTAATTTAAGACACATTTTACAGATAACTACGAATATGACAAATTAATCCTAACAATTAAGATCATTGACAAAAATACAAAATTTTATCTTAAACTAACATGTACGAGTATATACAAAATAAGCAATAATAACAATAAAAAAGTAATTACGAAGTCATTGTTTCAAATTATCAAATATTAATATGTATATTCAAATTAAATATATGTTTGTTTTACCAAATTTAGCAAAGTAGACTTAAGTAACTGTGGAACACATACTTTATATTGGTAAAGAACTTAGATTTGTTATAAGTGTGGAACAACGCTTAGGGTAGAGTGATCCAAGAGTGCGCACTTAAAGTTTAACTTAAGATATCAATAAAATAAATATTTTTACAAAAATTAACTTTCTTTATTCAAATTAAACCGTCTCTTATTAACATAACTGCATACAAAAATAAAATTTAAGCACTTAACGACTAAAATCCTTAAATCTAAAGATAGTCATTTCCGCACTCTTACATATACAGGTAGTTAAGAGTGCGCACTTCGAAACCTAAGAGTGCGTAATGTGCGCATGGGACACCTTGGCACAGAGATCACATTTGTACGGACCAACTCCAGAATAAGCGGTACATTTTACATGCCACCATTGAGTGCACATTATACACTCTATCCAATCTTCGGAAATTGGTTCCTTTTAGACTTCCTTGCATCCTGGGCAGCTCCACATTTTTTTCTTTGATGTCGATTTTCTGACATAGTTTCTGACCTTCGCCTTTCTGTTAATTTTGTTCAAGCTACACTCTAGCTTTCTTTTTCGGTTTGCTTCTTCGAGAAGTTGTTGCTTATAGGGTGAGCTTGTAAGTATTTCTGATTTTTTGCTTTTCCGGTTTGATCTGGGCGCAACTGATTTTGGATGAAATGTCCGTGAAGGTTATAGATGTTCCGGGAGTTGGATTAGCTGTTTCTGAGTGTAAATTAGTTAATGTCGATCCTGAGGTTGCAGCTGGTGTATCCAGGATTACCGTGCTCGATTTGGGGTTTGCGTTAGTCGCAGTTGACGATCCTGTTGTTGTAACTGGTTCTAGAGTGCCTCCTGTCGCAGCAGATGTTTCAGGGATGGTAGCAGTAGTGGATGCCCCTAATTCTTGGTTTGACGTCGCGTGAGAATTTGCTATTGCAGGGTCTTCTCTTTCAGTGATATAACTGGCCAAAAAATCTGCCTCATCAAATATGTCTTTATTGAAGAGACATATCCCTGTGACTTTGAAACCCTCAACAGCGTTTGCCACAGTAGCTGCCTTGAAGTAAGCTGGGATGAATATTGATGCCATTTGGTAAACTGTTATTGCTCGGCCAGGATGGTTTATCAGCCACTTTTCACACTCATTAGAGAAGTATTTTTTCAAAGGAGAGAAAAAACTTCTATCCAGAGGTTGCATTCGATGGCTGCTGTGAGGTGGAAGCGTCAGTGCTACGATATTATTTAGTCTAAATAATTTAACAGCGCTAATGGAGCAGTGTGAATTGTGGTTGTCCATTATTAACAGGATCGGTTGTTCTTTTGTTGGCTTCGTGTGATCTTTGAAGTGAGATATATAATCAAGAAACAGTTCCTGATTGATGAAGCTACTATCAGACACCATTGCTACTGAAGAGGGTGGAGATCCATCGAGTAGTTCACTCTTCATCCTTTTCCTAGGGTATATGAATGCAGGAGGAACAAAATGCCCACTCGCACTCATGGCGCATACGACAGTTACGTTTGTACCTCTCTCTGCACTGGATATCTTGTTAACACATTTTTTGCCTTTCATGGAAAGTACTTTAGGAGGTTTATTCGGAACTGTTGAGATGCCGGATTCGTCCATATTATATATGGCGTGTGGTGGAAACGTATACTTTATGAGTAAGTTGTGCGAGTTGTCGTATCGTGCACATTGTGTTTGATTAAAGCCGATTGCTCTGGCAAGGCAGTTGGTTGTCTTAAAGAAATATATTTATTTCTCTTCAAGAAACCACGCAGTCAATCTTTGCCAGCCATCCGTGATGTATCAAATCGATGGGGAATACTATTTTTTTCCACAAATTCAAAAGTCAAAGCTCTTGTAGATTTTGTTGACAGGCCATAGAACATGTTGTCTAGAGTTTCAATATGGTTACAGAGTTCGGCCTCTATCTCCTTGGATAAAGTTAGGTCATATCTGCCAAGCTTTGTGGATACGGTACCTCTCTTGAGGCGTTTTCTTAACGTGCTCTCTGCCATTCCAAGAGAAAGTGCGACTTTTCTCTGACTTTCGCCATCGCTGATCTTCTTTTTGGCTTCATCCAAGACTGCTTGCGAACACAGATCTGTCGTCCTTTCACGCTTCCAGTTACCACAAACCTTTCTAAGAGCAAGGTATCCAAAGAAGCGGAGGACTGATCGTATTGTCGACAATCTGTCGGTGACTCTCAGTTATGTAACAATGGAATCATTTGTTCACCTTGCTGTCTATGAAATTCGTAACATCGTCCTTTAGCACCGCATTTTAAATGCATCTATTATACTACAATATATAATTACCATCACATAATATCCTGCACGCGAAAAGGCAAAAACATTCGTTCACATTTAACACTTGAGAGTGTTGCTACAAGAAGAACTCTTTTACCAGACTACGAGTATTACACTTTTTTGGCTAACACCGATAATCGAACCCTAAGCCACAAGTGGAAGTCAAGCGTTCTACTAACTAGGCAATGGAGGTCGTCATTCCATCAGTTCATTAAACATGTAATATTGTTTATATTTGTCTCATGAATAATAATTATTTTAATATAGAGTATTGTACATTTATATTTCCATTTTAATTTTAGCCCACCACATTGTTTTTGAGCCCTGTTAATTTGTACGAACTTATAAAACACCCGAAATTTGATGAAATGGATTTTTCTTCCCTGAATGCAATGTTTGTAGGAGCTAGCCCCACTTCGCCCGAAACCATTGAAATAATTAAGGTTAGTTGAACAATTTAAATTTATTATATAAAAATAATATAATTCGATAATCAGTACATATGAATCAGACGCGCTGTAGGTATGACGTAAGTGTATGTCACTTGCGCCATACAATTTTTTGATTGACTAACTAACAAACTTAACATAAAGATTGGCAGCTTTTATTGAAATTGACTACGTTGCAACGAAGACAAAATCATAAAAAAATTTATTTAAAAATTTTGAGCAATCATTATGACTGCTAAGAACTCTGCCAACAATTTTATTTTAACATGTCACACATTTAAAATGACATAAATGAAACTCTCTAAAATTAAATATATTGTTTTGCTAACCGAAATGTAAAATATAAGAACAATCACCTCAAGTGTTATGATATTGAACAAGTTTAAAAACCATCTGGAACCAAGTCCCTATAAACGAATCTATAAGGGCTGTTAAGTTATTTTCTTTTGCCTTATTTTTTCTTCATGAACATTTACAACATTCGTAGTACCTCTCTATAGTGATAATAACATTTATAATCATATTATAAATGGACATACTCGTAGGTGCACCAAAAAAATATATGCACACTTTTACTTGCCACAGGAATTTGGCATAATTCGCAGTCGTGAGTAATTTAGGGATGAGGAGGACCTTTATTCCCAGCAAGATGGTGCACCTCTTACTAATATCGTGACATCAGTGCCTATATTGACGACAATTTGTCGAACAGATGGATTGAACGTAGATATAACATTGAATGCTCCCCGTACTCCCCAAATCTCGCACCAATGGACTTTTTTATGGAAAGTCATCAAATATAATGTTCGTGGCACAAAATCAGCCACAATCAATAAATTGAGAACAGCCATTGAAAAAGACGCATATACTCGTATACCAAAACAAACGATTTGTGACGTTTAAGATTTTACGTTATCAGCAGTGCATGCACCTTGTCTTGAAAGTATTGTTATTAGCGATGCATACACCAGAACGACCATTACTTTGAGTATTTGTGATAATTAAAAAAATCTACATATATCTTCTTTATTTTGACAAATCTTGGGTATAACTTAATAAATACTAAACTTTTAATCATTCGAACTGTGTACAGTAAAAACCTGTTTTGAGATATTTAGGAACACCTAACAAATTCGTCGATTATTTTTTTTAAATACAGAATTTAATTACAAATTTTTACTAGTTCAATTTTTTACCACAAGGATTGAGGTATGCTTATTCAATGTTGGATTTAATTTGTTATTTTTTATTTGTTTGAAAAATAACAGAAAAAAATCAAAACGCGTGCAGTTGTAAACGGTTACGGGATGACGGAGATTGGAAGTATTAGTGTCAACTTTTCGGAGAAGTTGGATTCCATCGGGAAAATAAATCCTTGGTTAGAATGGAGGGTAAGTAATTTCTTTTAAATGTATGTTAACCTTTAATTGTTAAATAAAATTAAAAAGCTGCTTTTAATTGCACATATGATTATTATTAGAAAGTATCACATTTAAAAATAATTAGATTAAACTCTTCTTTAAATGTTCAACTCGCTATATGTTAGATACGAGTATATGATTTTTTTAATATTTTTTTTACTTAATTTTTTTTAAACGTGAGTATTTTTTTGCTATATCTATATATTATGATAAATCCTTTTTTATTTGTTTTATCTATTGATAATATTTGTAGAATGTGTTCTATTTATTTACTACAATATATAAAATGACATGACTAATAGAATACCTTAAAATATAAATTTAACCAGTAAATTCAATTATTTACAGATATTGTAATTTATTTTATCAAACATTATTTATTCCACTTTTTGTAACGGTATAACCCTACCGGTTTCAAGGCTTTCACCTCGTCTTCAGGGGAGCACAAACAAGACTTGTTTGTGCTCCCCTGAAGATGAGGTGAAAGCCTTGACACCGGTAGGGTTATACCATTTCAAAAAGTGGAATAAACAGTGTTCGATAAAATAAATTACAATGTCTTGAAACCTCCACAAAGTTAATGCCTTAACTATAAACAATATATTAACAGATACTTTTATAAATACACATAATTTACACAAGGATTTATTCGTGAAATATCCTTGAAAAACGCGGATCATTTATTATTTCTTAGCAAATCATTAATAATTTTGCACCCTTAATGTTAAATATTATTTTAATTTTTTTAATTTTTGCATCCTAAAACCTGAAGTCATTGCGATCTTTTGTGGGGTGGATGAATATCACTTATATGTTTAATATTTTTTATCGGAAATTTGAGTTAAATGAAAGAAATAAAAATAACTCGCTTCTTCATTATTCACATGTGCAATTGAAGGTTATCATTGTTTGTATTATAATTTACGTGTACAAGGGTGAGGGCTAAAAAATACCTAATGTCTTAGATAACAAGCTCGCCCTCGTTTGGTGGGGGTGTATCTGGACTGAGTGGATATTATGAGATGAACTCAGAAATGTTGATAGATTATTTCTTAAATGCATTTTCTTCTGCATTGCTTTGAAATATATGTATAATTTTAGGATATATATGTACAAGTACATACTATGTTGCTATCAATAACCCTCTATTTTTTATAACTGTTAATGAGGATTTCCTCGATCCTGGCACATCTTAAACAAATGTAATAAGGTTCTAAGTTCCTTATTTTGATGTATCATATACCCAATTTTATGCATCAGAAACAAATCAGGGTACATATACCTTATTGTAATCTAATTTTATGCATTAGAAACAAATCAGGGTACATATACCTTATTGTAATCTAATTTTATGCATTAGAAACAAATCAGGGTACATATACCTTATTGTAATCTAATTTATGCATTAGAAACAAATTAGGGTACATATACTTTATTGTAATCTAATTTTATGCATTAGAGACAAATCAGGGTACATATACCTTATTGTAATCTAATTTTTGAAACCGTTTTTAGGTGGTAAATCCCGACACAGATAAAAAAGTTGGACCCGGTACTGAGGGAGAACTTCGTCTGAAGTCAGAAGGCCTTTTTTCCGTAAGTATAATTTGGACACATATATACTCGTACATATCATCATGCTATTTCCCTGTCGGGGTAAGCTGGGAGGACAGAGCGGTAGACTTTCCTATCTCGACACACATCCTTCGCTTCCTCCACATCCATACACTTTTTCAAACAGCTTATTTGATTTCTCTAACTTTATATATTTCCTTCTTACAATACATAATTTACTTGATTCAACTAAACATTCCTTGGTCTTTCTCTACATTACTCCATCCACTCATATTTAAACTGTATATTTGTTTTGTCAGTCTTTCTGCATTCCATCGTTCTACGTCTCCAAACTATTTAAGAATGCTCTTCTCCATCTTACTTAACACATAAGTCATAAGTTAACTTTTATCCTTTATCACTTAATTTCGTAATCTATTATAAATTGTTGAACCGTGTATTCTCAGCACACGCATTTTTACAGCATTTTTTCGCCTCCTTTCTATCTTTTCCACGTCCACATTGCACTCCCATAAATCAAAGTTGGTACTTAAATACTGTTATAGACTATCATCTTAACAGATTTTGATACTGTCCGGTTCGAGAAAATATATTTTAGTGTCCCATTGATGTTATTTCCTATCACTTCACGATGTTCAATAACCCCCTTAACTCTTCCATCATCTGAGAAAATACTACCCAAATAGCGGCATTCCTCAACTTGCTCCAATCTTTCATTGTTCACTCATATATCACATTTACTTTTCCTTTCACACCATTACTTTGAATTTTGCAACATTCAGTCTAAGATCTTTGACTTCTTGTATAGCACTATTCTGCAATACAATATCACCTCAATACTACCCATATAGTATAGCAGAATTCCTCAACTTGCCAAAATCTTTCATTGTTTACCCATACACCGCATTTATTTTTAACACTTCTTTAACCATGCCTTTGGATTTCTCAACATTCGTTGTGAGATCTTTCTCTTAGCAACTCTCTCATACAATTTTCTTGTGAAATTTAGCAATTCAACTTCACACTAGCATGCCATCTATAATACATACCTCTAGATAGCCACTTTACCAACTAAGTTAACGTACCTCGCATCATAGATTTCACTTTTATCAATAGCGTCCTAAATTACTGACTGCTCACTCCTTGTCACCACTATTAATCATATTTTAAATAATAATATATTTCAAAAGACTAAATTTCACCCACTCTGCAGTTATCCCGAACACAATTGTACTCGGCGGTAAGTAATACACATCGGACTTAAAAAAGAGATTGTCGGCCATAATCGGCTAACTTCGGTTTTGTAGAGCGTCGTCTTTGTCGCTTGACAACGACTAAAAAGTTGTGACGGAACACGTGTATGAATGACAGAGACGACGCTCTACAAAGCCGAAGTTAGCCGATTATGGCTGACAGTCTCTTTCTTAAGTCCGATGTGTATTACTTACCACCGGGTACTGTACTATAGTATTACTTGTATATAATACATGTGTTGCCCTTTATCAGGTACTTTTTTTGCCGGAACAGAATATTTCATAAAATTTGTTCGCTAGATGACATGTTTATTTGGAATTAACAGAAACATTTTTTCTTGGTTTACCGACCAATCACTGTATATGTGTAAATAATATGTTTTTAACACACAACCGTGCTTGTGGTTAATATTAGTTATGACTGTGGAACAAACTACCAAGATTTATCAGATGTGTACCATCCTTATTTACGTTTAAGAGAGAATTGTAAAAGTATTAGAGTACTCAGAATATCCTTTGCTGGCTGGAAGAAATAACTGTAAAACAATATGCCTACCAGATGTTCCATGTTAAACTATGTATACTAAATAATGAAAATAAATAGGTATATATAAACATTATATGTGCCTGGAATTAAAGGCATTTAAGGAAAAGGTAGACCGAAGAAAGAATTGAAGGATATTTATGTAGTTGAAAAATTTTTACTTTGGGAAATGTAAAAAGTTTGAGAAATAGAAGAACAAGTGTGGATGTGGGTTAATCAATGGTTGTTTGTGTGGATAGAACGGGTAGAGATCTACCCTCTCTTCCTACCTCAAAAATGATCTATGGTTATATTATTAATATAAAATATCATTTTCTTGTAATTTGTTTAGTCAAACACCGTTTATTTCACTTTATATAACGGTATAACTCTACCGGTTTCAAGGTGTTTACCTCATCATCAGAGGAGCACACAAAAGAGTATTGAGACCAATAGAGTTATACCGTTATATAAAGTGGAATAAACAGTGTGTGACTAAATAATTTACAATGTCTTTTAATTTCCACAGTGTTAATTAATGCCTTAACTATTGTATAAATAATATTTTTCTTGCTGTGTGTATCAATACATTTATCAATCGATTCGTTTTAGAATTATTTCAAGAACCCCAAGGCGACATCAGAATCATATGATTCCGAAGGTTGGTTCAGAACTGGAGATCTGGTCTCTTATGATGAAGAAGGTTTCATATATTTCCGTGATCGACTTAAAGAAGTCATCAAATACAGAAGTTTTCAGGTAATTTTTAAAGTACTCGTTTTAACTCTAGCCTCCTTATTTCTAATTTCCATCACAATTCCATTGCTTCCATCATTTATGCTTTTGAATCATTCTTAAACAGCATTTAAATAATTATTTGTTTAACTTAAAAACATTTTCATTTGTATATTTTCTATGGGAAGAGAAATTTTTAACCAAGCAGTCATCTTGGAGATTTCTTAAAGCGAGGATTTATGTTTTAAATTTCTCCGACAATCTTAATATATATTTTTTTATCCACTTTGCATGGATTTATCATGTTACACAAAGAGGGCCTGCTTCTAGAGTTAGCTTATTCGTTAGGAATAATATCAGCCAGGATTATTCTCATACTGCTAGGCGGTACCGAGAATATATCAACAGTGTCATTCAGTTGGTTCAATATCTCTATACTTCGCGTGACTGAGTGTTTAGCCATGATATTCGTTCTGTAATTTGATATGTAGAACAGAGGAATGATTCCTTGCACGGCTTTATTTATTAGGTACATATATTATTAGTGCTTCTAGAATCACGGGACAGTTAAAGCAACCTTGAAAAACTTTTAGCAGGAATATCGCAATGGATTCTTGCCTTCTTGTTTTGAGGCTTCTATAGTTACACACCGTGAAAAGTTCGACATGGTGAGCATATTTTGAGTAATCGCTCTTTGTTCTGTATCATAGACATCTGAGGATATTTTTTTGTATTTGTTCTGTATTGTTTTTATATTTGAGCTGATGAGGAGCCCAAACCGTAGATGCATATTCTAATTTGGTTCTTATTATATTATTATATAAGTTTCGAAGGATATTGATATTCTCATTATTAGTTTGTAACAGTCCGATGTCAAACGCGATACATGGTTAATGAACGTAAGTCCGACATCAAAGGTTAGGCCTAAATCTTTGAATTCAGAAATTCTGTTTAATGTCACTCCCTGTGTAGTAAAATGATGGTGGATTGGTGTAAACGATCGACTATAGGATACACAGACACATTTATTTATGTTGAACAGGAGATGATTTTGCTCAGTCCAGGAAACTAGAGAGTCTAGGTCCTGTTGTAACTTTTCATATTTGTACCGGACAGGTACAAAGACTGTACGATAGGTTGTTGGTCGCCGCACAATCTCGAAGAATTCAGCGTCGCGGTCGAAATCGTCACTCACCAAAATATTAATTGGTGGCGATTTATTCCGTTCGCGCTACGCCGCTGTCTAGGGGCGGGGCTTGGTCACTGCTCCGGGCGGAGCCTATACGTGATATCCAAGATGGCCGCTCGAACCAGCTCCAGTGGCGTAACGGTGACGATGGTTCCGGAGAAGTGAAGATGATCGAGAGAGATTCCTCTGTAGAAGATCGGAGAAGGTCAGACGAAGTGAAACACAGTTGTAGAGAAGTAACAGCGATGTTTAGAAGTATATATTTTGCTATAATTTGGGGCTCTATATTAGCGGAAAGTCAGTCAGAGTAAGCGCCCGTTGCCCGCTAGGTTAACCCACGTTCGGGGCTCGGGGGGCCGCTTAAACTGACCGCTTTTTGCCTTGGTCTCGATGGCTCGGCCACGGCACAATTTCCGCCGCGGTCGCGAGCTCATTCGGATTCAATGTGACTGATATTTTACATAATATTACATACAAATTATAATGACATGATACAAATATAAGGGCAAATTTGCCTCCAGATCTACACACAACATTGTCCGTTTCATCATACCACATACACACACAAGGGTGACGGCATACGTCCGATACAATATTCGTGAAGTGAATGAATCTTTTTGAAAATTTTCAAGTCATCAGCGAACAATAAACATGTCGAGTGACTTATGGAATTTTGAATATCGTCTTTAATATGAGGAATAGCAGAGGGCCTAAATTAGATCCTTGTGGTATACCAGATATTGCGATGAATTCCACAGAAGACTTGTTCCGGATTGTTACGTATTGAGATCTTTCTTTTAGGTATGATGCAAATAATCCAATTAGATTATTGTTGAAGCCAAGTTTGTGCATTTTCTTAAGTAATATGTCGTGATCAACTTTGTCGAAAGCTTTCTGGAAGTCTGTATATGATATATTACGTCCGTTTGAGAAAGTTCGTATATGTTTGACGCAATCTGTTGTGTGAGAGAGAGAAGGTTAGTAACAGTCGATCGTTTTGGCAAAAAGCCATGCTGGTTTCCAATAAGTCTTGATGATACTTGGTGGCTCAATTGGTTGCACAGTACAGTTCCGATTTTTTTTGGGAGCAGAGAGAATAGCTACAGGTCTGTAATTGTGAGAATCTAACGTGTCTCCCAATTTGAAGATAGGGCAGACCCTGGTTGTCTTCCAACTTACAGGAAATGTATTAGTGTTTATGCTCAAGTTAAATAACATATGTGGCAAATGGGATCACACACGTATTCCGTACAGACTTTGAAAATGTCGGCTGATAACACATCTGGTTCGCTTTTAGCTGGCTGATAACACATCTGGTTCGCTGATAGCTTTGTCGGTTTGCAAGGAGTTTATGCTTTTCAATACTTCTTCCTTAGAAACAGAATGGAGCGATATGCTTCTGCTGTCTGATTAACTGTTTAATATATTCTTCCCTTAGTAATTTTAAATTACTTAATATTTTTCATTTTTAAAAATATTTTTTCTCTCTATCACTTAGACCACCTCCGCGGTCTATTCAATAAGGTTCCTGTTTTCCTACCTGAATTACAAGTTCAATTCCTGTTTGTATAACATTAAAAACTGAATATTGCACGATAGTCAAGTTTCTTTAATAAAAACGGAAAAAGCTTCGACAGAAGTTGTATGATGTTTAGATGCTATCAACAAAGAACCTTCCCCGTCATATTCGACGGTGAAAGATTCAGCTAAACAATTTAAATTAGGCAGATAATCGATCGAAGACAACAGACCACCAGAAACACTCACTCCAGAAACAATTACATTAGTGCAACTTATATACTTAAATCAAAAGAAATAGCTGCAAGGTGTGTCCTATCCAAAACCACGATACACGATCTTCTTGTCATGAACAAGTTGTGCGTAAGATGGGTGTCAAAACTTTTGAGTGCTGTTCAAACAAATATTTAATGCTCTGCGATAGGGTAAGAAAAAATTTATTCAACTGATGCGGGGGACGATACCTTGGTTTTATACCATAAAAAAGTGATGAAGACGTAATATCTGCATTGTTACACCATTTTGAGAAAAAAACTTGAAAATTTTTAGAAAAAAACTTGAGAGAACTACCGGATGACTACAAATAAAAATATTCTTTTCCTTCATTCTGTTACCTTTTTTGTATCTTATTGATGCTTTTTTTTTTCATATTAATAAAATAATGTTTTCCCTTAAGGTTTCACCAGCTGAGGTAGAATTTGAGATCATGAAATTGTCAGGAGTTTTGATGGCTGCAGTCGTAGGAAAGACCTGCCCCGAAGACGGAGAACGTCCAATGGCTTTTGTGCAGAAGATTGAAGGATCTGATATCACCGCTCAAGAAATCCAAGATGCCGTAAAAAGTAAAATAATATTTTTTCTAACACTTTCACATTGCGATGTTTATAGAGACAATATAGAATGCTTAGAAATATAAAACAACTCAGTGGTTATGCGTTGATATCCTCCTTGTTCTTCATCTGTTGGTCCCAGTTAGTTTTGAGGTTATTCCTTACTATCTTCAGTCTCCGTCTAGTCGTATACATGAACACCTGTTACATGATCGCTGGCGAACATACGTTGTGCACCACTTAATAGATAAATTATAAAACTTTGACCAGGATACCAACTCCGCTGTTGCCAAAAACCCTGTAATTTTCTATTATCTATACCAGGGGTCTCCAAAAATTTTAGCCGAAGAGCCACACTGACTCCTCCACTAAGTCCCAAGGGTCAAGACCTAGCTAGCTCGTCATACCAACATACTTTAGTTTTGAATTACGCGCAAATTTTCATATTGGGACTAGCCGGCGAGTGAGATATCTATGGCGCAGGGTGCGGGGGGTCGACTCCGCTCCCTTCTCATATAATTAATTACAGTTAAAATGTTCAATTTCATTATGTATGTCAGTTATTGTGTTTCTTAATTGGTCGTTAAATAAAAACATCTGATTATTATTTTGTATGATTTACTAACATTGTAAATTTTACAATGTAATCAAAATAAACTATGTCGGTTCGGATTGGTGGTGCTCGCGGGGTGGTGTTGGCCCGCGGGCCGTATTTTGGAGACCCCTGATCTATACCATAAAATATTTTTACTTTTTGAATTAGTTAATATTTCATTTTTATTTTTCAGATACACTGTCAGATAGTAAGCATCTAAGAGGAGGTGTCATCTTCCTAGAAAGTTTGCCACAAACAGTATCTGGAAAAGTGAATAGGAAGACATTGAAAGCAATTGCGTTGTCATGGACTGAGAATAGCAAAACACAGGAATAATAAACATTTAGATGTCATGATTTTGTTATAATTTAAATTTTAGGTAACATATATTACGTTAGACAAAAATAAATTTTAAAACTACGAGTTTATTCCAATTTCTTTCCATTTTAATTCCTTCGTTAATTAGGAAATAATTTAATCTTAATATTTAGGACACTGTCAGCGTACTGTTATATATTCTGAGAGTAATTGTCTGTTCAAAATCATAGTTATAAATGTTATTTCTAATTTAAATAAGATAATTTATTAATATATTGTATTTATATTCTGTGGATTTGATTTTATTTTATAAAGCTTACATATATGATATATACTAACCCAATTTTATACACAACTTCAAGAGAATTTTATAAGTAACAAGAAATAAAAATCAATAAATAAGAAATAATTATTAAGCGGAAACAACTGCCTTCCATCATCACTTGGAAAGTTCAAAACACTTTCTGTATTATTTTTTAAATGCTGAAGATGTCAGTATCCGAGGGTCTATTTAAAAAGACAGACCGTAAAACAAAGGAAGAGCTCTCGGCAAGTTAGTTATAATGATTAATACTCGTAGTTTATAGTATTGTTTCTTGAATAATTGTCAGGAACATAAAACCATATTTTTTTCAACAATGATTGGATTGAGTGCTGCTCACGCACGCAACTTAAAGCATAGACCCTCACATCCCACCTCTCGCTTAGAAGGTAGTATCCTAATATACCTTATAAGATAAACCATGGGTAGAAACGTGAGAAGAGAAATCTCAAAAAAAAAATAGATCCACCATTTGAGAGTATCGAATCCACTGAGAGCTAGAGCAAACCTCTTCCTCTATAAATAACTCGTAAGACTCGTATCACAAACCCTAATACCCTATAAGCAGACTCAAACAGTTCCTTTGCACGAGGACCAAATGAGAACATTTATGGAGTTAAAATTAATGCACAAACCAAAACAATAAAAAATATTTTCCTTGCAGATTATAAAAGAAAATTTTACAATAAATAAAAAATCATAGTCACCCTTCTACACTATTCTTTCATTACGGCGCGTAGACTCTATATGGTGTTTCCATGTTCCGCAGACATCCCAAAGAAAGGAACCTATCATAAAATATAAAATAAAATATATAATTGCGCAAAACAAAATATACTTACAACTTCCTTTCTTTGAGATGTGTGCGGAATATGGAAACATGTGTGCAGACAATTTTTAACAGATGTGCGGCCGCACACGCGTACACCTTAGAGGGAACGTTGGTATGAAAATGTAATATTTTTCAGCAGCATAATTTATTTACATTTTGTTTACTTTATAGACATATAGATGTCATTGCATTACCTTCTCTGCGTGTAAAACCTTCATATGATTATCAATACTATGACGTATTTTTTACTAAAATATGATCCGCGGACTCCAGGGGTCCGCGAACTTTTTCAGTAATTACAATTATACTATAAAATGTCTTCTTTACGCACACGCACAAAGCTCGAATGCATAAATTTTTCTACTGGTAGTCTGCTCTTTACAACTAAGCAATGCATTCAAGTGGTAATGATGAAGAAAAGGTATTTATTGGTAAAAATAATGTCACGAGTATAAATGAATTATGACCATTTTTCTTTAAATTTTCTTAGAATCGTCGAGATGTGCTTCCACAAAATGTCCAAGATGTCATTATAGATCACCTCCAAGTTTTGAAATCGTCATTATAAAGTTTTCTTCCCTCTTTCAGATGAAAATAGAAATTAGACTAAAGACCCATTTAATAAATACGTAGTAAAATTAGCATAGAAAAACAAATTATTGAAGATCGCGTGTGATACATTAAAAAAAACGATCTTCAAATGCACGCAATAAACAGCAAACACTTGGTATTTTGGTACCTCATAGGTTTTTTTTTCCAAGTCTTCATGGTGCCTCTTTTCTGAAATATAGTAAGTCAACACAACCCTCAACCCTCTTTGGAGTATTGGCCAATCTAATACGAGTATATCCACAGTATGTTTGTGTCTCATTGCGGGAAAAATAAAAGTTTCTTTGTGATCATGGAATGTCTCTCCGATCTGGTGGCAGCCAAATCTTTTGTATTCATAATTGAACATATCATCTTTTGCGAGCGAGTGACTCGACTTGGGATTGATATTTATGGCTCAATCAAGTGTGATTCATCCTTAGTCTTCATTTGTTTTAAAAAATATGCTTTATCCTATAATCTATCATTTATCCTATAATTTCCATCCGTATTACTTTTTACCTCGAAGTTTATCTTTAGTTTTAATTTTTGTTACTTTTACTAAAATATTATTTTCATTTAATATAGGTACTAAGTTTAAGACACGATCATGGATACCAATAATAATCATTATAAAAAAACTGATCGAGTAAAAGAAAATTCTTTAAAGCAATAAATCTATCAGATTTTTTTATTTAAAACTTGTTAAATAAATAAATGAGGTAATATTCGTAGTTCCTCTAAATATAAATGAAATATTGCATTTATAAAAGTTTATTTTTATTGCCATTTATTTAATAATAGCACGTTGCTATATGTTATAGTCAATTACGCACTCAGTACAAGGGTTTTTAATAAATAAATATAAAAATCTACAAAAAATATTGTGCACAGTGGTAACCTTGATGTTTGGGCACAAAACCTGGGTATTGAAAAATAGTGATAAGAACAGTATAATAATGTTTAAGATAGTAATAAATGATCGGATAAAGGATAACGGTTTTTTTTTGGAAATGGGTGGAGAAGAAGAATTATGAAAAAAATCATAAGATGGTTTGGCCACATTGAGAGAATGAGTTGTGGAACTAATGTATATGTCTGCAATAAATGAAAAATATGAAAATGTTGGATCAAACATATAATGGAAGAATATAGTCTAAGAAATTATAATTGAGGTAAAAGTAAAAAGTATGAGAAACCGGAAAACATGTATGAATATGAGCGAGGTGAAAGCTGTATATTTGAAGAGTGGATATCTGTAATCTCTGCATACTCCAAAAGAGACATAATTAGATGGTATGTATTGCATTTATTAATTTAATAATAAAAAAAACTTTTTTACTCGGGCATAAAACAGTGTTTTTTTAAAATCATATATGTTTAAAATTAAGGTCAAAGTAGTTGATGCCTATTAATTAAATAAAAATAATGCTATTGCTTAAATGAAAATAATGGTAAGGTGACTCAGAAAAAAGTTTCGTTTTTGTTTTAGATTTCGTTAGGATGAAATTTTCGTTGATAATTTCCTTCCAAATGGTGTGAAGTATATCATTATGAGAGGTAATAATTTAGGGCATTTTTCAGACAATGTTAACACAAATTGTTTGAGCAGTTTTTTGGCGTCATTATGGAGACGGAAATAAATAAGTGGTTTTTAAATGCTTTTTTACTACCGCTAATGAAAATACGCGATGCAAACGAAAAATATATGTACATTGTACTCGTATATCGACAATACTCCAAGCTATTGTGTGTATCAAATGCGATTTAAACAATTACGTAATTGTTACACAATACTCGAAGATGGTGTCCACTCTGGAAAGCCAATTACCATTGATGACGGTCAAATCAAGACTTGGATCGAGAATAACAGCATTCAATGACGCACGATATTGCTGAAATGTTTTACCCCACCCACCGTGTTTACCAGTTCTAGCACCCTCCGATTACCGACTATTCCGGTCCAAACAGAATTTTCTTAAGGAAAGATGCGAATTTCTGGAAGGGCTGAATCTTAAAATTGCCCGAAAGATGGTGGAACAAAAGTGGAAGTCCATAGGAAGTGGAACAAAATGGTGCAACTATTACAGAATAAAATTACATCTACATATAAGAAAAATGCGTTTGAATTTGAACAAAAAATACAATTGCACATTCTAGAGAAACTTACTATTAACGGCACGCAATAAGAAATAGTTCGCCAATTAGCAAATCAAAATATTCATTCAATCATTCATAGAGATTTGGTTTATCCAAGATTAATATTTTTGGCTCATTATTTTCCAGACATCTCCAAATAAAATGTATTTATACTTTTTAATAAGTCAAGATAATTTATGAACGTTTACATTTCACAATGCAACGGTGATTACATTATTATTATATGTTGTTATCTTTCAATCAATGCTTTATAAAATAAAAGTTATTGAATGAATGCTAAAATATATGTGTTATCGATAAACCCATTCAACAATAAACTTTATTTTAATCTTATTGCATTATTTAACAATAATTGCGTTTCGATTGAAATGTTCGATATCACCTGACGTCTGTATTATAATTGATAACTGGTGTCTAGTAAACGACCTCTGTGACCCAGTTGGAAAGAAACTTGTCTCTCAACCGGAAGTTGCAGGTTTAATTCCCGTTAGCACTCAGACAAGTTTTCACTTAAGGCCGTTTTATAAGTTAAAATGCCTAATTACGAGTATGTACTACGTGTGTCCGTTCTTAGCGCTCTGCGACAACTTATGGAAAACAACAGCCCAACCGGCAATGTCCTCCATATATTCATAAAAAACCTAATTGGAAAACTGTGAATGCTGACAAAATGTTGGACTGGCTACATTATTACTTTTGCTTAAAAAGTGCATTTTGAATGAAGAGGAAATTTTCGTATTCTCGTAATGTTAAAAAAAATTATTGGAATTCGTGTTGAAAGAAATCTATGACAATTAACAGCCCCCCACCTCACATAATGTCCTTCATACATTTATCAAAAATATATTAAGAAACTAGTAACGCAGAGAAAATGTCCGAGTAAATGTTATTGGTGAAGATTAATAATTACAATTGGTGAAGATTAATAATTACAAGAAAATATCCGAGTAAATGTTATTGGTGAAGATTAATAATTACAATTGGTGAAGATTATTAATTACAATTGGTGAAGATTAATAATTACAATTGGTGAAGATTAATAATAACAAGAAAATGTCCGAGTAAATGTTATTGGTGAAGATTAATAATTACAATTCATATGATAGATTTCAGGTTACAATCCATATGATATTATCGTATTTCAGTCAACTGAAGGCTACTAAGATTTTCATGGCGGTGGACAACCTTGCTCTGCTCGGCTTGTTTTTGAGAAATTCTGATTTTTGCGAAGGGTTTACTAAAATTGTTATATCCAAATAAACATAAAGCATATTGTAATGAAACTTTGTATATTTGTTTAAAATACTTGAACAATTAGTGTGGTATGGTGGTTCTGTCCACATTCTCCTTTGTGCAGAACTACAGCATAATCTTACAAATGTACCGAGTCTAAAGGCCCGTTCTCACGGTTCGAGTTTAGTTGACCGATTAAAGTTGATCAACAAAACGTGAATGAAATATGTAGTGGGAACCTTTGTTTCAATAGAGTTGATCAACTTTTTAGTTGATCAAGAAAAGATTGACCCAGTCAAACTTTATCGTTCAAGTTATGAGTCATCCACCATTTTCTTTCAAGTTGAAATATGTCTTGAAACGTGTGAACATGTGAATGCAAGTTGATTGTCAAGTTAGCTTTCAACTCGTTAAATATAAAAATAAAGATGCAAAAGAAAATGCTTTCAACGCCATTTTTAACTAAATTAAATTGAAACTGTTTATTGAATCAGTTTCTATTGAAACTTTTTTAATAGAAACTGATTCAATAAACACGGTAACGATGTAAATTTTTAACGACGGTAACGATTTGAATTTAAAAAAAAAAGATAACGCTGTGATTGTATTGCACTTTGCACAACGACATTGATATTGTCTCAAAATTGCTAATCTACCTTAATTAAAATATTTTGCTTATTGATGGTTTCTTTGACTTTTTGGTACTCCATATTAGAATATTTTATGAGAAATTGCTTTGTTTTTCCATAAATTATACTCATCACCGCGATACATATTTTTACCACTTATTTCTGGTCTATTGACCCCAAAAAAATAAAGAGAGGTGTATATTTTGACATTTATTATCTTTGGTTATTTATTACTGTTGAGAAAAAATCATCTTTCAATAAAAAAAAATCGGACAGTAAACAACACCTTTCCGATGAAACAATATATCAATTGAACCTAGATCTTGTAACTAACCGAGATCAGTCCACTTGAAGAAAGCCTCGAAACGAGAGTTACAAACAAATATTGCAGTGGTAAATGTAATAACACAGAATTTATTATTTGATATTCTTAATTATTTTAATTCATACGATGTGCCTTCGAAGAGTCCTCCAATTATTTGGGCACATTGCTCGTGGCCAAGGAGACAGTTTGGAGAGGTTTGTGGTTAATGGAGGTGTGGAAGGACGACACACGTGAGAGACCCCACCGGACTACACTTCGAACAACTGCCGAACTGCTGAGTGCAGGGATAAATAAAGATGACTCTTCAGAGACTATCATAAGCTACATAACAATATGGGTGGAGATTCATACAACTTCTCGAGTACGTACTTGATTTGATTTCTCAGATAATTTTTGATAAGGCGATATTCAAACGACCTTTCCATGGTTTTATCAACATCAATCTTGTAGTAGTAGTACATTGGGATGACCATCTGGCAAATACATACATTCCCAAGATTTCTTTCTTGCTGAAGTTGTCTCCTGCCTCTCTCCTCTCATAATCCCAAACCCGATTTTTTATTGTTAGAAGCGTGTATATTAGTATTCCTTGTGCTCCCCTGACGATGAGGTGAAAACCTTGAAACCGGTAGAGTTACATCGTTATATTAAGTGGAATAAACAGTGTTTGACCAAATAAATTATAAAGATTACTTGTATTTTTTGCGTAACTCTCGATAAGGGATAGTTATTTTAATAAAAATTCTCAATTTGTTGATTTCTATTTTTCTTTTGATTAATACGTCGATAAGTGTACGACTATTATTTGCACGTGCAAATAAATTACACGTTATGAATACTCCTACTTTTGATTACACATTTTTGTTTTTTTTTATTCAAACATTCATACTTATAATGGGGAAAATACTGTAAAGGCAATTGCAATCGAATAGAGTATACTTCATTCTTTGATTTTGTTGTATCTATACATCCCCAAGGATTCATCATTTGTGCTATGTTGGATGCGTATTGGACATTCTTGCACTATGTGACATTAGACAAACATGAAAGTTTTAAAGTCTGGCATGTGTGAATGTGGTCTAAACGAGGAAACTTTAAATATATTCTTGATCCAACCTTTTATGAAGATCTACGTTTTGAAAACCATGCATTGAATCAGGCAGATTGAAGAGAGTGCCAGACTTTCCTATGGTGACACACATACTTCGCCTCTTCTACATTCTTACACCTTCTCATACATTTCCTTCTTTCAAAATATCGTACACTTGATCCAACCAGCCTTTTGTTTGTCTTCCTCTACCACGCCTTCCACTCACATTTGCACTGTACATGTATAATTTGTTTAGTTAGTTTTTTTATTAGTTCGTTCCACGTGCGCAAACCATCTTAGAGTGCTCTTCTTAATGTTGCTGTACACATTAGCCTTAAGTTTACAGAAATTAAAACAGCGATATCTCTAAGAATATCTAAAATATTCATTTTGAAGCACTTGTATACCAACGCATTACATATTATCTTTTGCGAATTATTTGGCACGACCTTGGAACTATCTGCCTGGCTTAATAAGGTGGGCTTCATTCTTATCGATAATATTAAAAAGGAGGTAATATTAAAAAAAGAACAGGTCCACCAAATCAAAATTTTAGGAAATCGCAAAAAAACTGTTTGCATTAAAAATATATGAAATTCTAATTCTAAATATTCCGATTCATTGTAAAAATATCTGAAATCCTTAAAATCGCTTAAGGTGACTTGACTTGATTTGTTGTTTAAAATCGAATCATAATAATTAAAATAGTTATTCTAGTTTAAAATATGGACATGTACGTTTTTGAGTGAACAATTCTACTTGAATCTTTTTTAATAGAACAGGTCTGGGACATGATGTTTATTGTTCGATTTCAAAAATATTATACAGGTGCTGCAAAAATAAACAAAAAAATAATTGGGTAGAGTAATTTTAACTTTAATTTTAATCAAATAAAATAAGTAAAGTGTTATAAAATAAGGAGCGCTTAAAGAGAATCCAGTCAATTCATTTTTGAAGCCTTCATCTCATAGGACACGTTCCTCTTGCTCACTTTTCCTCAACTGTTCCTATAATCACCAACTTCTCCAGAGTTGCTTCATTATTTCTTGCAATATATCCAAAGTATGTTAGGATTCTATTTCTGCATGGTGGCTAATGTCTTTTGGTAATCTCGAATTCTTGGATGATAGGCACATTGGTGAGCCTTATGGTATATGTGATACGGAGCATCCGTCTCCAACACTACATCTCGAAGGCATTACATATAAAAAAATCCTTATCAAGACAACCTTCATGGCCTAGTTGCTGATACGCCTGTCTTCGGAGAGTAGCAGGTTCGGTTGGAATTCAGTTTTCACATAAGGCCTCTTTAACATACCAGAGATTACCACATAAAAATAGGCTCGCCAGGTTGTAATTTACATATTAAAAGTGTAAAACAATGTATACTGAGAAGTTGTAGTCAGATCATTAGTCTGTCTCGTCTGTTATATATTCCTCTATTGGTAGACACAGAAACAATGTATTTAATCCTAATAGGTTTATTCAAAACAATATAAACATTTAAAAAACATTTTTTTTACAATTTGTTCAATAGCTTATCTAATTTATAAATTAAAATTATCAATAAAATGTGGCATATTCCTGATTCCTTCATTAAGTGTACTATCAACGCTATCACTTGACGTGTGTCTTCTATAAAACACCAGCTTATAATCCTCGGCTAATTTTCCTCGAAAAACGCCCATTTCTATAAGTTCTTTGGCGAAGTAGAACTGATGAAATGATGGGGGTGCTTTCAGTGAAGTTCTAATGAAAGCAATACCAATACTCACGTCGTTATGCCCTTTTGTATGATTTCCAATAAGATCCCATCCCCTGTCAGCGTACACAGCTCCATCTTCAGCAATCAGGAAATTAAAAGCTGTTGTAGTCCTTTGATTGGGTTCACTATGCAATTCCTGAAGATACGTTTCACTTTTGAATTTACAATCTGCCTGAAATAAATGGAGAATTTTCAGGATTATTTTAAAATAATATCTATTAATTTGGTAGCTGAGTCGCCGTCGACTGTAGTTATGTCAGAAAAAAAAATAGGTATAAAATTAGGACATATAAAATATGGAATATTTGAGAACGATTTTAAAACATATATGGTTTTAGTCTTGTATACCACATTTATGATACATTATTACAACATAAGTTTTACCTGATCGGTGCAGTCATCCGTTCCAAACTCCATTAAAATAACATTTGGTACTGGGTGTTTGATCTTCCGAAATCGATTTCTGAAATGTCCTGCAGCCCGAGTCACTCTTGAATCAACTCGAACGTCATTCTCTGAAATAATATAAACTACAGTTTATATAACTAATAACTTTGAGAAAATCTGTAGGGGAAATATAATAAAAATATATTCGGAATAACTTTCCATATATGGTATATGCAATCCAAAAATACAAAATGGCATAATTTGTATTATGTGTATTATAGCTGTTATATATTTATTATTGAGTTTGTATAAAGCTAGATGTTTTATTTAAATTTTTATTGATATCCTTTTAACCCCAAATTTATCAGCAACTAAACAAATAAATAAAAGTGGTTGCATATCGATCATATCTTCTATCCCAAATATAAAATGAATTATTTTGATTAAATTGATCATAATTACCTATTTATCAAAAAATTACACGAGCATACAATAAAACTAGTTTTTTTATATTTGCACTTAATGTACGAGTATCTTAACCTTTTCATTTTTATTAAGAGCCTAGTAATCTGAAATTTGTCATCAGGTTTTGAATATCTAAAATGAAATACTTATATTACATTACTTTGTGAGTTACATTGGCCCATGAGAATGTTTAATGTTAAAGTTAGGAATGTAGCTACTGTTTTTTTCTAATGAACTTCTAATAAAATATTGTAACGAATAGATATTTAATATAAATATATTTGATAGCACATACTAATGTACTAGAAAAAATAGGGATTTTCTTACTAACCTTAATACTAGAAAATGAAAAAAAAAAACAGGAAATATAAAGCAAACCGAAAAAGGTTTCTTTTTAAATCGTCAATTTTTATGACTTTCGATGTATGGTGGATTTATCGACAAGTGGAAATCTCCCCAAGAAATCATAACGGTGTTATAGAAGGCTTAAGTGATTACCACATTGTAACCCTTTTTAATATAATTGGGTACCACGGGAATCAAACTCGCAACCCTCAAGCTGTAATACGTGAGAAATAATACTAACAAAATAATGTGAAATGGACACTCTCTATTTATATGCTATGTTATATGGATCTAGGTTTGTTGCGTGTCATTTATCATATTCCCAGTAAACTAGTCTTTTAAGACTCCATCTTACTGAGGACATGTGAAGAGGAAAAATAGATTAGTTCTTTTTACCAATTGTTGATAAATTATTTGAACTCTTTCATAAACTCTCATCAACTTGATAAGTTTTGAGACCTAATTTCAAACATGTATCACGTGAGTCAACTCTTGGTGTACTTCATTTTTTCGGAGAAATCAATAGCCATCGAAAACATATTGCACTCAAGAATTTACACAAATATTCACTTCAATTTATTTCTTTTGCAATTTCTACGAGTAGTACTTAAACTCTTGTCGTGACAACAACCACGCTCCGATCCACTGTCTGAGTTTTTCGCACATTTTGCCTTTATTGAATTTGATATCCTATTTTATGTCATGTGACCAGATAGGCATATGTTACATACAGCTTTCGCCTCGCCCATATCCATACATGTTTTCCTGTTTCTCACACTTCTTACTTTTACTTCAATTATAATTTCTTAGACTATCTTCTTACATTTTATATTTGGTCCACCATTTTCGTATTCTTCATTTATTGCAGACACATACATTAGTTTCACAACTCATTCTCTCAATGTGGCCAAACCTTCTCATGATTTTTTTCATAATTCTTCTTCTCGATCCATTAAAAAAAACAGTTATCCTTTATCCGATCATTTATTACTATCTTAAACATTGTTATACTGCTCTTATCACTCTTTTTCAATACCCAGGTTTTGCGCCCAAACATCAAGGTTGGCACACTAGCATACAACTGCGCACAATCATTTTTGTAGATTTTTTAATTTATTTTATAAAAACTCTTGTACTGAGTGCGTAAATAACTTTATAACATATAGCAACATGCCATTATTAAATAAATGGCAATAAAAATAAACTTTTATAAATGCAATATTTGATTTATTGGGTGTTAACATAAGTTGTGTCCGTTTTTTTTTTTCAATTTAAAAATGAGCACCAAAAGTAAAACAAAATGGTAAATGTTATACGTCATTCGAAAGAAAATTTTCTGCTCTATAAGATATTGTATTTGCTTTTACGTTACATATATTATTTTATTTGATTACAAGCCTTCAAAATGGAATGTCAAGTAGACGAAAGTGAGCATTTTCGACACCTTCTGTTCGCGTTCAATCGAGAGAATAAAGCTGTGAAAGCTGCTCGCGATATTTGCGAAGTGTACGGCGAAGATGCTATGAATGAAAGGATAGCTCGTCAATGGTTTTTCGACCTGAAAGACATGGAGCAGTGGACTTCGATGAGGACCGCTTAAACTACGAATATATTATTCATGAAGATCCCCTTCAAACCACCATCGAATTGGCTGAGTAGATGAATTGTAGTCACATGACTGTATACCGCCATCTTAAATCAATGGGAAAAGTCCAGAAGTTCGGTGCTTGGGTTTCACATGTTTTGAGTGAAAACAACAAAAATCAACGTTCGACAATTTCTGCTGGTTTGCTCGCGCGTCATCGAGCTACGCATGGCCACAAGCAAAGGTTCATTTACCGCATCATTACTGGTGATGAAAAATGGTTTGAAAATGGTGATGAAAAATGTTTAAAGGGGATCTTCATGAATAATATGGTTTAAGCGGTCCTCATCGTAGTCCACTGGTCGTCCGGAATGCTCCATGTCTTTTAGGTCGAAATTTTCGTATTCGAAACGCAAAAACCATCAACAAGCTGTCCTTTAATTCAGAACATCTTCACCGTACACTTCGCAAACATCGCGAACAGCTTTGACAGCTTTATTCTCTAGATTGAACGCGAACGAAGGAGGTGTCGAAAATGCTCACTTTCGTCTACTTGACATTCCATTTTGAAGGCTTGTAATCAAATAAAATAATACAGTAACGTAAAAGCAAACACAATATCTTATAGATCAGAAAATTTTCTTTAGAATGACGTATAACATTTACCATTTTGTTTTTGGTGCTCATTCACTTTTGGTGCTCATTTTTAAATTGAAAAAAAAACGGACACAACTTATGTTAACACCTAATATATACGTGCCGTTTATTTGAACTTGCTGTGTGAATTTGTCATACCAGTCATTCGTGAGAAGTCTAAGGATGAGAACTTTTATTTCCAGAAACATGGTGCACCTCCCTAAAACGTGATCTTGGTGAAACTTTACCGAACAGATGAATACCGGGGCGTAGAGGTAGTATTGAATGCCCTCACGCTCCCCAGACCTCCAATAAATTGACTTTATGAATGGTTTGGAAAACGGTCACAGAGGTTGTCGTTATGGGTAATCGTTATATGTTTCTTTGATCCCAGCCACCGTCAGTCTAGAGGAATTATATTTCGTGAGATGGAACTCGTCTCTCAGAAAGCCAGGGCTAGAAGACATGTGTCGTAACAACTATGCCAAATTTATGGTTTCTGCTTTCAGAAGATCGTGTTGCTACAGAAAATCAAATGAGGAAAAAGGAAAATTTTAATTACGTCATTTAAAGAGCAAACTCTCCTCATTCTGAGGATCCTAAGAATTGTTTAGCTCTAAATTGTTAAACATCAACAGATTCAACTAGATTTATTATCAAGTCAATGATGTACGAGTATTTAAGGTATATTGTCGGGATAGGCAGAGAGGATAAAGCGTCACAATTTCCTATCTCAACAGAAATTCTTCGCCTCCTCTACATCCATACAATTTCTCGTAGGTACATCTACGATTTCTCTGACTTTCTATGTTTCCATCTTTCAAAATAGTATTCCCTTGATCAAATCATACTTTCCTTGGTCTTCACATTTACACTATTATTTCATTCATGTGTTCTACATGCCCAAACCGTCTCATAGTGCTCTTCTTCACCTTACTAACATGTCAGCCTTAAGTTCTCATTCATCCCTTATTACTTCACTCCATATTCTATCATAAATTGTCACCCCATATATTCTTCTCAATGCACGAATCTATACAGAATACGTCAAAGTAGGTACTAAAATACTGCTGTGAACCAGCATCTTAACAGATTTTGATACTGTCTGGTTCGAGTATATATGTTTAGTGCCTTATTGATTTTATTTCCTATCGCTACATGCCGTTCAATATTCCCCTTTGACTATTTGATTATCTGAGCAAATATATACTTAAAGGGTAGACAGAGAGGAAACATTTACTAAAATATATTTAAGAAGTGGTTTAAAACGATTATTAATACATTATTACAAAATAAACATATATACTAAAATTATAACCTGATAATGGGAGTTGTGTTGTGGAATTTTTCAATGAGGCATTCTTCGGAGGCGATCTCGGTGGTTCATCTTCATCTCTTGAAGAGGTTTGTTCTTTGGCGTATACACACATTACCACTATCACTATAATGACCGATGCCACCAATAAAGGACAGTACTTTTTTGTAATTTGCACGAAACTAGATCTGTGTTCCTGTTAAGAAATCGTCATAATGTCGATCTTTTCAAATTAATATTATTTAGGAAAAAATTATAAATTGATTTGTAGAACATTTATACTCCTTGTAAATCCTATTACACTACATAACACAATAATACGCCTATTTACACATTCATGTACACCATATTTACAGAATCATATATATTTACACATTCATGTACACTATACTTACAGAATCATATATATTTACACATCCATGTACACCATACTTACAGAATCATATTTACACATTCATGCACACCATTCTTACACAATCATATATATTTACACATTGATGTACACCATACTTACAGAATCATACAATATATATTTGCACATTTATGTACACCATACTTACAGAATCATATATATTCAAAACGACAATGCACACTTTATAAATTTGTTTTGTTAACTAAGAGGGGGAAAAATTATGTTTTTTTTTTCAGTATCATACCATTTTATCTATTGTATATAGATGATCAAAAACTGCAATTTGTTTAGTCAAACACAGTTAATTCCACTTTATATAACTGTATAACACTACCGGTTTCAAGGTTTTCGCCTCATCATTATGGGAGCACAAACAGTTTTGTATTACTAAAGACAAATTACAAAGCCTTTAAGCCTCCACAGTGTTAATGCCTTAAATATAAACAATATATGATCATTAATTTTGTATGCGATATTGAATTTCATTTAGAGGAGGACTTTATATACCGCGTTTAGAGAGCCAACTCTCCTCAAGGGCGCTCTAGCTCGGGACTCGAATCCACTATAATTAAACAAATCATGTCTGGCAGCTATACCAGTGCCAGAACGAATCATGTATTACACGTTGTATACAGTACAATCTTGTGGGATTATTGCCATGTGGCAATCTCTTACAACCAAGCAGAAAGCTGTTTATAAAGCCTTAAGTGAAAACCAGACTGAAAACCTTTTTAAAATAAATCTACGCTCCAACGGGCATGAAACCCGCAACTTGTGTGTTAGGAGACAGGCATCTTACCAAGTAGGTCACGAAGGTCATCAAGTAAGAGATAATTGATTTTAATAAAACATTTTGATAAATTTCACTCTTACGTACTATGCAACTATTTTAGTGGCCGACAACCTCCGTGGTCCAGTTGGTAAGACTCTTGTCTTTCATCCGGAGGTGTTGGGCTTAATTTCTTTCAAGTACTTGCCTGGTAACCCACATTTTTCAACAATTTCATATAATCGATTCGGATATGTTGAAATGTACCAAACGAACGAATGAATGTCAAAAGTCTTACATAGAATAAATATTTTAAAAGTATCGACATTTTAAGAAGGGTTAAAATCTCTTAATTAAATACCAAAGTATGAAGAATAAAATGTAATATAACAAGCGATAATTATGAATTTTGCTGTATAATATGCCAGACTTATTATTAAGTGGCAATCTTTCCCAATCAACCATACAATAGTTTTATAAAGTTTTGAGTGAAAGGCGTGGTATTTATTAACGTAGAGAAGAGAAAGCTATGCAAACCAAAATTAAAAATCAAAATTATAAAAATAAATAAGCAGCGCAAATAAGAAAAAAATAAAAACATAACTAACAAGGATAAAGATGGTCAGAAGATGGAACGGTATATTGAAAAGAAGATGATGCAAAAAAGAGATAGTCAGAAGATGGAACGGTATATTGAAAAGAAGATGATACAAAAAAGAGATGGTCAGAAGATGGAACGGTATATTGAAAAGAAGATGATACAAAAAAGAGATGGTCAGAAGAGTGAACGGTATATTGAAAAGAAGATGATACAAAAAAGAGATGGTCAGAAGATGGAACGGTATATTGAAAAGAAGATGATACAAAAAAGAGATTTCATGTTATTTAATTCGCTTTTTGAAGCACGTCAACGATTGTGTGAGTCTAGTATTAGCCGGTATAATTATCAGTTATATCACAGAAAAATATCGAAAGAAAATTTAATCCTCGAAACTGAAAACATAATTTGGTTAGACCATTCTTAACAACTAAAATGTTCATATTATTATAACTTTGGAACACTTCAAAAAACATACTTCATAGTTTAAAAAACATACTTCATAGTTTAAAAAACATACTTCATAGTTTAAAATAAAATGATATTTTTTTGATTTATTTGATCACTCAACGGAATCAAACCACAATCGTAATTTTGATCTTTCACTTTGAAAAAAGAATAAATAGTTTTATAATATTATCTACGTATTTGATACTTGCTTTAAAACACATTTTGGAAAATAATTTGTGAAATTCTGCCACACAAACCCGCGCACGTTCATCTATCGAATAATACTCAACTCTCCGTTATCAGTTTAACTACTTTATTATTACTAATATTATTTATTCAGATTGGCCAGCAGGACCTTTTATTTAAAAGGTTATCACTCTCAGACGTTTTTATTAACCGTATTAGTATTTTTAAGAACGCAAATAATCATAAATATTTTTTATATCCTCATAACAAATCCATCATTGAGTATTTTCTAATGTTTTACGGTTAATTATTAATTTATTTAACACGTTCATACAAATAAATCTGGCGGATTTATTCGCTTTAAAGCAATAAGTTCCAATAAACCAGTCTTTTTTCATAATTGTTATTGGTAGAGCGGGTTTCACGAAAGTTTGCACTATTGGTCTAGGATGACCATATGTTATTTTGTAATATATTATTATATATATTTAAATATTGTCTATCTAATACTTTCTATTCCAATAAAATACTTACTTACCATAATAATAATATAATATCAGATTGAGGTATGTACCTAATGAGAATAATGAAATCAATGGTCAATATAAAATCAAATTATTTATTCAATAGGCAAAGAAAACACAATTAACTCTAATAAATACTAAGACCAATTAAAAATTACTTATAACTAGGTATGTAGGAGAGCACAAACAAGACTTGCTCCCCTGATGATGTGGTGAAAACCTTGAAAAGATAGGGGTATACCGTTACAAAAAGAAGTGGAATAAACAGTGTTTGATAAAACAAATTACAAAGTCTTTAAACCTCCACAATGTGAATGCCTTAAAAATAAATAATATATGTTTACAGACACTTTGTTTTGTCGATTTTTCGGAGACCTAATGGCATCTCCTTTTCCGTTTTTTGTTAAAGAAAGATGTAATCGTTTTAATAGTTTATTGATTTAATTATAAATATTCAAAACCACTTCTTTAGTCTGTCCACACAATGCTCTTCCTTTTCCTAACTTCAGACATTATGGTCACCGTATTTTTCGTCAAATAAACAAGTATGCGCTCGCTTCGAATGTCAGTTGAATACTAACGGATCACATCAACCAACCACGGCAAAGATACTTACTAATACATTGATACGTTTTGTATATTACACACTAAGCTTGTCAATGTGTTAAAAAGTGCAAACTTTCATGAAACCCACTCTATCTACGGCTGTATCTTTAATATAGGGTATGAAATCAATATTTGAAAAAATAACACTAACAAATAATAAAATCAAAGATGAACCTTCATATATAATATTTTAAGATAAATAATGCTTCTTTAGTTTAGTCTTAAATATCGATAAGGATTTAGCATATCTAATTGAGTCAAGAAGATAGTTGCAAAGTCGACTCGAGTAAACCGCAAAAGATGATGTGCTGAATGATGTGTGATGCGTTGACATACAAAGTATTTTGCTACGACCAAATCGGAGGGACAGTTCATGCTCAAAAAGAAAACTGCATTTTTCGCACAGATAGAAAGTGTAACTAACATCTTGATGTTTTCGTACTTCAAATAAAAACTTTAAAAAATCACTTAAAACTGTTGAACCTCCCCTGTTTTCTTGGGCAAGATTACACACAATATTTGGAATAAATTACAGAAATATGTTTACAATAACACATGTGTACAAAAATGAAAAAATCTCATTTAATTGGAAAGTTACAGATTATCGTAAAAATAACACAACATGTAAAAAAGAATTAAATTAAATAATTTACTATCTTAGAACCACTACGACATAAAATACAGATATGAAAAGTAGCGTTCATGCATACCATCACGTAGTTTACTTTCAAGGGCTGGTCGAGAGGATACATTTACTGAAATAAATCAAAAGCTCTGTCATTACCCTCATACGCACGATTTTTTGTTAGTTAATATACAATATTAATTCTCATTCTACCGAATGTTGTCGAAAGTCTTTCCTTAATCTCCAATTCTTAGATGATAGAGACGTTGTTACGCCCTGCGGTCCATGGAATATGGAGCATCTACCTCCAACACCACATCTTGAAGGCATCTATCATATCATTTTTGTTTCCTTCCTTCTCATCATCCACGTTATCACTCCATGCAATCCATCTCATCATCCACGTTATCACTCCATATAATGGGAATACTAGAGACTTAACCAGGCGGGTTTTGGTTTTTTTCAGTATTGACCGGTTAGTCCATACTATATACTCGCATTATATTTATCAACTAATATAAATATAAGTTACATACATACCATCACGCCATTTCCCCGTCGGGATAGGCAGAGAGGACATAGTGCCATACTTTCTTAACTCGACACGCATCCTTACCCTATTCCACATCCTTACACCTTCTCACACAACCTCTGACGATTTCTCTGACTTTCTACTTTTCCTTCTTTCAGAATATATTTCATTTGATCCAACCCACTTTGGTCTTCCTCTCACATACCTACCACATTCATCTGCACGGTATATCTGTTTTGTTAGTTTTTCTGCATTCATTCGTTCTACATGCCCAAACCATATCAACGAACTCTTATTCGTCTTACTTAACAGATCGTGAATATAACTTGATTTTTTTTATTCCAGAAACTTGATAAACAAGCAGCATCAAGAGCCTGGTTTGAAGTTAGTGGGCTTTGCAACCCTATTTTGGATCACTGGCATATTCTCATGCTTGGCTTCTGCAATATTTGGATATGTTCGACTGTACACCTCGGATGCCTTCACGCCAGAAATTATGTTTGAAACTGTCAACAAACACAAGGTTTGTGAAAAATGTTGTACATTGAAACTTTAATACAATACTTGCACACATACAATAAACTGAATAAAAACAGAAATGAAGAGGTCCTGCAATTTATAACGATGAATGCAACATATAGGTGAATAATGAAAGATTGGAGCCAGTTGAGGAATTCAGCTATTTGGGTAGTATTTTCACAGATAGTGAAAGTGACGGGGAATATCGAACGGCATGTAGCTACAATAAATAAATGGGGCATTAAAACATACGAGGCTTGATAAAAAACGGAATATTCATTTTTATCAAAAAGTATTTATTTAATCATGACTATCAATATTGTCCCCTTCAAAGTGGCCCCCATAGGATAAAGTATACTTTTGGTAAAGTATTTTCCAATCAACAAAACATTTGTGGAACGCTTTTTTTGGACTGGTCTTTAGTTCATCCAGCGATTTTGTTATTATCTCATCTATGGTCGCAAAACATTGTTCTTTCAATGTTATCTTCATCTTCGGGAACAGGAAAAAGTATCAAGGGGACATATCGGTGAATACGATGGCTGCAGTATCACGACGGTGTTGGTTTCGGCTGAAAATTCACGAATTAGTAGTGAAGTGTAAGCCGATGCAAAATCCAGTTAATTGCCCACAATTCTAATCGTTTTCTTCGGATTGTCTCTGTAAATAATACAGTTTATCACAATTTTCCTACATGAAACCCAGCAGACCCCCAAAAAATGGAGGGATTGCTAAAAATTTACATGTCAGGAATAATACAAAAAAAAAACATATTAAAAATCTACTATAAGAAGAAGAAATATACTTTTATTTTTCTCCTCAGTACGACAGTTTCAGCTTTTTATAATAAGCTTTTGCCTTATGAAACGGTTCTCCTGAAAGGGAAATACAATTAATAGAACCTATAAAAAAATAATTTGTTATATAATTTCCATATTCGTTATATCATAAAGAAGAAGCCGAAATTCCTGATGAATTTATTCCATAATGTTTGGTAAATTTTCTTTATTTTTTAATGATCTCTTATAAACATTTTGATTGTAATATAGAATTATTATTTTTCTTCCCTGAGTCGCTAACAGTGTGCAATGAAAACGCGTGAAATTTTTAAATGTGTCACAATAAACATAATTCTGGCTTCCTTTTAATATATAGGTAACTTTCTTATAGAATGAAAGAACTATAGTTTGTTAGATTGAAAGAGAGCTAGAAATTATCACTGTCCTCTTATGGTTCTTGTATTTTGTGGAGTTGTTTTAGCTTATAACTGTGAAATGTGTATGTTAAATACTTGAACTGTGAAATGATAATATGACATTTCATAAAAATTGAATGACAGATGTGTTTGTTAATTTTATATTTTGTTGGGCCATGGTTCGGGGCCGGAGATTTTTAATGAAGTTGAACCATTATAATTATTTTTTTATTAATATTGTGAAATTTCATGAGCGGGTGCAGTTCAGACTTGTTGCGTCGTATATGTGTGTAATGCCATGTTTACACGAGCTTAGTACTTGTCATTAGTACTTATCGTTTGTACTAAGCTGATTAGTGACAACAAGCATATTAGTACTAAGATTTACTAATGCTTAGTACTAATATGCTTGTTTACACGTGGATACAAGTGCGAATGAGAAGTACCGGTACTAATGACAAGTACTAAGCTCGTGTAAACATGGTGATAAATCAGCTGTTTCGGAACAAAAATAAGCCTAATGAGACAGCTGATATAAATCTTATGCAGAGTAAAAAAATTGCTGAGTATTTGGGCATTTGAATTAAATAAATATACTTTTATCATTCTTATCTAAATTTATTGTTATTCAATATTATCACGCTCCATATTTTGTATATTCTCTCAAGTATCACATTGGGTAATTGTTATAACCTTTGAGTGATTGCTATGACATTAATATTGTACGAAATAAGCGAGAGGACAAATGATATCTGTTGTTTGTTCAGGTAACTATATTTGACGACCTACATGTGTGGTTTAGTTAATGAGTCGCCTCAGGGTTGAATAATTTACCAAAAATTAACAACAGTAAATGCCTCTTACCAACTAGTTCACAGAGATGGTTGAGGTACTTGAATACTTTTTGTAGACATTCATCCATTTCTTTAAACAACCACAATCAGCTGTTTTTCTGTGATCATCATCTCATCGAGAAGTAGTTTTGTTTCACAGCCCCAGATCGTCTTCCTTAACCCTGTGGGAGTTGTTGCTGCTCTGAACCACCCCGGTATTGATAACTGCGACTTTTCATCTGTCCTGAATTTCATGTGTGTTGGATGTAGCATCGCTCAACATACTTTTGAAAAATTACAGGTAAGACGATAAAAAACTCTTTGATCTCTCTAAAGCTTATTTAGTAGCTATAAAGCTTATTTCCCTGTCCGGATAGGCAGAGAGGACAAATAACCAATTTTCCAATCTCGGCACGCATATTTAACCTCTTCCACGTCCATAAGTTTTCTCATACAGCTCCCAGGATTTCTTATACATCTAACTTTTATTTTTTTCCAAATATTATTTCGTTGATTCAACCATACTTTCCTTGATCTTCCTATAACACGTTTTCCACTCACATTTGTTGTGTATATTTGTTTTGTTTGTCTTTTTTCATTCATTCGTTACACATGCCCAAATTACTCTTCTTCATCTTACTTAACATAGCTGCCTAAAGTTCGAATTCATCCCTTATCACTTAATTCCATATTATTTAATACATTATCACTCCATGTATTATTTTCAGTGCACTCAATTCTCCAGAATTTATTCAGCTACTTCCAGTGTTTTTATACAAATTTTATACATAAGCACTGTTTAAAAAAGTTTCAAAAAATATTATCATTTTCATCACATAACTCTGAAATATAATCATCGAAAAGACTAAGAACCTTCCTTATTTGCCGTTTGTCTTTAATACTTAATGAATTTTTAACTTTACCATGCTTTCAAACCAATGGGATAGCAAGGATGTTCTACGTCAGGAGGCAAGATTGAAAGTCTGCGGCCCCTTACGCAAAGTGTTAACTTTGTGTCTTCCGATTAATGTGTAAGCACAACGGCGAAGGCCAATCCTGGGCATACATTCATTGTCTAATATGTTTTTTGCATACATCAAATGACTTCTGTGGCTTATTTGGTAGCATACGTCTTCCAGCCCGGCTTGCGGGTTTGATTCCAGTTGGAACTCATGTTTTTTTAAAAAAAGGATTCCTTTCTGGTTTTCTCTTAAGATGTGTTAAACATCTTTCTGGTTGATTTGGAAAAATAAAGGATAAAAAAAGTTTCAAATTGAGCTTTTTTTTAATTCTTAAATAAAACACAATTTGATTTGATTTAAAAACACTTTTCATTGGTTATTGAAGTATAATGTATGACATTTAAACACAAAAAACAATATCTGCCAAATGTCCACCTCTTGCAGCTCCACAGATGTCCACTCTTTTGTCAAACTTTTCGATGACATTTTGGCATAATTGCGGTTCTAACTCACCAATAACGCGAATAATTTCGTCCTTCAGCTCAGGAATTGATCGGGGGTCATTCTTATAGACCTGGCTTTTCACGTAACCCCAGAGAAAATAGTCCAACGGTGTCAGATCACTTGATCTTGGTGGCCAGTTAACATCACCGTTTCCGGAGATTACAATACATAAAACAATTCTCAATTTGAACGCGTTACTGTATTGTATACGACTCCATTTTTATAAATGTCATACATTACACTTTTCAAATGTCACAAGTCCCAGGCAAGTTCGCGATGCCATCTGTGTTATATCCAAGAATTTAAAAAACCGCTCAATTTGAAAGACCCTTTAGTTACATGGAAATAAGCCTGCCAGGTTACATAGTATACAACGAAAGCTTTATACACTACAATAAACCATTATACTGCTTTTTAAATGTTTTATAAAAGGAATATTAAGTTTTATAAACGAAGTCTACATATGAACTATACTATAAAAATGTAATTATTCATTTCAAAAGCTATAGTAATGCACGAAATTCAGAGCTTGTGATAATTTTAATATTCAGTTAGTTTCTACTGTAGTAAATTCGAGCGACAACGAAAACAGCAGAACATGGCTTGGAACATTAAAAAAAACATCTGACGTCGATAAAGAGTGGCGTCGGTAAAAAAACTTTTCAAAAAATCCGTTTTGGTTCTTGATTTGGCACGCCCTTAACACTGAGCTCGGAACAACTGTAATTCCCCCGTCCCTACCTCCAGCTATACTCCAGTCTCAAGCACACAATTTGAACACAAACGCACATAAAAAATGTGTACATTGCCTCTTATTAAACTATTTTATTTTATTATGTCTAACGAATCATAATTTCGAAAAAAATAATACGTTGTATTTGAAGCTATGGCCAAAGAGTACACCAAAATATAGCGAAAGTAATGTAATTATTAAAAAAGAAGTCTATATATTTTAACCGAATAAAAATAACCAGTTTTGCGTTATTTTGAAATTATTCAAATAACCGGTTTCGGTTAAAACTAAACTGGAAGCGCTATCTACCACTATAAGAAAGAAGAAGATCTGCAATACTTAATGTGTATTTTAACATCCTGTATTTTTAGTCTCTTCTACCAAATGGCGTTGTGACAAATAATTATGGCCTAACAGACACCTCTGGAATGTTATGCCATTCTGCAATCTATAGACCCAACTCCTGCGGAAAGATGATTCCATGGGTGACTTTTAGGGTAAGCAACGTTATTTATATTTTCTATAAAAATCTGAAAATATATGTATAAGTAGTATAAAATGAAGTTAGAAAATATGTTGAAATATGTACATGGTTCAGCCTTGCTTACAAATAACTTTGCCAACATGCAAATGAAACAAGACAAGAAATGAAAATTTATTAATATCTATTGACTTTACGAATATGATTAAAGTGGTGATATTGAAGAATACTGATAGTCTCATGGGTTGACAAAGCTCATTATTATGACATCTCGAAACAGACGACCTCCGTGGCTTAGTTGTTAAGCGGAATTTGAACGCACAACCTCCCAGCCCGGAGGTTGTGCGTTCAAATTCCGCTGGAACCCAGATTTTTTTAAAAAGGATTTTAGTCTGGTTTTCACTTAAAGCCTTTGCCTCACTAATATTGCCGCATGGTAATAAGCCCGCCAGGTTGTACTGTATACTACGAAAGTGTAATACAATACAACACAGATAATAAGGATAGAAAAGTACTATCCACCATCAAAAGGAGAAAGTATTAGTACATAGAACATAAAATACGAGGAGTATATTATGAGATCCTTCTTCTGATATTGCAACAGAAAATTCAAAGCAGATGAAGTGCGGGAAAAGATGCATTTCCTGGATAAAGATTTTGTTCAGAGTTGCTACCTCAAACATCCAGATAGACATGATAGTCGCCAACCTCTGAAGAGAAGAAATATAAAATACTCTTTCATTTGAAAAAAATAAAGTTGATTCTTATTAGTAGCGTTTATAGATGGCGTGTTCTCAAACAACTGATTGATTCCGCTAAAATATAAGCGCATTACAATTAACATTCTTATAACTTAAATTTTATTTTACAGGTTGTTGACACAAAAACACAAAAACAAGTAGGTCCAAACAAAATTGGTGAACTTCGCGTCAAATCTGAATATATTGTCTTTAAGGTAAGTAGGTGCAAACATATGTGTATGTTACTTCCGGAATGATGATAAAAAAAATTATTATCCTTCTGAAAATTAAACTACTCAAATAAATATTGACGGGGCGATTTGTGGGGAATTTAATTGAATAAAGAGTGTAACGTTAGAAGAGCATTTGGGAATATTATTTACACGATGTATTAATGACACCTGCGTGTTTCGAAAGATTAGAGAAAACATTCGAAAAAAATATATATCTTACAAAGATTATCTTTTGCAATACGGTAAGGAGTAGACTTAAATTGCTTTTAGCCCCAAACTTGTATAAAATTTAACTATTCGAATCGTCATATACACGCTTCTACTCGTATACAGAAAAAAATTAAGTTATAAAATATTACAACTGATACCATTTTAGATTATAATTAGTTGTATCCGAACGTTTTGAAAATAATCAATTTGTTTGAAGTAGTGTCCGAGAGATGTCAATATACTAAGCAATAACCAATGTAATGAATAAATAATGAAGCAATATTTGTGGAAATCAATTATATTTTTAACAAGACTAAGATATAAAGGCTTTTTTATTGGAGGTAGGAGATCTTTTTAAAATTATTTTTATTGAATAATTATGACGACCTCTGTGGCATAGTTGGTATAATGCAAATGACTTCCAACTGTGGAGGTTTAGATACCAAAAACAAAACAAAAATACGCACACACACCAGACGTGTATGAGTACTGTTGCCTCTTCGTATATAGGGTGGTTGTAAGCCCAAACGCTCGATTGATGGTGCTGAAAACAATGTTATTTCTCAGACAAGCTCTTCAATTCGTCCAAATCACTCATTTTGATGCATTGGTTGGGTACCATACGAATTAATTAATTGATCTAATGTAAGTACAATTCCCTTCATTGGAATAGTTTAATATCACTCTTTTCATCACCTTTTTATAATGGTTATTAAATACTAGACAACTTATCTAGATATATCAAAGACGTTTGGATTTTACATTTCTGAAAAAGAAATTACTTCAACGTAAAATATAAAAAGGGACTTATTGAACAAAATCATAGTTTTCATATAATTTAAGATAAATAAGAAATTAATTCAATTTAATGATATGAAAAACTCAAAAACCTAGTCATAGAACGCTCAACTTTCTCCCGCCCAGAGGTTTCAGGTTCGATTCCCAATAGTGACATAAAATTATATTCCAATATGGTTGTTCAAATTATATTCCAATATAGTTGTTCAAATTATATTCCAATATAGTTGTTCAAATTATATTCCAATATGGTTGTTCAAATTGAATTCTTTCACACATCGCACCGAGTGTAAAATCATAGTAAGTGTAAAATACTCGTAGAAAACTACGTTTTTTTATGTATATTTTTCTTCTTCTCTGTTGCGTTCTTAATGTTGAGCGTCGCGATTTTCCGTTATGTCTAGAACTTGATGCGCCATTTGTCATCATCCAACCCAGCTCTGAACCATGTTGAATGCATGGTTTAAAGAAGATACTACTAAATTTTTTATTTGGTCCGCCCGTTATGTATGAGACCTTCCTATAACAAGAATAATTATAAATGGGCATTTAATATAGCGCCGTTTAGAGTGCAGACCCTCCTCAAGGGCTCTTCCTCTTGTTCGTTTTTCAACAACTATTCTTGAAATCATCAGCTTCTCTCAAGAGTTTCGTTATTCTTTCTGGCGACATGCTCAAAATATGTTAGGATCCTTGTCATGCTATCGAAAGTCTTTCGGTAATGGCTGATTCTGGAATTGTTGAGATATTGGTGCGCCTTGCGTGTATATTTACTCTTACTGCATGTTTTCATGTACATTTACCTATTTGCTTCTTTATATGGATGTTCAGGTAATTTTTAAACTAACTCATTATCTACGTCTACAAATCAGACATTTTTACTTTTCGTTTATGAATTCGAATTATCAATACGAATTTTAAAAGTTAAGTATTTTTAAAGTTTTTTATTTGTCTATACTCTAGTTTTATTCATTATGTAATATGTTTAGATAGTTAAAATACTACAAATATTTTATTAACTTTTATCTTCCTCAGGGGTATTTTAATAACCCAGAAGAATCAGCTGCAGCATTTGATTCAGACAACTGGTTCCGCACAGGAGATCTTGTGTATTACGATGAAGATGGATTTTTCTTCATCGTGGACAGACTCAAAGAGCTGCTCAAATTCAGAAACCATCATGTAAGTTAATCTTAACAATTTTTGGATTATAGCGTATGTTTTGAATACGCATTGTTCACTATTGTTCTTATTGTACCATAATTTGATTTACAACAAAGTCTTAATACATCTCGATGACTTTGTTGATATTTTGTACAACATTGTTTAATTTACAATAAATGTTTAATACATCTCCATGACTTAGTTGATCTACAACATTAATTAATTTACAACAAATTCTTTATACATCTCCATGACCTAGTTGATCGACTGACTGACCTCCGTGGTCTACTTGATAAGACGCCTCAGCTTGTGGGTTACGGGATCGATACCCGTTGATATCCAGACACTTTAACAAAAGGTTTCAGTCTGTTTTTCACTAAAATCTTGTTTAACAACTTCCTGGTAAGTTGTAATATTTTACCAAAAGGCAATAAACCCGCCAGTTTGTACTTATATAATTAAATATAAATTTAACACAGTGCCATTCTTCTTTTTATCACTCACTTATTTAAAAATTAATTTCTTATATAATATTTTTTTTTTGTTTTAAGGTCCCCCCAGCAGAGCTAGAAAACCTCATTGTCAAAGTCCCAGGAGTTCGATATGTATGTGTGGTGGGTCTTCCTCATCCCGTAGATGGGGATTTGCCTGCTGCCTTTGTCCAGAAGGTTTCTGGAGCTACAGTCACTGAAGATCAAATCCATGAAGTTATAAATGGTAATCATCTTATTTAATAATTATTATGCCCTTGTGGAAATAACAAATTTGTAAATCATAATATTTTGTTATTTGGTGTATTTATGATATATTTTATATGCCTCTTCCAAAAATCTTACAAAGAGTTTTTGATTCATTAGTTATATTTGTTTTTAATAAGATCCCATAGAGTTTAACGTATTCGAAGGAGGTGTCGTTCAAGAAAAATGATACAGACGGACTGATTGATAATGATTGATACAGACAGAGTAAGATAAAATCAGGCAAAACTATCAGAAATTGAAAACACAGATATATGATTTAGTTCGATCCCACCATCACCCACAATGTTATGAGGAACAAAATAAGTCCTCATCTCGCGCGGTCTAAATTGGAAGATCGAAATCTGCTTTATGTTTATAAGAGCGCGGTGTCACACAGGGACGAAAAAGGAACTGCCCAAAGGACAACATAACTGAGTGTGAAAAGAATAGTACCGACGACGGACTTAAGGTCCGAAGTCACGAGATAAGGATAATAATTTGTCTCGGAATAGTCCTGAATTATCAGGAAAATATTTCGTGGAGTCTTGAGAAGTTTTAATTTATTTAAAAGCATAGTTCCCCAGACATTGTCAAAAGTGCCAGAAATATCGAGAGAACTTAAGAACACCTATTTATGTCTCGAGTCCGTTACATAGGTAACGTTGAAAGTGGGAGATGGCATCTCTCGCAGGACACACCTCTTCTAAAATCAAATTGCTGAGGAGAAAGTGGGCAGTTTTCTACAAAATGAGAACAGAGCCAGTTTATCCAAGTACTTACCCAAAAATAATAGGAGGGTTATTGGTCTATAGGCATTCGAGTCTGTTCATTTGTCGAAACGTTTTGGGATAGTAACAATATATCTTCCAGCACTCAGGGAAAATGCCTTCCGACAAGCAATTATTGAATATATCAGTCAAGAATACGTCGGCTAGGGTCCAGCATTTCTCAACCAAAAGGGAATTAACGCGGTTGACTCCTGGTGATTTATTGTCATCAAGGGCATCAATAACTGTTTTTATCTCATCAATTGTAAAAAATGGTGAGTTAGGTGTAAAATGAGGAATTTGAGACCGGATTATCGTCTACGGGGAATAATCACTATCGTTGCATGGGTCATGTCGAGGAAGAAGAGCACCAAGAATGGCAAAACCATAAAAATATACTACCAACTTACCATTCCTCTGCATAAAAAGGCATTTTCGATGACACATTATCATCGAAAACATTACTTAAATTCATCCAAACCCACGACATTGTTCTCTCCGAGGAGATTCGCTATCCACTGTGCGGTATTAAACGTTAGCGATGTTAATGTTAAACTGATTTTAAAATACACTATACCATCCTCTAATGGTCGTACAGGTAAAAAGAATAACTTAAGTTCCCAGTACTTTTTTCACCAGTTTCCCTTATCCTGAAGGTCTGAAGAAGTCTCTGAAGGTATATTAGGACATTATCCATGATTATTTGCCAAGACCGACCAAAAGGCCTGTATATCAAGAACTTACACTTTCGCACATTAGATTGTCGATTATATAGAATTCATTTTCTTAATTTTCAGAAAATCTCTCAGAAAATAAAAGACTGCGCGGAGGAGTCTTCTTCGTAGAAAAGCTACCTACAACATTCTCAGGAAAAATCAATCGGAGAGAAGTAAAGCTTTTAAAATGAACTACGTTAAAAGTTCCTCAAGTGTTGAATCAATTCATTTTTATACAGTATTTTTTAATTATTACACTTAGTCTATAAAATGTATATGTTAACCAACTGGAGCATTCTAAGAGAAGCTTATAATGGAATCCAGGTTAGAATATGCAAATTAATAATTTTAATGACAAAATAATTTATAGTACTATGCGTATCCAGAAAGTAAGTGTACTGAGGCTCTCACGACCGGATGGATTTTATTTTCGACATGTTGGCTACACTTCCGTGTAGCCTGACCCTTCCCCTCCGCAACGAGACCGGTTTGAGGTCAGTACGTTGAGAAGTATCGACGCGACAACGCGTTTCGTGAAAAATGTCAATCCAATATCCCGCCAAGTGCGAAATACGCGGCGTCATCCGTTATCTCGTTTGGAAGGGAAAACCTCCGGTTGAGGTTTATAATGAGATGAAAACTGCATATGGTGATAAAGCTATGAATCGTACGAGTGTGTACAAGTGGTGTCGCGAGTTTAAAAACGGTCACGTCACACCTCTTCACTCTCCGCCAAAAAGATCAAAACCACAATTTCAGCCAAGAAAATCAAGGCATCCGTGTTTTGGGACTGTCAAGGCATAATTTTAATTGAATATATGCCTCAAGGGGAGACCATCAACTCTGCAAGATACTGTGAGACCCTAAAAAAAATGCGGAGGGCGATTCAGAACAAGAGGAGAGGCATGCTGACAAAGGGAGTCGGCCTGCTGCACGACAATGCCAGACCACACACGGCCAACGCCACGAAAGAACTGCTCGTCTCGTTTAAATGGGATGTCCTGAACCATCCCGCGCATTCCCCTGACCTAGCACCTTCAGATTACTATCTCTTTACCTCCCTGAAGCTGCACATGGGTGGAAAAAGGTTTTCAACCGACGAGGAGGCAAAGGAGGAGGTGGAGAAGTGGACGGAGGGGTTGGCGGGAAACTACTTCGAGGAAGGCATCAAAAAGTTGATACCTCGCTTCACCACCTACCTTGAGAGGAATGGCGACTATGTCGAAAAATAGCTTACATATGTACTACGGTAACCACGTAATTTTTTTGTTTAAATAAAAAAAATTGTAACCTACAAAAATTCAGTACACTTAAGTGTATCTTTATACATATTTTGTGAGTACTATTTTAAATAATATTAATAAATCATATTCATATTAAAGTTTATTGCATTTAGAATTGAAATTATACTATGCATATACTAAAGATAGTTCAAATATGTATTTTGTGTACAGCATGTGCGTGTGCGTGAGTGAGTGCGTGCGTGCATGTGTGTGTATGTGTATCGGGAATCGGATCCAAAATCCAAGCTTCTTACCAACTACACCATGGAGGTTGTAATAAATTTTGTAACTACTATCTCGAAAAAGTAGATTTTTTTATAACTTATGGCTTCCGGGGGACCTGAAGAGATTTCATGTTCTACACGTACATCCGAAAAAAAACAAAAAAGGGTATCTTCATATATGGTCCTTCGAGTGCCTTTGAGGCGCTATATAAATTGTAATTTTACTATAATTATTCATATGGCAGTAACATTATAATCCCCAAATATGATTTCTTTACTGAGTTTATGACTAAATCATTATTCAATATCAAATAATTGTATAACTACGGAAAGATAATTTCAAAATAAAGTAAATATAATAAAAATATTTAACATGGAAAATACATCCAAAAAATATAGCAAATGAAATAAAAATATTCAAGATAGAAAATACCACCACAAAATATGGTATATTACATAAAAATATTCAAGATGGAGATGGAAATACGACAAAATGGTAAATTAAATAAGAGGTTTCAAGATGGAGGACACCGCTACAAAATATGGTAATTAAAATGAGAGAGTTCAAGATAGAGAACACCACCACAAAGTATGCTTCGTAAAATTAAGAGGATTCAAGATGGAGAACACTACCACAAAATATGGTAAATAAAATGAGAGGTTTCAAGATGGAGAAATCACTACAAAATATGGTAAGTAAAGTTAAAGGGGGCAAGATAGAGGACATCACCACAAAACATGCTAAATAAAATGAGATGATTCAAAATGGACATACCACCATAAAATATGGTAAATAAAATAAGAGAATTCAAGATAGAGAACACCACCACAAAATATGGTAAGTAAAATGAGGTTTCGAGATGGAAAATACTACCACAAAACATGGTCAGTTAAATAAGAGGGTTCGAGATGGATAAAACCCCCACAAAATATGGTAAGTATAATGAGATTGTTCAAGATGGAGAGCAATACCACAAAATATGGTAAGTAAAATGAGAAGTTTCAAGATGGAGAAACAACCACAAAATACGGTAAATAAAATTAAAGACTTCAAGATAGAGAGCACCACCACAAAACATGCTAAATAAAACGAGAGGATTCAAAATGGAGAAACTCACCACAAAATATGGTAAATAAAATAAGAGGATTCAAGATAGAGAACACCACCACAAAATATGGTAAGTAAAATGAGGTTTCAAGATGGAAAATACTACCACAAAACATGGTCAGTAAAATAAGAGGGTTCAAGATGGATAACACCACCACATAGTATGGTAAGTAAAATGACATTGTTCAAGATGGAGAGCCACAAAAGTGTAAATTAAATAAGGTCCAAGATGGAGAACAACTCCACCAAATATGGTTGGTAAAATAAAATGGAGAATAAGATAAAATATTTTTTATGACACAAACTACTAAATATGAATTGGTATTTTTTTTGTTCACACTAATCATCGATTAAATCATTTTATCAGCTAGACGACGAACGACTTTTGTGGTCTGGTTGTTGAGACATACCATATGTCTGACCCTGACGTTGCGAAGTCAATGCCCGTTGGGAACTGGTTGCAAAAAAAGTTCCTGTCTGCTTTTCACTTAAAGCGTCTATAACATATTTCTGGTTGGTTGTAAGAAATCGCCACGTTGTAATATGCCCGTTGTACAGCAATACAATCATCAGATGTTTATTACATCTTCTTCTGGGTCTGCGCCAACTATTGCCGACCCAGACCCTCAGCTCAGGCGGTAGCAAACTAAAATAGCCTTCTTTACAAAGCACGTAAATATAAAACATTGTCAATCAATTGCAACTACAGGGATACAACTTTGACACGAGAATTAATACTAATTTAAACGCCACAATTGATTTCAATTTAGTGTTGAGATACAGATGGACGTAAATCATAATCATCGTACATCGTACAGTGGTCCTTAACCCAAAGGCTTGATTAATAAGACCGAAAATAATATTGTCTTCCGATCGTGTTCTTTATCATGTCCGTATAATTAATTAATATTTTTTGAGGAGTACCATACGAATGAATGAATCGTCAACATTTCCTTTTCATTTTGGAACGGTAAAATATATTTTCTTTGTATACTGTGTAAGCTGGTAGTCTCGTCACCGTCGTTACTGGACCTTATATTTGAGGATACCCTTATCACTCCAACGTCAATCTTGAGCTGCTTCTCCACGGCGATCATGTAATCTTCTGTGAGAAAACAGCCCGATGTCTGACAGATATGTGGATCCTACTGAGTCGCCTGAAATTACCAACGCATGTTGGCAGTACGTCGACTCTTTCTCACACGGCTAGCTGTTGAGACGCTATCAGTCTGAGAACAGATGGCTCCCGACTTCCCACGATCCTGAGCCACCTGCTTCCAGACCTCAGGCGTCCCACGCAGAGCCAGCTACTCTCGCATGCAGCCTTTATAGCGCTTTCTCTGCATACCAATCCTTCACTTGCCCATAACTTCCACGTACAAGACGCGTTTTGGGTGATCTAATTAGCATATGACAATCTCTTCCAACTAACCAGAAATGTATTTAGTACATTTACTGCGAATACAATTTTAATAACAGTATGACGACCTCCGTGGTCTCGTTAGTAAGACGCTTGTCTCCCAGCCCGGAGGTTGCGGGTTCGATTCCCGCTGGAGCCCAAATAGGCCTTAACACGTTCACTGCGTTGAACACGGCTCTCGTGTCCATACAGACATTGCAGTCACGCGTTGAACACGGGAGTCGTGTTCATGTCATCTTTACCATGCATTGAATCGAAAATACTACAACGTCGCTTCAAAAGTTAACGAATGTTATTAGCGTAACTACGAGGCAAGTCCAGAAAGTAAGTGTACTGAGGCTCTCACGACCGGATGGATTTTATTTTCGACATGTTGGCTACACTTCCGTGTAGCCTGACCCTTCCCCTCCGCAACGAGACCGGTTCGAGGTCAGTACGTTGAGAAGTGTCGACGCGACAGCACGTTTCGTGAAAAATGTCAATCCATACTCCCGCCAAGTGCGAAATACGCGGCGTCATCCGTTATCTCGTTTGGAAGGGAAATCTCCGGTTGAGGTTTATAATGAGGTGAAAACTGCATATGGTGATAAAGCTATGAATCGTACGAGTGTGTACAAGTAGTGTCGCGAGTTTAAAAGTGGCGTCACACCTCTTCACCCTCCGCCAAAAAGTTCAAAACCACAATTTCAGCCAAGAAAATCATGGCATTCGTGTTTTGGGACTGTCAAGGCATAATTTTAATTGAATATATGCCTCAAGGGGAGACCATTAACTCTGCAAGATACTGTGAGACCCTAAAAAAATTACGGAGGGCGATTCAGAACAAGAGGAGAGGCATGCTGACAAAGGGAGTCTGCCTGCTGCACGACGATGCCAGACCATACACGGCCAACGCCACGAAGGAACTGCTCGCCTCGTTTAAATGGGATGTCCTGAACCATCCCGCGCATTCCCCTGACCTAGCACCTTCAGATTACTATCTCTTTACCTCCCTGAAGCTGCACATGGGTGGAAAAAGGTTTTCAACCGACGAGGAGGTGGAGAAGTGGACGGAGGGGTTGGCGGGAAACTACTTCGAGGAAGGTATCAAAAAGTTGATACCCCGCTTCACCACCTGCATTGAGAGGAATGGCGACTTTGTCGAAAAATAGCTTACATATGTACTACGGCAACCACGTAATTTTTTTGTTTAAATAAAAAAAATTGTAACCTACGAAAATTCAGTACACTTACTTTCTGGACTTACCTAGTACATACGCTTCAGTTTATGTCAGTACTTCGTGCTGTTCAGTCAAAGCAGCGGTTTTTTTATGATATACTCATATAAAGGGTCGTTCACACATATACAAATAGAATTCGTATGGTGAACGATTTTTTTTGCAAAACATTTGTTTCGGGATTTGTTGAGTGTTTTATTTTTATCACGCGGTTATACTTTTTTCTAAACTGTGTCATTAGTGTGGCTCATATTGAACTTTTCATTGTTAGTGTTTTTTTACTGTCTACGTATTATTGTGTTTCGTTGTGTGTTTTTTTTGTGATAATTTACACTTTCTTCATAACCTCTGAAAATGGATCAGCCATCTTGCTCAAAGAGACCAAGAACAAATTAAAACGATGACTCAATGGCTGATAGTAATGGCAGTGGTTTTGAGAACATTATATTCGACGAACGGTTGTCCTTAATGGAGAGATGATGAGGATGATCGCTGTTTTAATAAAACTCGTTTGAAATCGGAATATGCAAAAAGGTATTTTATTGTTAAACGTCGGTATTTATAATATTTGGAATGTGCGTGGGACGGCGCCAAAGATATGTCGCCATCTCGTTTCCTCTGAACGATATATTTATTGTTATCACGTAGGGTATTCATTGTTTTGTAGGAAAGCGCAGAAGATATGGCTCTGTCTCGTTCTCGCTAAACAACAACAGCGACATTTGTGTACATTTTCAACTTGAAGAAATAAATCGATAAAGTTCAACGGCTGTAAAACAAAAGAGAAATAGAAAAAAAGGTAAGAATTATTTTCTTGAAAATAAATACAGAATAAGCGTATGGTGTGCACGCACATTTAGTTCGCTCGGCCTTGAATGTTTAGTGCACTCATAAACGTCTCGCGATAAGGATTCGTCGCCGGTTTAATGTGTTTTGAAGACACGAAGGAATACACTTGTATATGATGTTTAAATAGAAAGTAGAATTTGATTTTTAACAAAGTTATGAGTTTTCAAAAATTCGCGAATTTCCAGCGTCTCTGTATGACATTAAGTGTTTGATACACAGTGAACGTGTTAAGTGAAAACCAGACTTGAATCCTTTTAAACAATCTGGGTTCCAATGGGAATCGAACCCACAACCTTCAGATTGAGATACAAGTGTCTTACCAACTAGGCCATGGAGGTCGTCTTATAATATTTTTAGAGACATGCATCTTACCAACTAGGCCATTGAGGTTGTCTTATAATATTTTTAGAGACATGCATCTTACCAACTAGGCCACGGAGGTCGTCTTATAATATTTTTAGAGACAAGCGTCTTACCAACTAAGCCACGGAGGTTGTCTTATAATATTTTTAGAGACAAGCGTCTTACCAACTAGGCCACGGAGGTAGTCTTATAATATTTTTAGAGACAAGCGTCTTACCAACTAGGCCAAGGAGGTCGTATTTTAATATTTTTAGAGACAAGCGTCTTACCAACTAGGCCACGGGGGTTGTCTTATAATATTTTTAGAGACAAGCGTCTTACCAACTAGGCCAAGGAGGTCGTCTTATAATATTTTTAGAGACAAATGTCTTACCAACTAGGCCACTAGTGAAACAGATCACTTCTAATCACTATATGCATTATCAAGTTATATCTATAATACACTACAATACGATACTGTCGACATCGTGTACCAATTTTTTTTCCATTCATTCGTATGGTGTTCATCAACATGTTTGAATTGGTGATACGAACATGTTGAAGAACGTGGCCGGACAACAATATTGTTTTTGACTCCAATCATTAAACTTTGAGCTAAGAACCACTGGAATTGGCACGTAACTCACAGTTTGCAATCGTACGTGTTTAAAATACGACTGCATGTGAACAAGCAACAATACTCGTTCACGTCTTAAGCACAAGTAAAAATAAAATGACGAACGACTAAACCAAACTAACCGCGAATATTTTTTTAACCACTCAGGTGAGAGTAAAGCGTCTTCCCTACTATGTCACGGAGGTCGTCAGTATAGTTTAACGGGCTTATTACAGTGTGACAATGTCTTCAAACCAACCAAAAATATCTAAAAATGATATACATGAAACTATTGAATCAATTTTTGGTTGTTTGTTAGACTATAATGTGTTTTTCTTCGTCGCACTGTAGTTGTAAGAATTGTTATCTAGTTATAAGTAGTATATAGGTGTTAATTATTTCTAAGAAATCATATATTAAGATTATAAAAAATAAAAATAAAATGACATGTAGGAAAATAAGATTAAGTAAGTTCATAAATAATAATATATAAATAAGATTAGTTAAGTAATAAATTTGTATAGCCTTGACAAATATTTGTACAACATATTAATTTGTTTAATAAAAATAAAAAAATACCACAGATGTATTAATTATTTTCGTTATAGGTGAACCAATTAAATTAAATCTTAAAGTTAGGGAGAGTTAACACTTAAACAAACTGATGAAGTTGAAGTAAAGAAGCGAAATAGCCATGTTGTGATAGTAAAGATTGGTGATTTATTGTCTCTGCTTACCCCGAGAGAAATGTATTATCAATATTTTAGCAATAATTTTGATAACACTTATAACAACTTGTACAACTTTTTCAAACATGACGATGAAGGGCTTTGATATTTGGTTGTTCAGCTCTGAACATGTTACGAATATAATTGACCCTCTACATTCGCGTAATCTATCGACCGCGGTTCGAAATATGTATACGAAAAAATCCTGAAAGTTCCAAAAAGCAGTTACAAATTGCCACGCGTTGTATTCTATGTATCGTAATTTTCTTTCAGGTCACCAAACTAAAATAATGTGTTTTATTTGTTTTATGTCTTTAATGAAAGTATGTTGTTCCTGACGTGTGCTATGTAATTTGGTATCCGATGGTTGCGTATCACTGAATATGTACTGGCTTTTTTCTTGTCAATATTCCTTAAATCATACAGTAGAACAATTCTTTAGATATCATTTACATTTAGACATGATAATCTACAGATAATTTAAAGTGCACGGAAGGATGTGCGCAGATCAACAGCTTTCAACATTTTCAATGCTTACCACCAAAAAGAAAAAATCAGTACCGCCAAGAAAAGTATATATTGGAGGGATATAGAACGGCGTGTAGCGATAGAAACATGCATATTCGAACCGTACAGTATCAAAATCGGCGAAGATGATAGTCCACAAACGTATTTTGGTGCTAATTTTGATGTATGAGAGTTAAACGTGAACATGGAAAAATACTGATAGGAGCCGAATAAATTCTGTAGACGTGCGTGCATTGAGAAGAATATATGGAGTGACAATGTATGACAGAAAACGGAATGAAGTGATGAGGGATGAATGTGAACTTAAGGTTGATGTTTTAAGAAAGATGAAGCGCACGTAGATGGTTTGAACATGCGGAATGAACGAATAAAGAAAGATTAGCAAAACAGATGTAAGTGAAAGGCGTGCTAGAGGAAGACCAAGGAAAGTATGGTTGGATCAAATAAGTGATATTCTGAAAGAAGGAAACGTAGAACGCCAGAAAAATCGTAGAGAAGATGTATGGATATGGAAGAGGTGAAAGATGTGCGTCGAGATAGGAAAATTTGACGCTCTATCCTCTCTGGCTACCCCGACAGGGAGATGGCGTGATGGCATGTACGTATGTTTATTTCGATTGTAATAAAAAAATAACAAAATAATAATCATGTGTAAATATAATCAATTATGTGACTATTAATTAACAAAATTATGTAATATTATACTTCTGTCAAACATGCTCAAGTATTAAAGTAGTTTTGTACTGTACTCGTATATTAAACTCGTATATAAAAAAAGTACTGTACTCGTATATAAAAATAAAATGATCTCTCGCGTACCACTAATGGTACGCGTAACACTCACTGCTTAAAAACTACCGGCGAAGATTATATGTAAATGTACGCCATTTTATATGAGGTACTCGAGCATACGCGGGGGGTCCTGGAACCAACCCCCGCGGATACCGAGGAACGACTGCATTAAAATATGTGAACTTCAAACTCGTTCTTCAGCCACGAAATATTTTAAGAACTCAGTCAGTGTAATGCATCCCGTCGGCTAGTCAATACACGGTCAATACGCGGTATGTTCTTGTTTATAACGCGAAATAAACAATAACGCAAGTTCAATAAAACAATTTTTCCTATCTTATATCTGTTACCGATAACATTTTTTTTTATTTTGGCATTAATTACAATGGAGGCGATAATTGATGAAAAAAATAAAAAGATTGTCGAGAGTATTGATTTACACATAGGAAGACAAATTTTAAATGTAACGAAGAAAAATGGACCGCTTACGCATCAGGTGGAATATTTTATTATTTATTATCATTCTGAAAATCATTTGCTATCTATCATATATTGTCAGTCTCTGGAATCAGTTAACATACTTTCGCTAGACTCGCACACTCGCACCCATGCATAAGAAGTAATATTCCTTTATTTTAACCTAACTATATTTTTTTTATTTGTTATTTATTATATAATATGTATAATATTATCCCCTAGAGTGGGATTTTATTTATTATTTTCTAAGTTGTATTTTATGAGTCTTGTACTATTGATTACTCTTGTTGTCGATTAGTGTGTTTACGTGGCATATGTTGAAAGATATATGTATGTATCATAAATTAAAAGATTTTATTTCTTGGATATGAATACGGTCTCTTTTGCTGTTTAAAATTTATTGTGTTACGTAACGTTTTTTTAAAGCCTGCCTAGAGGCCCAGTTGTCGACTTGGCAACACCGTTGGTCGTCTTCCTCTGTGAAGACAGACATTTAAATTATTTCCTTGGCGCACCTCGGCTCCCTATGGGTACAACCTAGCAATTATTTAAAAAAAAAAAATAGATATGGCCATGGGAGCTTTAATTGCAAACTATTCAGCTTCAATCTTGTCCCTTCACCCTGTTGAACTCCACTCAGCCTTAAATCGGTTCATCTTCGGACCGATTGGTTACTCCGATCTAGTGGCGTCAAAGGATAGTTTTGTTGCATTTGATTTTTTTTGTGAAAGTACTGGCAACTTACTGGGCTGTTTGAACTCCAGGCCTTAAGCTACTTAAAAAGAAAATGAAAAAAAAGTTGCCCTTCGAGACATTTCCCGTGATTCGGGTTCGGACCATAAGCCGTCACTACTATTCTTTACGTGTCGCCACCGGAGAAGGAATCCACCCGTTACGTAAATGACACCCATGTGCCGTTTATAATTTTAATAAATAAATCAATAATATTAGAGTAACTCACAAATAAATATAATATAATATAATTCAATATTATTTGGTACATGATATTTATAATAAAAATATTAATACACCCGAGATAAAGTTTCATGAAGTAAAAAAGTGTAACTAACTATATTTATATAATAAATTATTTATAATTAAAGCATAAACACTGTGGAGGCTTAAAGACATCGTAATTCGTTTATTCAAACACTGTTTATTCCACTTTATAAAACGGTATAACTCTACCGGTTTTAAGGGGTTTACCTCATCATCAGGAAAGCACAAACAAGACTCACAGTTACAGAATTACAATAACTATATTTACTAAGTGTCTACGATCATATTCTAGTAAATCAAAATTATTATCTATTAAATTTTGACTTAGGGATATTCTTATTTATTTATTTATTGGAATACTTTCTTGTTCAATGTATATAATGCGGTATTATAGTCAAGTGGCAATATTTTCCAACCAACCGTCTAATTTTTTAACAAAGCTGTTTTGAGAGGGAGGTAAAAGTGTTACATCATTGATCTTACTCTTGTTGTCGATTATAGTGTTAACGTGGCATATCTATGTAGAAAAAAGACAGTACGAATTTAAATAATAATAAAACTAAACAATCGAGCTATAAAATAAACACAAATCAAACAATGTCATCAAAGCTAAGAGAAGGAAGGGGAGGTGGGGAAAAAAGATAATGGAAAACCAGAGAAACACTCACTGAAGGAGTGATATAATTTTTTTTATTTTCCCAATTGAAGCATGTCACCAATAACGCGAGAAAATTGTTTTGTGCTTTTAACATTTTTCATAAAAAAATATTTTCCCATGTTAAATTTTTTCCCACATTAACCATGTTAATTTCTAATCAATGTTAATCTCTAATAATTTCGTTAGATAAATACTTTGGGAAGGGGTTGGGAATGTATGGAAATCTACTATCTTTTCCTACAAATCACGGAAGAATATTTCAATCATGATTGCCCCGAAAGTATGATGATTTCGTATTTTTAGGTATAATTTCAAGAGATTTACGTAACCAAACTTTCGTATATGGTGGCAACATATTCAATATCTTAGCAATCTGCCGTGTCGTAGATCGCTGGTCTTTATCAACGCCTTGATTCGGTCGTTTTAAGTGGTAATCTGCCTTATAAAGCGAACGCCATCTTTGAGCATCATATAATAATTACAGTTTTTTTCAATCCACATTTGACACACGCACAATCGCTTGCTCCATCATTGTCATACACTGTACATATTTTTTTTCGGTGTGTGTCACATTTTTTGCAATAATAAAAAAAACATGAAGCACTGAAAATGTAATTTATTTTGTTCCATCTTCAAAATGACGAGAAAAAAACGCTCGAGCGATTTGAGTACATAATGGGCAAATAATGCTCAAACTATAACCTTTTAAAAATAATAAACATTCAGCACGTTTGGAATGAACGTAGCAGTGAAAATTTTGATCCTTATGACATATTTCCGAGAAATACGAAACTACTTTACGGACAACCCAATAATTCATAAAATTGCAGGTGATTTAGATTTTGCTATAAGTCTAATAATATAAGTTGCTAACTATACTTGTAAAAATGAATATCTATGTATTGTTTCAAAGTAACAAAAAATCATGAATCAAATATTTCGGCGTCCACCTTGATGACCTTGGCTTTGACTTTGGTATCGTATGTTAATGAACTGTCTGTGAAACAACTCAGGCTGTATTACAGTTGTAATCAAAAATGTATTATCAGCTGATATCATAATATCAAGTAGACTATTGTACTTCAAAGTAAAACATCATTATTTATCTTAACAATCAAAATATAAAAGGCGTGATTGAATATGATTGTCAGTCATCCTGTGGCTGGAATACGTATGTACTGTAAGTAAGTTGTAAGCGGTTGTACTTCAGCACATTTGACAAACCAAACACAAAGTTCTGATGACGAAGATTCAATTTCCAAGACGATCGCCAATTTCAAAATGCTACAACATTTTGCTAGACTGAGTTTAATATATTGCTATTTTATGGTACTTATAGCATTATAAAAATTAACGATAAAAACTACAGAAAATTACAAACTCGCATGTAAAACCAGTTCGAAAATGAATCCATCAGGAATCGAACCTGGGGTGCCCGCTTGCTGAGCGAGAATGCTAACCGTTAGACCATGCCCAACGCCATCATGCCATGCCCCTATTGGGTAGTTAAAGATAACAGATGTCCACTTCATTCTATTCTGGTATACATATTTTGGTTCTGTCTCGTCCATACACCTCAACATAGAAACTCTCCTATTACAAAGGCTTTGCACTTTTTCCTCTTTCAGAATTTGATTCATTTGTCAAGCTACGTTTTTTTAGATCTTACCAAACTTCTTATAGCTTCTTTACAACTTAAATAGATAATTTTGGTATATTTCATAATTCATTATTTCTATGTAGCTAAACCATATAAATGGTCTTTCAAAGTAAAACTATTTGGCTAAAAATATTTTACATATTTTTTGCATGATTTTTGTTATTTATTTAAATACTTAAATTTCTTTAATTTTTTAATATTATTGAAAACATTTTTTTCTACGATTCGAAAAGTCTCTTATAGTTCGGAAATTCTAGGATGAGTCCTGTGACAGCTCTCAAATTTGCCCCAATACAACCTTATGTAATGTATTTACCTAAATAACTTGCTATTTATTAGAATTGAGGCTTATATTAAAGTTGATAAAATAATGAAAATTACTGAACATTGTTACAAGGTTGTATTGGGGCAAATTTGTGAGCTGTCACAGGACTCATCCTAGAATTTCCGAACTATAGTGTATATACGGTTTTAAGATTAAGCATCTTTTTATTGAGTTTAAAATAATAGATAAAAACATAATACAATAGAATTACAATAACTTTTACACTTACTTTATCGATAATATCTATTATATGATAGACGTATATCCAATTTTTCATCCATAAAATGAGCACTAGAAACAGGATTCATAAACCGTAAGTTAAGAAATATAACGCTACACGTATCGACCACTTGAGATTTCTAAAACTATTTTTTTTCGTTATCTTAATATGTTTTTGAAAATGCCCCTCGCCCCTAAATAAGCCATGGAAAATGCGGTTTTCGTTTCTTTGATAAAAAAATTGTGCTATAAGAAGAAAACAAAGTGTGACAATGCATAACCGAATGGAGTGAAGCGAAGAAAGATGAATGTGAACTTAAGGCTGATGTTTTAAATAAAATAAAAAAGAACACTCTGACATGATTTGAGCATGTAAAGCGAATGAATGAAGAAAGACTAAGAAAGCAAATGTGAGTGGAAAGCGTATTATAGGAAATCAAAGAAAGTACAGCTGTATCAAGTGAATTATATTTTGAAAGAAAGAAATATAAAAAATCAGAGAAATCGTAGGAGTTGTATGAGAAGGGTTTTGGAGTAGCGAAAGATTTGTATCGCGACAGGAAAGTCTGGCGCTCTCTTCTATTTACCGACCCCGATAGAGAAACGGAGTATATCATATACGTGTATGGTTGTATGGATTCCAAAGAGTTATATTTTTGAAATACCTATACTGGTACAAATAAAATTATCTTTGGCATTTATTTTCTCTAATAATGTAGGTACTAATACGACAGTGTTGAAGAGTATTTACTGAATAAACCTTCTGGTGACTAATACTTACTAGTCACCTCCTTGAACTGGTTGGTCAGATACTGTCTCTAAACCAGGGGAGTTGCGGGTTCCATACCCGTTGGTACCCATTTTTTAATAAAGGGTTTCTGTCTAATTTTAACTTAAATCCCAATTGGGCCGAGAATAATGTTGTATCTTACATTTGATACAGATGTAACTCAATCATATCAAATAAAAAGAAAAGAAACGATTATCAAAAGTTTAAATACAGTACTCGTATAATGAAAACAGAAAAATCATTTCATTTGGTGTGACTCAGTTATAGATATATGTTATGTCTGAAATGAATGGGAAACGAGGAAAAAGTGGACCGAGGAAATTATGGAATGAGTTAGATAATTGGGGAAATTTCGACTGAAGGAACATGTTTATACTCTGAGACCCAGACGATCTCAGTGTACTACGCCTTCCGTAGGGCCCAAAACTCAGTCATAAACGTTTTAAATACAATTTATATAAACAGTGTCAACGTATGAAACTACAAGTATTAGCCTTCTAATAAAGTATTTTTATTTCCGTACAGATCAATGTCGTTACAGAATTCACAGAGACTAATGAATCAGCCAGGACTCGCAGTATTCGGGTGGCTCAAGAATTAACCAAACGTGGAGTGGGCTTTGAGGATGTCATCATGATCTGTGACACGTGGCATGACGACACTCACCTTCCAGTTCTTGCAGCCATGTACCTTGGTGCGAAAATCATGCCTTTGTCAGTGGACATGGTGTACAGTGAGTATATCCGTTCTTTTGATAATCATCAAAATATCCGTTGACCGGGAGAAATGTTGTTTTACGTCCCTTTTATCGAACTTAAAACCACTGGATTAGTCACCCAACTCGCTGTCTATTTTCCATATTTCACTGCCATGGTAGTTTTTTTTTCAGTGTTGTTTCCCATATCCAACAATTTGAATAATAATTATAAAATGCTAAATTATAAAGCGCCGTTTAGAGAGCAGAATTTCCTCAAGGGCGCTCTAACTCGGGATTCAAACCCACTAATATTGATAGATTAAAGACATTACTAAATAAATATAAAATGTTGGTGTAAGGAAAGAAAGAGGGTGATTATATTATGTACTTCCCTGCATCTGTATATATTTAGAAAAAAACATATTAGTAGGAAAATCACAAAAAAACTTACCAAGGGACGACGAACTACAAACAAACCTTTGTAAATCTTTCGAGATGTGATAGTTACACATTTGGCTTAATAATGATGTCGGTAGTCTATCCTCTCTTGTTTCTCATATCTCACTATAATGTTGGAAGTTTTTCCTCTCTTGTTTATCATACCCCACCTTCATATTGATAGTTTTTCCCTTTCCGATATTCCACTTTATTTTGGTAGTGTTCCCTCTCTTATTTCTCATATCCCACTCTCATTTTAATAGTTTCACTCTCTTGTTTACCATATCCCACCTTCATATCGGTAGTTTTTCTCTCTTGTTTTCCCTCGCCCATATTGAAAATGCACAGGACTTTATAAAATTTGACATAAAATTAAATAGTTTGACAACCTCCGTGACCTACTTGGCAAGACCCCTGTATTTCAGCTCGAGGGTTACGGGTTCGATTCCCATTGGCACCCAGATTTTTTAATTAGGTATCCAGTCTGGTTTACACTTAAGTCTTGTTTTAAGACATTTCTTGTTGATTGGAAGAGATTGTTACATATCAAGAAACCCAACAGGTTTTATTGTACACACTGGAAGTGTTATACGAAACAATGAGTCAAAATACTCACGTATTTTAAATTTTATATAACATCCTTAACTATTCCGTCGTCATATCTCAACAAAAATGTTCAGTGGCTTTCCTAGCACGGACTTGCGCTACGCTCAAGCAAAGATTGCCTATTGAGTTTTTCAGTTCACCATTCTTTATTTTCAACATCGTCCTTCACTGTCCATATTGTTCAGACTTAGGAACCAACTACCAACTAATATAGGACATGCACTATTTTTTATTTGCTTTAAAAATATAATGAAACAACATTGCATCTCCATTCAGTGTCGCAAACAACGTTTTTTTTTCTTCTGGTTTTCCATAATCCTTCATCCATACTCCTTTACCTTCTCCCGACCATCGATGACCTTGTAAAATTTGTTTTTTGTAATGTTGATTGCTCGCTTTTTTATTTTTATTTTGTTGGTAATAAATCGTTTTTTCTCTTCATCAATATATTATATTATATAAATCCCCCACCTTTCACTAAAAACTTTTGTGCGGTTGGTTGGAAGAGATTTACACTTGGCAATTAGTCCACCATATTGTACACTCTAAAATAAGGTTTTGAGTAAATAAACCTAGTATTTTTAAACACATATATGTGGGGAAAATAATTCGATTTGCGGATATATAATATTTTTTTAGGAGCAATCTTCTTCCATAAAACAAGGTTTTGATGTACACCAATCCTTTCACGATTTCTGTTTAACCTCTATTCGGACTACAATTGTAGAGCATGAAAATGTCTACGAGTGTTCATAAATGTAATAAAATATTCCGATGATAAGTGATCCTGGCGGAAAACCCAACTATCCTTTTATTTTTACTGAATGAATAAACCCAGCTAAATATTAATGTCCAAAAACAATGTACGAGGTTTGATAAAAAAAATAACGAGAATTTTCATTTTTATCAAAAAGCATTTATTTAATCATTAATATTAATATTGCCCCCTTCAAAGTAATCCCCATAGAGTCAAATACACTTTTGCCAAAGTTTTTTCCAATCCGTAAAACATTTGTGGAACGCCTTTAGCTCACTCTGCGATTTTGGCTTTATTTCCTCAACAGTCGTAAAGAGCTGTCCTTTCAATGTTCTCTGCATATTTGGGAACAGAAAAAGGTCGCAGGAGCGTATCTGGTGAATACGGTGGCTGCGGCATTCCAACAGTGTTGGATTGGCCAAAAAACCAACACAGTTTTGACCAAAAATCACGAATTAGTTATGAAGTGTGACCCACACTCGGGTCGTTTTTTTCGGATTACCTCACGCAAACGGCGTAAAATCTAAAAAATGCGTTTTAAAATGAAAAAAACCGCAACGCTTCAAAATGCGTTTTAAATACTTGCCTGTCGAACATAAACTACCTATCCAATATGTCTAAAAATTAATATGTACATCATATACAGTGTCGCCAACTTGAGTAAAAGATGGGTCCAATCAAAAATAAACATCCCACGAAATTTAAAAATCTCGTTATATTTTTATAAACCCTCATATATGTTCTCAAGTCGACAGTCTTATAGTGGCGTATCTCTGCAGCTGATCGGGTAACCTATAGAACAAGTTGACAGTTTCAAATATCAAGGAAGCCTCATGACATTGACCCATTAGTTAGATGCCGAATCAAAATAATACATTCAGACTTCTCAAGATGAGATCTGTTTTCTGCAATGATAAATTGAATCTTAAACTTTGATAATGCACGATTAAGTGCAATAACATATATGGTATTTTTTACTTTATGTGATGAAACATGGACTATGAATATTAGAATGCTCAATAAGCTAGAAACATTCCAAATATGGATTCATCGAAGAATGTCGAAAGATTGCCTATCTGGGTTAAATATTAAGAGTAGAAAACTATCGCTTCCTAAAATTAATATTGATGTGCAAAATCATGGGTTGATACGGAGTTGGTGAAAATCGCCTGTATGCAATATCCGCGAATGAACAGGTATTCAGATAGGCAGAGGAGCTGTTCCGTACTGCCAAAGACAGGCATGTTTTTTTCAAGAGTTATCGCTAACGTCAGAGGGACAGCAGACGGCACATTAAGAAGGTGAAGAATTGATTTTAAATGGATTTGTTGTTTTGCACCTGATTCTAAGGGAAGTTCCACATCAGAGGGACAGAAGACGGCAAATTAAGAAGATTTTTTTAAAAATTGATTTGTTGTTTTGCATCTGATTCTAAGGAAAGTTCAACGTCAGAGGACAGAACATGGTAAATTAAAAATAAAAGGAATTTATTTGTTGTTTTATAACTGATTCTAGGTGAAATCCAACGCCAGAGGGACAGGAGACCGCACATTAAGAAGAAAAAAATCATTATCAATTGATTTGTCGTTTTGCGTCTAATTGTAAGTGAATTCCAGCCTCAGAGGGACAGGAGATGCCACATTAAGAAGAAAAATTAATTTTGAATTGATTTCTTGTTTTGTATCTGGTTCTAGGTGAAGTTCTAAATATGGTGAAAATTGGAATGCCTAAAATATTGTTTTGTGAACCATCTGTTGCTCCGCTTTTTGAAAAAGTTTTCAATGACACAACACTTGAATGTGAAATAGTCATTTTTGGAGAATCCGAAACGAAAAATTTCATTTCTTTCTCGGAATTTTTAAAACCAACAGGGACAGAGGAAGAATTTGAGTAAGTTTTCTTTATTTATTCGAGTGTATTCTTAAAAAAATATATAAAATTTTAACAAAATATTTTTTCCACATATTTAATGTACATATAGTAGAAGTATTTATCCAAATAGGATACAACCCACATTTAAAAAAAATCAAATAAGGATAACATACCTAAATCAGACTCATCAGGAACCAGACTCATCAGGAACCTAGAGCACAAAAAATGAAAATAAGCACTCGACCGATTATACTTGAGAAAATGTAGCATGGTCCCTGTGACAGTTCACAAATTTTCCCCAATACAACCTTGTAACGACGTTCAGTAATTTTATAATTATTTTTTCAAGTTTAATATAAGCCTCGATTCTAATCAATAGCAAGTTATTTAGGTAAATACATTGCATAAAACTAACAATAATGACAAATTAATACATTTTGTTACAAATTAGCAAAAATGTGGCAGTTTGTTCAAGTCAAATAATATTTGGTGACGTTTGTCAAAAGTCACTACGTTGGTCTGCATTGGCTAGGGATGAGCTATACGATAATTGGATTTTCGATTTTTTAATTCATTAATTCATAGTGGCATATTTAAAGATAGATACAAATCATACAATACATTAGAAAGTCAGTATTATGAAAATTAGGAATTAAAACGTCAGTTTAGAGAAAAACATTTGTTAAAAATAACGATTTTACCCCGTCCCTTTGAGACATGACATTTCAAATGTCACAGGAACCATCCTACATTTTCTCAAGTATAGACATTCGGAGCTATTATTTGAAACTATTACCGTTATGGATTTCACTTCATTTCCTGTTTCCTGATATGGTCAATTGAACTGTATTATACTTTCTTTGTGTTTCTTCCAACCAATCAGAAAATATTACAACACAGACTAAAACAGTTTTTCTTGAAGAGGAATCAAAACCTTGACACCAGTGTAAAAATAAAATGTGCAGACAGATCAGAGGTAATCAATGTTGATCATGAACAGTATTAGTTGGTAAAGTGACATTTAAAAACAGCACTGTTACAGCTACTATTCATATAGCTAACTTATGTAACTAAAGTAGCATGCTATATATGCAGCTAACTATCTTAAGTAATTAAAGTAGCATGCTATTGATACGGCAAACTATCTTAAATAACTAAAGTAGCTTGCTACTAATGCAGTTAACCAATTTATGTTACTAAAATAATACGTTATGCACACGGCTAATTAACTAAAGTAACATGTTATTTATGCAGCTAACTAACTTAAGTCACTAAAATAACATGCTATTCTTGCAACTAATTAAATCAAGTAACTAAAATAGCATACTATTCAGGCAGATAACTATCTTAAGTAATTAAAATAGTATGCTATTAATGCAGCTAATTAACTTATGTAACTAAAATAGTGTGTTATACATATACATGTGGCCAACTAAAATATAAAAACAATATTACAAATACTTAACAATGTTCATCTTAAGTAGTCATTCTTGTATTGTTCCACATGTAAGAAATATTACCACTAGGACAGTCTCCACGCTGGGATTCGTGATGAAACTCTGTAGGGACTTCAATGAAATTTATTTGCTAAGAGCCCTCTGCATATTTTTGGTTAGAATAAAAGTTGGTTACAATTCTACTGTGTGGTCACCCTACACATAAATGGAGGAAATACAGCTTCTTTTTCTTTGGATTTTGGAGGTCAATGGGTGGCAAACAAATGTTGAATGGGAATATGTGTGGATCGCTGTATGCTGATGACATGGTAGTGTTAAATAAATTATACGAGAGATGTAAAGAAAAAAATCTGAGAATTAATGTTGTGAAATTCAGTCATGGTGATAGAAATTGTGAAAGGATAAGTAAATGTGATATATGATTGAGTAATAAAAGATAAGAATATGTTAAGTTGCAAAATTCTATGATACTATTATATTTAGGTAGTATTTTCTCAGATAACGGAAGAGTTACCAGGGATATCAAATGGAGTATATCAATAGGAAACAAACTCAATGGAGCACTAACACATATATTCTCGAAATGGACTGTACGAGTATCAAAATCTGTTAATATGATAGTCCACAACAATATTTTAGTTCCAACTATGATGTATAGGAGTGAAACTAGAATGTGATAAAAAAGAGCGAAATAAATGCTTTAAAAATGTGTATCCTCAGAATAATACATGGGCTGACGATGAATGATAAACCAGAGACGTAGTTATTAATGACAAATGTAAATTTAAGGCTGATTTTGGTCAAGTAAATTATATTTTGAGAGAAGGGAAAGTAAGAAGTAAGGGAAATGTATGAGAAGGTGTATGTATGTGGAAAAAGCGAAATATGTGTGTTAAGATAGGAAAATCTGGTACTCTGTTGTCTCTACCTATCCTAGCAGGGAAACGGAGTGATGTATAAACTACGAATTTCATAATCTCGCAAGGAATTGAACTATGAACATTTGATAAAGCTCTTGAACTTGACAACATTGACTAATAGAAGGAAGTTAATCGACTTATTGGTACTATATAAAAACTTTATTTCTTATTATGCTTATCCCGAACTTGTTCAATTAATCTGTTAACGAACTCCTTCCAGGTCCACGCCATAACATAATTTCTTATATTGTTATCAAGTAACCAACTATTCCTACAATTCGACAATTGTTAGTCTGCACAGGATTAAAAATCAGGATAGACACTTGATAGACCCATTTAAACTCTCTTCGAACTCAAATAAAATACTTTTGAAAATGATTTTACTCGACTAGTATTTCTGCGAATTGCGTCCTTGTTCTTTTCTCATATTGAAGGTCTCATGGCCGTAAATTTGAATAAAATAAAAAATTATATTAAAAATTCTTTTCAGAGTTACTGAGTTTGATCCATCAACAACAGTTGCTTTCATTGTGTTCTCCAGTGGCACGACAGGGTTTCCTAAGGGATCTTGTCTTACCCATAAAAACATCTGTGTTCAAATATTTCTCCCGTAAGTATTCAATCAGAAGAGAATAATAACATTAGGTAGCAAATCTATGGAAATAAAATAAAGCGTTAAAAATGTTAAATGTAGAAATAATTAATGTTAAAATTTTTAAATGTAGACATAGTGAATGTTAAAAAATTTAAATGTAGAAATAATGAATGTTAAAAATTTTAAATGTAGAAATAATGAATGTTAAAAATTTATGAATAAAATATGTTTGAGTGATAAAGAAGGAACAAAAAGTTTTTAGAAAACCTAGATAAACATGACAAGACCAATTGAATCAAATTCTGAATGAAAAATTCTTATAAATGAGACATTAAGCAAGGTGCATGGACGTGGCAGAAATGAAAAATGTACCGGGATAGAAATAAATTGAGATTTGTTAAATATAATCTCAACCAACCACATCAAAATCATGTCCAATAACACCTCACCATACACTACGTATTACTTATAAATATTTCTATCATCAGTAAAAACTAGAAGTTAAAAATAGTGTTCTTAAAATAATTTATTGTTTTCAGAACTCTCAATCAATTTGATAATTTATGTAAGATTATTTTTTGATAAATTTACATTTATTAACACCATTTCGTGACCAAAGATCACTCCTAGGGTACATACGATATACACTGTAACATCTCTCAAAAAGTGTGAACTTAAGAATTATTTTGAATGATCCTTACCATCAGTTTGCCTACACTCCAGAGAAAATCTACTCCAAGTTGTAGGATTAGCCAAGACAAAAAACCCTAGTCTGTTAGTCCAATCTAACTTGAATAGATGGTTGACAATCTGAAAAATAGATGGTTTACAATCTGAAAAACACTAAAATTATGGTTCACAACAACTTATTAATATCAACAGTGATGTATGAGAGTGATTTATGGACAATAAATTTAAGAAATGCAGTAAATGCAGTTGTAATATGTGCACTGAGAAGAATATAGTGTATCGATGTATAAAAGAATAAGAAATAGAATTGTTATAAAATAAATATAAAACAAAAATGAAAAAGAGCACCTTAAGAAAGCTTTTACACTTGGAACGAATGAGTGACGAAAGACTGATTAAACAAATTTACCATGCAAGCATGAGTGAGAGTCATGGTAGTGGACAACCGAAAGAAACATACATGGATCAAGTGAATGAAATTTTGAGAGAAGCAAAGATAATGAGTAAGAAAAACAGAATAAGAAGAGAAAGAATGTCATGATAGCAAGTTTGGTTTCTGTCTTCTCTGTCTGCCCCAATAGCGAAATGGCGTGATGGTATGTATGCTATTAGGATTTTCGTCCTAATTTAATAAAACTAACCCAAATCATTGTTTTTAGAAATACTTTGGACATATTATATGCTACCCAATACATTATTCAGTACTCGTGTGTTTAAAGTTACTCAATGTAATACATTGTAAAATCATCATTTTCTGTTGTTGCCATATGCACACTGCATAATTAAATGTTGGTCGATGATTTGAGGTCAATTGATAATAAAACTGGATTACATAAATTGTATTTAATTACATTAAATTGCAGATTTTCAAGGATAGACTGTTGATGTTTTATTATGATTTATGACGTTGCTTACTCAGTTTGTTGCTTTGTGGCTCTTCTTATAATCATTAAAGCTACAAGTTAATTATATGATTAATGCAACAAGTTAATGGTATGTAGCAACAAGTTAATGGTACATTACAAAGCAATTTGGGTAAATAATGGCCGAAAAAGTGCGCTTATTAACTATTACCTTTCATAATAATACATATTCAGCATGTTTGGAATGAAATTAGCATTGAAAATTGTCTCTTAATGATATTTATCTGTAAAATATAAAACCACTTCCCGGAAAACATACTCATGTATGTTTGGAGAAAATAATTTAAAAAGATGCTAAGAAGCACTGATGTAACTTTTTCTTTTTCTGTTAACATATGTGTCCTTTTGAAACGTATACAGTGGGTAACAGTTAACAATGTGTACCTTGGTCTGGATCTCCGCACTTGTATACAGGCAAATCTACTAGGCCCCACTTGTGTATATCGTGCGTAGTGCGGCCCATTCCACATCTGATTCTATTAGGTGTACAAATACGTTTCCGCCGTTTTTTATAAAAAAATCGACATTTATTGTGAAAGAACAGAACCTCATGTTTTATTCGAAGTATTGCCCATCGCTTACCGCTACTTTTTCCCATCTTTCTGGCAGCATACGGATACCGCGTCGGAAGAATGCTTCATCTTTTGAGGCTACCCACGAATCGACCCAATTTTTGGTATCTTCATATGATGTGAAGTGCTACTCAGACAGGCCATGCGTCATCGATCGAAACAAGTGGAAATCAGAAGAAGCAATGTCTGGTGAATACGGTGGGTGGGGTAAAACTTCCCAATTGAGTGTTTCCAAATATTGTAGGTTTTGACCGGCGCCGCAACATGTGGATGAGCATTATAATGCAGGAGAATAATTTTGTCTTGTCTGGAGTAGTAGTGGGCGCGCTTTTCCTTGAGTGCTCGACTTAATCTCATCAATTGTGTTTGGTAGACAGCTCCAGCAATGGTTTCGTTCGGTTTGAGCAACTCATAATACACGACACCAAGCTGATCCCACCAAATACACAACAAGAGGTTTTTTCCATGAATATTTGGCTTAGCCGTAGATGTTGAAGCATGGCCAAAAGGTCCCCATGATTTCTTCTTTTTTGGATTATCACAGTGTATCCATTTTTCATCACCAGTGACTATACGGTGCAGAAAACCCTTTCGTTTATGCCTGGCAAGCAGCATTTCCCATGTGGAAAATCGGCGTTCAACGAAATGACTCAACGAAATTGCTTGTTGAGTCACTCCTAATGTACGTGCAAGTTCTTCTTGCATTTGGCACGAATCTTGATCCAATAATACTTCCAATTCTGCGTCTTCGTACACTTTCGGCCTTCCGCTACATTTGTTGTCTTCGATGTCAAATTCACCATTCTTAAACTTTTGAAACCACTCACGACAACTTCTCTCACTTAAGGCAGCCTCACCATATGCTTCTACAAGCAATCGATGCACCTCAGCTGCAGATTTCTTCAAATTGAAGAAATAAATCAAAAGTTCCCGCAAATGACGCTTATTCGGCTCAAAACTTGACATTTTCACACACAAAAGAATATATTTACTGATAAAAATTCACTAATATTTCAAGGTTATGTTGTTGACAGATTTCCAACCTTACGACAATTTTAACCATAACTTACTGGTGGCGCCAACTTTTGTCAAATGGCGGCGGCTTATTTGTATACCTGATATTTAGAGTGCACACTCTTTCTGAGATAAGAAACTCGGCCATCGGATTTGTGCCTATATTTTATGTCAAACTCTGTCCAAAAAGACTGCCATTTACTACCTAACTAGATTACAGAGATCATCAAAATTACTAAATAATATTATGTAAAGAAAAATGGATGTCTTATTTTCTTCATTAACATCACTAGAGATATCTTCTGCTCTCCATTAATGTGTCCTCGCCAATGTCTCCATAATTGGAGTTGGTTCTCCTTGTAATCATGGGTCTTATTAATCCGTTTTTATACCCATTCATTAGTTAAGTGGGCTACGATTTTAATAATCTATATTATTAATATTTTGAATTGCATATTAAAACAATATTGTTATTTCTTTTTTTCAGAGAAATGTTTGCTAATAGACCAATCCAAACGGGTTTAAGACTTCTGGTATATTCAACACTCTTCTGGTTTACTGGAATTGTATCAGTTTTGGCTGCTACTATTTTAGGCTATGTCCGACTCTATACATCAGTACCCTTCTCAGCAGAATATCTTTTTGAAACAATCACCAAACATAAGGTGAACTAATTACTATTATATTACTATTTGCCAAAGAAATATTGTTTCACTAAAACTTTATAACTTGTACCAAAAACTATGATTAATGATTGAAACAATTCAACTGAATATAATGAAAAAAAATATCAGGGATCAAAACAGGGTATAAAAAGCACCCTTTAACATATTCAAATTGATGATTCAGACATATTGAAGATACAATATTTTTTCGAGTTATGGTAACTGAGCCTTCAGGCTTAATTAAAACCACTTGAGTAAACACGGAACTCATTTTTCAATACTACCCCACACATGAAGAACCAACAACACTCGCGCACGTACTTGGTGAATTCAAGTATTTTTACAAGACGAACCACAATGGGACCATTTTTTTATTTTATTACATTTATTAATAATAAGTCCCCATTTACAATAAAAACTGGCTTATGAAAAGCATTGTTTTAACATATAAAAAATATGACATCACTCGAAATTTTTTATTTTAAAACTGACTATATATATAACATATATATAAAAATGACTTTGGTGGCCTAGCTGGTAAGACGCTTGCCTCCCAACCCACAAATTGGAGATTCGATTCTTGTTGGAATCTATTTTTTAAAAGGATTTCAGTCTAGTTTTAACTTGACACCTCTTTAACATCTTTCTGGTTGGTTGGTATATATTGCCACATGGGGATAAGCCCGCCAGGTTGTACTGTATACAACAAAAGTGTAATACAATACAATATAATGAAAATTGCTTGTTCAATAAATATTGTAGACTTTCGATTATCGGGGGTCTCGTGGACCAGGCTATGGATCAACCAAGGCAGTAAAAAGTTCAGTTTTTTTATAACATTTTAAATAATATTTTAAATTTTATAAAAAAAAATCTGAATTATTTACGGCCTGGATGATCCAGATTCTACTGTATCATTCCAGATCACTAACATAAAGGTTTCATCACTATGAGTCAAACCCAAAACTTATTTCACTTTCTACAGCTAACAAAATACTAAAAAAATGTATGCACCGTAATTTATTAAAAAAAAACCGCTTAATCAGAAATAAAAAAGAAATCTAGAAAACTTAACTATTTTATTCTCTCTCTTTAAAAACTATTTTATTCTCTTTGGTGATGTAATTCCCCAAATTATATTACATATATTTTTTTATGGATTCAAATGAAATGTTTTTTTTTGTTTCTTTAGCCACAAATAGTATTACTGACTCCTTTGGGAGTAGCAAGTACTCTGTCCCATCCAGACATCAACAAGTGTGACTTTTCATCTGTTGTTATGTTCATGTGTATTGGTAGTGCCATTTCTAAGGAAAGACTGGAAAGTTTACAGGTATGAAAAAATTAATGCTTCTAATAATTTCGCGTTTTAAATTACATCATGGAATGAAAAAATCCTTTTGCAGAGTATCGTCAGAAAACATTTATAGGTTTTAACAACAAACTAACTAACAACAGTTGTATCCATCATGTTATCTTTGCTAGAAAAAGATTTCTTCTTTTATGTAGATCTTAAGTTCTGTTGTGAAAATCATTAATGGGAAACAGAGCATCAGGTGTCTCTCCACCTTTTAGAAGGCCTTCCTGACAAGCGATGTCCAGCGGGGCTCTTGTATGTATAAATGGGAGTCTATCTCTGCTCATCTTATCCACATGGTCACGCTAGTATCGTCTTCTCTTCCTACTCCATCTGATGATATTCTCTGTGTTGTAGATCTATCAAATGTGAGAGTTTCTGACCCCTTTTGAAGAGACTTTTCTATGACGGTTCGTAATATTCTCATCTCGGATGTTCGTAGAAGGCTTTTTATTCTAGTTGTATCAGCTCTGGTTTGAACATCATAATTTATGTTCTAGTTGTATCGGCTCTGGTTTGAACATCATAATTTATGATTAACTTGACACAGATCTTATAAATTTGATCTTTGCTATCGATTCGCAGATTTTCGTTTCTCCAAAACATATATCTTAGACAACCAGCTATTGCAGCTGCCTTATTTGTTTGTTCCCTTACTTTGTTGTAGAAATCATTGTAGCTAGAGATGTTGACACCAAAGTATTCATAACAATGATTTTTTTCCAATCTTCAGGTTTATAGTTGATTATGTACACACAATAAAATTTTCAATACACACAAATAAATTTTCAGTACACAACAAATTTTACAAAGAAATGTTTTTTTACAAACATTTTATTCAATAATATTTGTTTCCAGAAACATTTGCCGAATGGAGTTGTTGCAAACAGATACGGAATCACTGAGTGTACGGGGGCAATATGCTTCTCTCCAACTTACAAACCTAACTCTTGTGGAAAGCTTTTGCCCTGGGTGAAAAATAAGGTAAGAAGAACAGCTAATCTCAAATTAGTAAATTCAATCTTGAAGAAAGTGACTCACACTGGAATTGCTGTATGTCACGCATATTCTTCTCATTCTCCTGTCCACAGAACTTATGGTAAAGACAGGCCCGTAGCATATTTCATCTGGTTACTCTAGCACATAAATATTAAAAAGCTTGCATAATTACTATCAAGAATTGCTAAATCAATTTTAGGGACATCTTTCATTTTATCAGCATAAAAACCAGTGTTTCTATTCCATACATAGTCACATTTTGCTTAGCAGTAACAATTTCACATCTGCTATAGATTTTATTTCAGTACTCAAGCGCATATCTGTAGCCTAGTTCCCACCAGTATTAAAAAAAAAAGGATTGAGTCTAGTTTTTATTTAAGGTCTCTTAAACATCTATTTGGTTGGTTGAAAGATGTTGCCATATGGTAATAAGCCCGCCAGGTTGCATTTCATATAACTTTCTATGGCTTAAATGCTGAGTATTTTTATTTCTTAAAGCCCTATTAAGCAACACTAAATGAGCGCAACATAAAACTCTACTTAACAAAAGGTTACAGCAGATTGAACCCGCCGATTAACCTGGAACTTTGATCTTCTTGCCATTTAAACTGTAAGTTTGATCAATCAAGACTATGTGCTTGCTCAAGTGCAATAGCATGTACACAATATACTTATGATGGCTGATAATCATACTCGGTCACTAGGTATAGTCTATTTTAGTAAAACAAAAGTATAATAACACATCGATCAATAAGTCCCGGTACTAACCAACAGATGGCACTTCTAATATCAAATCCATATCATTCTCAGTTAGTACCAACTTTTAGAAGTTACGTGTCAAACTTTCATGACATTCCGATATTGTGTTATTGAGTTACAGTGGTTTTAGTGACGCTACTTTTGCTATTTTCAAAACAATGGAAAAAACCTAATTTCGTGTGTTTATAAAACATTGCATTTTAATGGAAAAAAATACCGTTCAAACTCAGCGATGGCTTGAAAAGTGTTATCCGGGCTCTGCTCCGTCGAAAACAACCATTTGTCAGTGGTATGCTGATTTTAAACGTGGTCGTACAGACACAAATGATGCTGAACGCTCTGGTCGTCCAAATGAGGCATCAGAAAACATTAAAAAAACCCTCAAAATCGTGATGGAAAATCGCAAAATAAAGTTGCGTGAGATAGCTGATACCCTGAAGATATCATTTAGTAGTGTTTACACTATTTTGTATGAACATTTGGTCATGAAAAAGCCTTTTTCGAAATGGGTGCTGCGTTTGCTCACAATGGAACAGAAACGTCGATGTCGTCAAAACAAAAGTCGATGGTAATGATGGCCAAATTGCATGAGTTGAACTTCCAATTGCTTCCGCACCCACCGTATTCTCCAGATTTGGCCCCCAGCGATTATTGGCTGTTCGCAGACCTCATAAAGATGCTCCAGGGAAAGAGATTTGGCTCTAATGAAGAAGTGATTGGCAAAACTAATGCCTATTTTGAAACCAAAGATAAATCGTTCTACACGGCTGGCATAGAAAAGTTAGGAAAGCGTTGGAATGAATGTATCACTCTTGAAAGAGACTATGTTGATGAATAAAGAAGAATTTTGGCAAACAAATGTCGTTTTTGTAGTTAGTCCCGGGACTTATTGATAGATGTGTTACAATAATGAACCTGATTATACCATACAATCTCAAAAAGGATTTTAAGTTGAACAATTTGACAAATCCATTAAGTTTTTAAAATTTCATAATAACTCATGTGTAGAGTTTTATTAACGCATACTGACAACACATGGTTAGATGGTTGTTTTACATTTTTTATAGTGACATCTGTGTTATATCACTGGTTGGTGTATTATATCGAAGCAGTAACAAGCTTTTTGGAATGACAAACAAGATTTTTTTTGTCATCATGGGAAAGTTGGTTTTCCCACCAACAGGCTTCGCAATCATTCCAAAGAAGAAAGTAAACATTCTCAAAATGGGGAAAATACAGACTTTCATGCCATAGATTGTTATTAAAAAAAATATTATCATAATATTTTCCATTAATTGCAGGTGGTTGATCCAGAAACACAAAAACAACTTGGTCCTAACCAAATAGGGGAACTTTGCATAAAATCTGAATATACACTTTTTAAGGTCAGTTTCTGAAAATTTTAATGTAATATAGAAATATGGAAAACATCTATTTTTTTCACATATGTGATAAATATAGTAAGATCATTATTTTATCATCAAATATTTAAGTAAATTTTTTTAATTTTCAACATTTTTTATTATTTTGACAGCCATTGTATTAAAAGACTGACTGACCCTTTCGAAATAACTTGCTATTGAAGATTCTTAGTCTCATGAACAGACCGGATTTTAATAATGAATTTTTGATGAGCTTCAATTTTAAATTAAAAGATTGTCTTCATGAATAATTTTTTTTCAGGGATATTACAATAATCCAGAAGCAACAGCTGCAGCATTTGATGAAGACAATTGGTTTCATACTGGAGATATGGTGTATATTGATGAAGAAGGATATGTCTTTATTGTCGACAGATTGAAAGAGCTGCTCAAATACCAAAACCATCACGTGAGTGAATAAAATATTATTTGCATTACATGTAATTTTTGTTAAGTTAAACAACAATATTATTGATAATGAGAACAAGCATATAACTGATATTCATATCCGCTAGGATACCTCCTATATCCGTCACATGATATCCGTGAGAAACGCAAACAACTCACTGGTCCCAAACACCTTATATATGGCCAAATACCAACATTGTCAAGACTGAGGTCTCGTAGGAGTTTTAAGACCACCCACAATCTCTTGAAGGCTCTCCAGATAGTAAGAGCTTGGAGAGCTAGTACTGCAAGCCTGCATACATGTTTGCAGCCATCGGAATGCCTGTTGACGAGATACGTCATACCATGGGCCGTATGGAGATCTCTTAATCACCCATATACTTAACACATCGATCAATAAGTCCCGGGACCAACTACTAAAACAACATTTGTTTGCCAAAATTCTTCTTTATTCATCAACATTGTCTTCTTCAAGAGCGATACATTCATTACAACGCTTTTCTAACTTTTCTATGCCAGCCGTATAGAACGATTTATCTTTGGTTTCAAAATAGGCATTAGTTTCGGCAATCACTTCTTCATTGGAGCCAAATCTCTTTCCCTGGAGCATCTTTTTGAGATCTGCAAATAGCCAATAGTCAATGGGGACCACATCTGGAGAATCAGTGCCAAACAGCACTCTGAATCATCGATGCGTTGTTGTTTCTGTTCCATTATGAGCAAACGCAGCACCCATTTCGAAAAAGGCTTTTTCATGACCAAATGTTCATGCAAAATAGTGTAAACACTACCAAATGATATCTTCAGGATGTCAGCTATCTCACGCTACTTTGCTTTGCGATTTTCTATCACGATTTTGAGGGTATTTTTATGTTTTCTGGTGTAACAGCCTCATTTGGACGACCAGAGCGTTCAGCATCATTTGTATCTGTACGACCTCGTTCGAAATCAGTATACCCCCGATAAATGGTTGTTTTCGACGGAGCAGAACCCGGATAACACTTTTCAAGCCATCGCTGAATTTGAACGGTATTTTTTCCCGTTAAAAATTAACACACTCAATGACACAATATCGGAATGTCATGAAAGTTTGACAAGTAACTTCTAAAGATTGGTACTAACTGAGAATGGTATAGATTTGTTATTAGAGACGCCATCTTTTGGTTAGTCCCGGGACTTATTGATTGATGTATTACATGGACAGATCTAAGAAAATCTCCTCAGATAGAGGATTAGCACAGAGGATCCACGACTATGCATATGTGGTAACATTCAATCCTTGTACACTGTGCCCCATTAGCTGTTTGGAAGAAGATCTACTGAAAGGAAGTCTCAATGCCATTACAGTTGCATATTTTTATGTGGTACAATATAATTCTGATGTTGTTGATACAATTGTAATGGACTATATTAATTTAAAATTACTGCATTTTTATGTCTACTTTTCAATTTAAAATAGCATGAAAAAAAGTAGTAATGATGCTACTATATATATTATTTAAACAATACTCAATACCCACCCAAACCCAAAGATACCTAATATAATGGTCACAGCTGCCACCGTCCTATTCTTACATTCAACTTATTAAATTTTTCATATTAATTTGAATCATTCAATAATAATGGATTCAATTTCCGGTTCGAGTGCCTTTAAGAAGTCTGCTCTCTAAACGGTAGTATATAAATTGTCTTTTTCTATTATTATTTACTTCTTCAAACACTGTGAAGAAGACATCTGATTGGTGTGTAAAAAATATAAAATTATTTAGATCCCTCTATTTTTCTATGAATGGAAATTTTATGAAAATCGTCATTTTTGGAAAGATTCTAAAAATTGAGAAACGGTTGATTGAAACTCATTGTGCAAGGTAAGAAGCAATATTAACCCTTTTAATCCCACGGGGTCGATCATCGGCACCAACTGGTGTATTGGAAAAATAACAAGGGGCCGATCATCGGCCTCAAAGTTTTCATACAATTTTTTATGTTGAATATATATATTTTTTACTTTGAGAATCATTCACTTTTAAAAGAATATATTTAAAACTAAATATTAACTGAGATAAAAAATAAAATATAAACTACTGTTTTTTTGCCAAAACATGCTGGGATGAAAAGGGTTAAGGTCTTAATCGGTGCTTCCCAAACCTAGGCAAATTACCCAAAATTGAGTGAAAGTGATTTTTATTAGAATAATGTGTTCAAATGACAAAAATCATTCCATTATATATATTTTTTATAATATCATGAGTGGCATGAGACTTTTAAGATGGTAAAGATCGTCCAACAATACTGACATGACGAAGCTAATATCATAAATCACATAAGGGAAAGCAGGCAGTTAGTACTATTAACACTTCACTAGTTAATAAGATAAATCAGTGTAATTTTTCTCATTAACCAGGGTCAGATGACGAATTATTCATGGTGAATAATTGCCAATTTTTTTCGTGGCTGTTAAAATCTTTAAAGAATTAAGTTAACCTAAAAATAGATATTTAATATAAAGACTTGCATCAAACATTGGCTTCTTATTTTTTACCAATCTCTAGTCACTTGTCATGTTTTTCTATACAGTAAGTGTTTTTACCTACATTGGGTAAAAAGAACTTTCTGCTAAGCAGTTTACGTAATGAAGGTAAACATTTGAAAAACACGGGTCTGGACTAGGACAAAGAAGAAAGTTAAAAATTATTGTGATTGTATATAATCAAAGTGACTATATTTTCATGATAAATAGATACAATATGATTTAGTTAGTAATAACATTAGTTAAGATACAATTACTTTTTAGTACTTCATATGAAACTAACAGTTAAGTATTTTAGGTGGCTCCTACTGAACTTGAGAATGTTATCTTGAGGGTTCCAGGAGTGGAAGCTGTATGTGTAGTAGGAATACCTCACCCCATAGATGGGGACCTACCTGCAGCTTTTGTTCAACCTTCAAAAGGGGCCAAAGTGACAAAAGAACAAGTTATGGACATAATAAAAGGTAAAACATTTGAATATAAATTCTATAATTTTTATTCAGAGTATAAAACTGTAAAAATAAATAGCAAATTTTTTTCTTACTACAGTAGAGTTCCAATTTTCCAAACCAAACAGGATTGCGGAAGAGTCGGATAACCGAAGACAGATCCAAATCCAAAACTGATGGAAATAATTTATTTTACTGAAATTGTGTTGTTTTATTTCTGTAAAACATATGCCTATTAAACAGAAATATGTATATTTTCATACAGAATGTAATAAAAAGCGAAACGCGTTTAGTGCTGAGGACACACCTCGCGTGTCCATACAAACATATGTCCAGTGCATAACACACGCCAGGCGTGTTCTGTTGATAATATGTTTGTGTCTTGAATAAATTTTTCAGCACGGCATGAATTTAAGTAAAATTTTATTAGCAGTGAATGTGTTAAAAAATTAAGTTAACCTAAAAATGGATACAGAATAGTACTTTATATAACTTCCGATGACCTCCGTGGCTTAGTTGGAAAGACACATATCTCCCATCCCAAGGATTGCGGGTTCGATTCCCGTTGGAACCCAGATTTAAAAAAAAAAAAAGAAAAATGGATCCCAGTCTGGCGTTCATTCGGGGTGTCTCTAAAATATTTTTAGTTGATTGGAAGAGATTTATACATGGCAAATAAGTTCACCAGGTTGTACTCTATACAACGAAAGTGTAATACAACAATATATTTAAAATTATTAATCCCCATATATTTGCATACTATGCTATGAAATATGTTCTTAAAATCTACATTTTTTTTGCATTTTGACTAGTGGGATAATCAGGAATATCGCATAATCAAAGATCGGATAGTCTAGTGTATTATATCATATTTCCTTGAATGAATAAAGTTAACAAAGGAAATTATTCCCACAATTAATTTATTATGTAACAACAACTCAGTGAATATCAAGTGAAAACTCCATGGATAATTGTGAGAGCCAAATTGTTTTTATTTATGCTATTGTTTTACCAGAGATCGTTAAAATTTCCCTACCAGAGTAGGCGGAAACGACCGAGCACCAAAATTTCCTACCGTGACACATCTTCTGTCTTCTTTACATGCATACAATTCCTATGATTTTTCTGACTTTTTACATTTCATTCATTCCAAATATAATTCACTTGATCCAAACATTCTTTCATTATCTTCCTTTACCATACCTTCCATTCACATTTACACTTTCTTCATTCATTTCTACATGCCTAAATTTCTCCAAATGCTCAGCCTTAAGTTCACATTCTTCTCTAACCTGTACTATCCATACATTATCCCCCACCCCATGTATTATTTGTTTCTTCACATGCGATAGTATTTCCAATAAATGCGATGGCGAACTTTGCTTTCTGGACCAGTGGTTCATAACCCAAAGATTCAATTAATTGGGCCAAAGACATTCTTGTCTCCCAGTGTTTTTTTTTTCTCCCATCCCCCTCTTCAATATATCCACATATGTTGACAGGCAATGTTTTATTTTAATGCTTTCATGATATATCTGGTTGATTTATTGCTTCAAAGCAATTTGTTCCAATCAACCTTTATATCCTCAGTGAGATACAGGCAAAAGCCTAGTTTACTGAGGACACGACAAATGAAAGGCAACAAACCCAGATCCATTAAAATTGTGTCCAAATTAAGTTACCTGTTGTTAATTTATTTTATTTATTTTGCCATGTGTAAAATAAATAAATAAATAAATAAAACCAGTTTTAGTTTCAAGATTATTATCGGTATCCATGACCACAATCTTAAATTAAAATTGTAAAAAAAATGTGAAATTTGTTAACCTTTTTTATTTTCACTAACACATAAATATTACTCTTTGTCTTTATTTTGCAGAAAACTTGTCAGCCAATAAGCAACTGAGGGGAGGAGTTGTGTTTGTTGAGAAATTACCTCAAACACATTCAGGGAAAATTAACAGAAAAGAAATAAATGAAATGAAGCTTTCTCTCATCAATAATCAAGATACAACAAACCTTTGAAAAAATAATTTTTCATAAATAATACTAAAATACAATTACATATGTATTTATAATTAGAAATTAAACTTTTATTATAAATTATAATTGATTTTCCTAATTTTTCTTTTTCATACCTTTTTTCAACACTACTTAACATATGTCAAATAGCCTGCAAAACTTTACCCTCCAAAACAATGCTTCTTCATTTGAGATGACCCTGGCTCTTTTCCTCCCATCCTTTTCTTTCCTGCAATTTCTCCAGATCAACCAACACATTGTCCATGTAGCGCTGTCTGAGTCTACGTAAGGGTCATGTTCCAATTTGTTTTGCCTCATATACTGACTGAACATCAACATAACCATTCAAGCACATACTCGGCATGTGCGAATATCATTACCAGACTGGTTTATGAAAAACCAGATAATAATAATTATTATTGTTATAATAAATAGACAGCATGCATGCTGTTAAAATCTATATAATGTTCAACTGTAATATGTTCATAAATGTAAAGAAAAATGTTTGTTTATCAGGATGGTTTTTAAATTAGTATAATATCATAGTACTCACTACACTGTTGGGTAGTTTATTCCAAGATTCCACAACTCTTTTTGGATTAAATAAAAAAATGTTTCAACTGAAGTCCTCTCAAATGTGCGTTTTGGTTTTAAAAGATGTTGGTAGAGTAGAAAGCAATCATAATGATTGCTCAATTCACGATTTCAATTTTGTTGCTGAGTAACACAATTTCTCTTCTTAAGATTGGGACCCTTTTTTTGGATACCATTGGGAATCGAACCTAAAATCCCTGGGTTAATAGGCCACAGAGATGATGCCACATTAATATGAATTTACCATTAAAAAAAGAGTTGTCAGTTTTAAATTCTTGGGTTCTCTGGGATATCAATATTGATATACCAACTCAGAAATGAGATCAAGTAGTTTAAAAAAAATGCTGTATTGTTTAGAAATAATGATTTGATCACATCATAGTAGGAAGATTAACCATTGAATTTCATAATTTCTAGTAATCACATTGCATGATATGGACTTGCAAGGTCATTTATGAAATAGGTCAATTTAGTGATTATACTATAAAAGCGATAAAAACGCAAGATCAGGTTTTAGTGTAGAGAGGAAGACTAGAGTGATATTTCCTATTACATATTGTAGTCAAATTTTAAATACAAATAAAATGTTCAGAGCCAATAGACTGGCAAACGTTGCACTTTTACTATGGTTTACTACATTTTATTGCAATGGATCTGTAAGTTTCTTATTATTTTACACTCCATTTCCTTGTTGGGGTAGGCAAAGAGGATAAAGCATCAAATTTTTCTATTGGATCATATATATTACATCTGTGGCTTAGTTGGTAAGACAATCCCTGGATTACCTGGGTAAGACAATCCCTGGGTTTAAAAAAGGTTCCAGTTTGTTTTTAACATATTTATCTGATTGGTTGAGAGATTGCCACATCGTAATAAGCCCACCAGGTTGTACGGTATACAACAGTGTAATATAATAAAATATGTACTAATCTTCACAAATACATCTTCTCGTTGAGTTATTTTAGTTTCTCTCACTTCTTATCTTTCCTTCGTACAAAATTTCATTCACTTGGTCCAACAATACTTTCTAGAATTTCCCTTACCACGACTCACTCAAATTTATACTATAGATTTGTTTATTGTCTTTCACCACCTATTTGATTAAAATGTTAAACAGCCTTGCAAACCTTAAAGCATCCATCTTTCATATTTATTCTCAATAAATGTGAAACATGGCAGCTTGTTTATGATCAGATTCGACTTACTAACCTACATAGGAAGCAAATACAAAAAAAAAAACAGTTCTATGAGATATCAGAGGATTGTATCCATGATTGCAGCAAATGTAGGAATGTATCCATGATTGCAGCAAATGTAGGAGGAACTGCGGGTCTAAGATTGGAGTCCAGTCACATTCAGAAATGTGTTGATAGAATATTTGTCTCCCTCAAATATACACCACACCTAAAGCAGGATGTGCTACTATCACATATTGGAAGATATACAAAGGTTTCTTTGTGTTTTTTTACCAAAATGTAACATATGCAGCTATGGGGAAGTTCATTATCTAATGGCCACAGCTATCACCTTCCTATCATTATACTTAATTAGATTTTCTTTAATCTTTTTAATTTTTTGTTGGTTCGAATCCCGAGTTAGAGCACCCTTAATAAGAGTTTGTTCTCTAAACAGCACTATATAAATTATCCTTTTATTATTAAAAATGGACGAAGACCGGAGCTTTTTTTTTTAAAAAAAAGGTACCGGAGCTCACTTCTTGTCAAGCTTTTTACTAAAGAAAATCGTATTCAAATACCATTTAAATGAACATTAAAGCAGTTTTTCCTATGCCACGAAGAATTTAACAAAATTCAACTTATATTTTTTAAATTATTTTAGACATATCAAATCTAAAGTTAAACAGATAAATAAAAATCTACAAGTGAAGAATAAATATAAAATAAAATTGTAAAAACATCATATAATTGAATATTTTCATAGAGCGCGGAGAGAAAGAGAAAGGGGGAGGGAGAGGCCCCCATCACATTCCCGAAGCCGCTCTAAGGACCGACGACCCTCCTATCAGCTTCACACGCAAGACAAACTTAAGCTAGTTTGCAAACTAATGCCTCCTTCGCTCTCTATCCCAAGCCTTTATTTATTCGTATAAAGCAAAAGTACATATCATAAATAAAAAAAAAACAAGCAATAAAAATAAACGAAAAGGGCATGCCCACCAAAACAGAAGAAAAAACAAAAAGAAATAACAATTAAAAGAAAGCATAGAGAGTAATTGTTTTTGAAACATTAAAATATTGTTAAAAAGGTGGAAGAGCGCCACTCCACTGCGCTCCACCGCAAAAAAAGCACTAACGAGGACCATTATCATCTTATAATGCCATAGATCAACATGCCTTATATTCTTCTCAGCTATGCATGCTGGCATTTATCAATCTTCTTGAATCAATTTTCCAAGTCCATATTTTGTCTCATATATCAATATTGGCACTAACCCGATGTTGTGTACTTATCACTTTGATGTATAGCATGATTTGAGTCCAAGTTATTTCTTATATTCATATATCATTATTAATCATTTTTGTATTTAAAAGGCGACTAAGCTAATCATAACAAATGTTTCCAGCCAATTACAGTTCATCCAGTTCATGAAGAACCAAAAAGGATCATGTATACACGGGTAGTCAGTTCTCCTGAGTATATGTCAAAAACTTTAGAGACTGGAAATACCAAGGAAGATAAGCGTTATGTACATCACATAAGAAATTTCGATAAAAGAGTTAATCTCATTCCTGATGGTAAAGTTCAAAAGGATGAACCAAAACTACCATTTCCCGGACCTCTTCCTGTAGATATAAAACAAATTAAAAGAATCATAGCTTTCATAACTTATATTGGGAATCAGGTAAGTTTGAATAACTTTATAAATTCTTTTGTTTCAGTGGTGTAACAAAGGTCTTTTGCGCTAGGGAACAAGGCACAAAATTTGCACCCGTTTGCAAATAATGTTAACTAAGTGTTGTTCGGAAATAAAGCAGAAAATTCACTGTCAAAGCAAAGATTGTGCACACATTTCAGTGTATAATATATATTTTTTTATAAATTACATATCAGACTATCACTTTTTCATTTTTTTTATGTATGATACATATATTGTATGCATATAACAAAATGAACCACGAATGCACTCAATTATGAAACATACAAAAACAGTTAAAATTTAGTTTAATAGTTATAATACTCTAAAAAAATCAGTATCAGTACTAGTGTCATTGTTCCGAATTTCAAGTATTTTGTTCAAAAACATCTTATGCTGAAGAACTTGGCAAAATTAAGGAAAAACTTTAAAAAATATTACTCTTAGCCCCGCCCTTGGACCTGCGCCCAGGGACAACTGCCCATCTGTCCCCCTTGCTATACCACTGTCTAATTAATACACAAGTTGAGTTTCTTGCCCTGTTTAATACCATTGTTTGAAGCAGCTTGAAAGAGATCAAACCTGGACTACAAATTGTGGAAAAACCTCAATACACTGTGAATCAATGTTAGTTTTTGAACTAATAACAGTGAGATAATTTCTGCTCATTCAGCCGCTTAAGATGAAACCATGGTACATAATATTTTACCTTGTAATAATGACTTTCCTTCAAATAACAGTCATCATTCAAGCAAGGACATCTATGACTTCGGTTTTATATGTATTTTTTTGAAAGAAAAAATGATAAAAAAGGGGCAAATATCGAAGAGAAAAATACCACTCCCTATAAGATTAATATTTATGGGTAAAATTGAAAGTCGACATGGAATTGGTAAACGACGCCTGTATTGGTTGCGTAACATTCACGAATATACAGGTATCCAGATAATTGAGGAACTGTTCCGTGCCGCCAAAGACAGAAATATTTTCTCAAGAGTGATTGCCAATACCAGGGGGATCGGACACGGCACTTGAAGAAGAATAAAAAAATAAATCCACCAGGAAAATGTAATAAAATATTATAGACAGATAACATGAATTAGATTTCCATCAAATTGAACTGTGATATATGTTCATGAAAAAAGCAAAAATATTAAAAGAAGAAACAAAATATCATAAAAAATCCTTCATGGTTTGTGTGTAGGAACTTATCTAGACATTTTTGAAACTGGTTCAATTTCACAGCGCTCACTACACTATTAAACAGTTCTAATAATATTCTACAACTCTGTTAACAAAACAATATTTAATTGCATTATTGTGGAATTTTATTTTCAAAAGCTTCAACAAGATGCCTTTGAAATGTGTGTATAAAAAAAATGTTGGAGTAATTTTGAGCAGTCATAGTGATTTTCAAGATATATTTTGTATTACGATTTAATTACATGATAAAAAAAATATTTTTCAGGTGAATTCTGGATTAGGAGATGAACCATATTCTTCTTAAAATAAAAAGTTTTATTTTTACAAAATGACAATTTAAACAAAGTATGAACAAGTCTACAAAAAAATTCTTCTCTTTTTGAGAGAAAAATGTGTCATGATTTGATCTAACAACTGATACTATTGTATGATTAATATGGGTTTAGGGAGTCCGAAATATTTGTGCCTCTCTCTGAAGGACGTGAACATGAAACACAACTATCATACAAAATATATATTTATAAAATATAAAGGATAAAGAAAGTTTGTTATCAGTAAAACAAGCCTATTTAACATACATGTAGTCCACAAACAAAAAGTTTGCAGCCTGCCGAGACTTCTTGAATTAAAAAAAAGAACTTTGAAGATTTATTTTTAATTAAATACAATTTTGTTCGAATTTTGTATTTGAATAATTGAAAGTACTCGTATGTTATAATGTAAAAATATGGCAATAAATTTTTCACTTATATATGTGCGAATCGGCTTCCCAGAAATGTTACCTTTTGCATCACGCATACTGGCTATGTTCGGAAGCACATACTTGTATATATGAGACTAATTATTTTCATTAATGAAAAATAACTCCAGAAAGGTCAAGATTAAGCAATCAGCATTTAACGTAAATTACATCAGCTCTAGAAAATCAAATTATGATTTATTTTGTGGAATACGGTACTACATATCTCCAAAAAAATAATTTAATAACAAATAATTATGATATTGTATAATTTACTTTTTGTTTTTTTTTTTTTATAAATAAATGCTGTAATATATTTTGATTTTTTCAAGATATGAGACAATCATTTTCATAAATGAAAAATAACTCCAGAAAGGTAAAGATTAAGCGATCAGCATTTAACGTAAATTACATCAGCTCTAGAAAACCAAATTATGATTTATTTTGTGGAATACGGTACTACATATCTTCAAAAAAATAATTTAATAACAAATAATTATGATATTGTATAATTTAGTTTTTGTTTTTTTTTTTATAAATAAATGCTGTAATATATTTTGATTTTTTCAAGATATGAGACAATCATTTTCATTAATGAAAAATAACTCCAGAAAGGTAAAGATTAAGCAATCAGCATTTAACGTAAATTACATCAGCTCTAGAAAACCAAATTATGATTTATTTTGTGGAATACGGTACTTCATATCTTCAAAAAAATAATTTAATAACAAATAATTATGATACTGTATAATATACTTCTTGTTTTTTTTTTATAAATAAATATTGTAATATATTTAGAATTTTTAAAGATTTCTTTTTCTATTTTGCTTATTTTTTTAAATTGAAACAAATTAATAAAGAAAGACTAAAAAAACAAATATCTAGTGCAAATGTGAGTGAAAGGTGTGGTAGAGAAAGACCAAGAAAAGTGTGATTGGATCAAATGACTGATATTTTGAAAGAAAGAAAATATCTTGAAAAAGTTAGAAAAATCGTAGGCATTGTATGAAAAGGTGTATGTTATGGATGTAGAAGAGGCGAAGGATATTTGTTGAGATGAGTCTGGCGCTCTGTCTACTCCGCCTACCCTAACAGGAAAACGGCATGATATGTATAGTACCCGGCGGTAAGTAATACACATCGGGCTTAAGAAAGAGACGGTCAGCCATAATCGGCTAATTTCAGCTTTGTAGAGCGTCATCTCTGTCATTCATACACATGTTCCATCCCAATTTGTCAGTCGTTGTCAAACTTCTAGGGTGTGCTTGCGACAGAGATGACGCTCTACAAAGCCGAAGTTAGCCAATTATGGCTGACAGTCTCTTTCTTAAGCCTGATGTGTATTACTTACCGACGGGTACTGTATGTACATATGTAAATTTACATTATTTTTATATTATTTCATTTGACCATGGTCATTCTTTCGCAACAAACTCACCAAATTTACTTTGATCTACCCATGTTCAAAATGAAACTCAACACACACAGCTTAATGATCAGACTTGAAAAAGCATAAAAAAATATTTATATAAGCTCTGCCTGCCATCCTATAGAAATGCTACAATCAACCCAACTCAGAAACAACCCATAGGAAGCCAGGTTTACTGGGTCAAGGGCGAATTCGGTTTTATAATGCAATACTGAAGAGTCCAGTATGTGATTCAAATTGGTCGATAATACAGGATTTTCAGCTTAGTAAATTTTTCATCATCAAAAACCAACGTCAAATAAGAAAACAAAAATTTCACCGAAACCATAAAATCAATACTACGCAACATTCTTAACAAGATCTAGATATTTTAATTTGAGTGTACTTATCTGACTCATTCTAAAGTATGCACTTTCTAATTTATAGTTATTAGGAAATGCATTTCTATTGTAAATTTTTAAATTAAAGAAAGTATAGTATTTCATTCAGTATGTTCTGAACTTGTCAAAATAAACCAAGTAGAGAGAGAAGGGAAGCAAAAAAGAAATTCAAAATGATTTCAAAGCTAGTAATGAAGTGTTTGGTTTTAATTTTCTTTACTTCATTTGTTAATGCAGTACCTTTCGGAAAGTTTTTCTGGTCTATTGGAAAAAAAGGTAAGAATTTAGATATTAAATACTAAATATTGGGTGTACAAATTAGTTCGGTCCGTTTTATTGTGTTAAAAAATGCATTTATTTCTAAACAAAATTAATGAACAGATCAATTTAAGTATTGTCCATCGCTGGCTACTACTTTTTCCCATCTCTCAGGCAATTTTCGAATTCCATCTCGAAAAAATGACTCGTCTTTTGAGGCGATCCAAGTTTGGAGCCAATTTTCGGTTTCTACGAAAGAAGTGAACCGATAACCTGCCAAATCGTGCTGCATCCTTCGGAACAACCAGTAATCAAAAGGAGTAATTTCCGGGGAATACGGCGGGTGCGGTAAAACATCCCATTTGAGCGTTTCCAAATATTTTTTTACGACTTTTGCGACATGAGGCCGAGCGTTGTCATGAAGAAGAATAACTTTATCATGTCTTTGCTCGTATTCCGGCCGTTTTTCTCGCAATGCACGGCTCAAACGAATTAATTGTAGCCGATACCGATCGCCCGTAATGGAATCGCCAGGTTTCAGCACCTCTTAGTAAACAACACCCCTTTGGTCCCACCACATACAGAGCATGATCTTCGAACCATGTATGTTCGGTTTTGGTGTTGATGTTGAGGTCGATGGCAACGATTGACCGGGCTTAGCGTAGTATTTTTTCTTCTTGGGGTTGTCGTAGAATATTCACTTCTCATCTCCAGTTACAATCCGTTGCAAAAAACCTTTTCTTTGTTGCCGCTGAATCAGCTGCTCTCAAGTGAAAAATCGAATTTCGCAAGTGAATTTTTATGATCAGACAAAAACAATTTTTTTTTCGAACATGCAGGTTTTTTTTTGTTTTATATCAGAGTCTGACTTATAGCAGGGTTATCTAGGATTGCGATACAACCATTAAAATCATAAAATATGGCAATTTATAGTCACAGCATATAAACATTTGACGCAGGGTAGCTACTTTCACAATTTTCGAAGAAATGCCTATAACTCGAAAAGTATAAGGCTTTTTCAAGAATTTTTTTAAAATTCTGAATCGTCATAAGCTGGCCTCTTCCTCGATACCGGCTTGACATTGAGGCACGGGACACCCTGTATACATAATATAATCATATGTATTATAATTTTGTTAAATGTAGTATAATCTAGTAGATTTATAACAAAGTGACAATCTCTTCAAACCAACCAGAAAAGTGTCGAGCAAGCCTTAAATGAAGACTGAAACCCTTTTTAAAAAAAATCAAGGTTTCAATGGGAATCGAACATGCAACCACCATGTTGAAACCGACTGAGCCATAGAGATCAGAATGTTTTTTAAGCTTATTAAAAAAATATGCACAACTGTTTTACTTTATGCTAGCTAATCTGGCCAAATTACTTCCCATTTTGTGGAATAAAACCCTTTTCATACTTGATTCACTTGTAATAAAAAAAAATATTTCTTTCCTTTTATCATTTAAATCTGGATTTTTTTACTTATAAACTAGCAATATTTAAAAAAAAAATCAATCCGTCAGTGGTCTTTTAAATTTATTTTTAATAAAATATTCTCCTAAGAAGTTACATTCCTTGTTCCATCAGTCATCTTAACATGAATTCTTAACATATGACTCCCAAAATCAGGCTGTGTCATCAGCCTGAAACATCGAGTTGTCTACTCAAAATTATAATACCATGTGAGAAAATAATTCCTAAAAACTTCTTTTCCAATTATGTCCATTTCCATTTGCATCATCAATACTAAATTATAAAATATAATTACATTTTTTATGTTAAGTAATATCTACTAAAATTTAACAGATATAAAAGAGGGATTATGTCCTCTAATCACAAAACTGGAACCCCAAGACTACTTGAGCCACCGTGCTTATAACGCTGGAACCAGATCCATCGATGGCGAACCCCGTTCTATTGGAGACACAAACCTTTACATAATGAGTCGAGATGCAAACCAAGCTTCAGAAGAAATATTCGCTCTACTCCCAATAGGTGGCAGTGATTACAATTTTAACGAAGAACCAAAAGACTCATTATGTGGAAAAATGTGCACCGAAGATGAAGAATGTGGCCCAAAGAAAAAGTGCTGTCCAACAACGTGCGGGTACGCATGTTATGAACCAGTTTTTGTAGCAAAAAATGGAAAAGTATAAAAAATATTCGCTTGTAATTAAATTTATAAAAAAGTTTTGTATTCTATGAAATTCTTATTTTAAGTTTATAAATATTATTTATTTATTCAACACCACATATTATTTATTTAAATTATTTAAGCTAAGTATGAAAGGAGTAATATTATTTTCGCAATATAAATCTTCATAAATAAAATCATGTATATTTAAATTAAATTATTTTCATTTCCTTTTTACCTATATAGAAATCTTAAATATATTTTTTGGGTCGTATTAGGGTTAAATTTAAAATAAAAGTAGGTACCAATTATATTAACTTCATTTTCAAAAGCATAATCAAAATATAATTAAAATATTTCAATAATATTGAAAAACATATCTCCTTTATTGGCTAATCTCACATTCCTAATGAAGAAACTAATTGGAAAATTTAATTGTTTTTTTTTTTTAAATTTATTTTACACATGACATGAAATACGAGGGTGGTCCGATAAGTACTTAGCCTACAAAAGAATAACAAAATTTTTGGAAAAGTGGCGATTTATTTCTCAACATAATCTCCTTTGAGTTCGATACACTTGACCCAGCGATGCTCCAACTTCTTTAACCCGTCTGAAAAATACGTTTTCTGGAGGTCTGCAAAGTAGGCCTCCGTGGCGGCGATAACCTCCTCATTCGACTCAAATTTCTGCCCGATGAGTGACTTTTTCAAATTTGGAAACAAAAAGAAGTCGCACGGGGCCAAATCCGGAGAATACGGTGAATGGGTTAGCAGTTCGTAGCCTTTCTACCAATTTGGCCGTGGCGACGGCGGAGGTGTGAGCCGGTGCGTTGTCATGATGGAAGAGCACTTTTTTCTTCGCCAAATGGAGCCGTTTTTTCTGCAATTCGGCATTGAATCGGCCCAATAATTCGGCATAGTAGAGCCCTGTGACCGTTTTGCCCTTCTCCAGGAAGTCGATGTAGATCACACCTTTTGAATCCCAGAAAACGGTGGCCATCACCTTTCCGGCCGATAGGACAGTCTTCGCCTTCTTCGCACGTTCGCCGGGTGAAGTCCACTGTTTCGACTGTTCCTTGGTGTCGGGTGTGTACCAGTGTATCCATGTTTCGTCGACGGTCACGAAACGACGCAGAAACTCCTTCGGATTGCGCTTAAACATCGTCAAACACTGCTCTGAAGTGGTATCACGGTTGCGCTTGTTGTACGGAGTGATCAAACGCGGCACCCATCGCGCCGACAGCTTTCTCATGCCCAATACTTCATGCAGGATATGACCCACGCGGTCTTTTGAGATGCCTACTGTCTCAGCTATCTTGCGCACCTTCAATCGGCGGTCTGCCAATACGAGATTGTGGATTTTTGTCACGTTATCCTCCGTGGTAGCCGTTTTCGGGGCACCTGGGCGTGGCTCATCAAAAACCGACGTGCGACCACGTTGAAACTCGTTAAACCAATTTTTGACGGTCGCCATCGAAGGAGAAGAGTCACCGTACACAGCATCCAACCGCTCTTTGATTTTGCTGCGCGATTTCCTTTTCAAAAACAAGAATCGAATCACCGACCGATATTGCTCTTTTTCCATTTTTCTCAAATCCGCAGACACGCTCGCTTCCACATGCGGTCAAAACAAAACTATGCGTCCGATTCGGCTGAAATTTTGACAGTAGCTGTCAACGAGAATGTACTACGCGATAAAAATTGCTCTTGCGATAGTGGTGCCATCGGGCGGTGAGGCTAAGTACTTATCGGACCGCCCTCGTATACATAATTAGCGAAAAAAAACAACAGGTAGCTTAATTTGGATACACAATTTTAATGGATCTGAGTTTGTTGCCCTTCATTTGTCGTGTCCCCAGTAAACTAGGATTTTGCCTGTATCTTACTGAGGACATTGTATGATAAATCTTTATTTAAAAACTTTATTGTAAATTATACAATATAAATCTCTTTCAACCAACCAATTATAACAAAATAATTGCAAATGTCACCAAAAACTGCAAAAGGAGAAGTAAGATTCGAAAAGACAAGAAACAAGAAGTTATGGAGAAACACATTTCATCATTAAAGAGTTTTTTGAGTTTCTTCAAGTTTTAAAATGAAAACTTCAACAAGGGTTGTTTTGATTTTTTCCAAAGATTTAACATCTTCAAAGAATGAGTTTCCAAAACGAAACTTGTTGAGCCAAAAATATTTTTCACTGTTATTTTTCGATGTGGTAGTTGCAATAGTTCCTTTTCAAATTCATATAACATGCAATTTTGGATATGAATTGTTAGGGATTGTCTATTTTCAGGTTAGAGTTGTTATACAATTAAAGAAAAATAGAAACTGGCTTAAATATGTATAAAGTGTTCCTTTTAAGCAATGATTAAAAAATATGCTTCAAGACAAAAGACAACCATTTATCCCTATATTTAAATATGTAAAGGTGTTTTTTTAAGGGGGAAAGGATTTATTTTTCAAATAAAATACTTATAAATTATTTAAATGGCCATGTATTTGAATTCAATTGATAGGTTGTTTAATGACAATTATTGTTTGAAGATAATTTCATTCATACGTTGACATTATGTTATCACCAAAAGTTTCTTTCAGTAAATGGATTGTGACGGTTGCTGTGTGGGATGTAGCGCCATCCTGCTGAACCCACATTTCCTCCACATCCATGTCATTCAATTGGGGAATGAAAGTCAGTAATCATGGCTCTATAGTGATTGCCATTGACTGTAATGTCCTGGCCGGCTTCATTTTTAAAGAAATAAGGACCAATGATTCCATCAGCCCATAAAGCACACCAAACAGTACACTTTTGTGGATGTAATGGCTGTTCGATAACCTCATATGGATTCTCCTCACTCCAAATGTGGCAATTCTGTTTATTAACATATCCGTTGATCCAAAAATGTGCCTCATCACTGAACAAAACTTTCCGGTAAAACAGTGGATCATCTTGCAATTGATTTTCGGCCCATACACCAAATTCTCGGCGAGAACGAAAATCCCTTGGCTTCAATTCTTGGACTAACTGAATCTTGTAGGCTTTTAGACCAAGATCTTTCCGTAAAATCGTCCAAACAGTAGACGGACAGAGCCCAACTTATTGTGCACGGCGACGAATAGACAAATTTGGGTCTTCTTCAATACTGTCTTCAACGGACACAATAGCTTATTCTGTGTGCACCCTTCTTTGTCGGTAAAGAGGCACAACATCCATCAGAGTGTATTGTGTTCGAAATTTATTCACTATATTATGAATCGCTGTCTCAGATGGTCGATTATGTAAGCCAAAAACATTTCGAAGTGCTCTTTGAGTTTGGACAATTGAACGCTGATTTTCGAAGTATGCCACAATAATATTGTAGCGTTGTTGCAGTGTATTATTCATGATGAATTGTCAAACATTACTGAGTAAAAATGGCAATGACAGTTTGACAACTAGCGCCCCTACCGAAAGATATAGGAATCTTAAATCCTTTCCCCCTTAAAAAAACACCCCGTACATTCAAAACATTGTTGACTATATGTTTTCCAACCAAATGGTAAAAATATTCTACACAATAAACTTAAAATAAGTGAAAGGCTCCATTAAAGTATTTTCAAAAACACTTGAAAGAAATTGCATATGAGAAATTACAATATAATTCTTTTCTAAAAGAAAAAATATGTATTCTTTATTTTTAAACATTACTGAACTTAAACACATAACAAACAAATCAAAACAGATATTTATAATAATTTCAGTAATTATAAGTAAATTAATAATGATTACTTTTAAATATCCTCTTAAGCATATATGTGTATGTATAAAAAGCAGATAATGTAAACATGAATTAAAAATATTTTTTATAAATCAGATCCCAGAAGTTCTATCTCATCAAGAATATATTTGACATCTTGCATATTAAGAGCAGAATTTTGAGTAACAAATCTAAAGAAATTTGGTTTGTCATGAAGTGGCTGATAGTTTAACATCAAACTGCCTTTACGGATCATCCTTTCTTTGATTTTAGGTGCAATCTGCAACAAAACAAAAATCATTCATTACTGTTAATCAAATACAAAATAAATACTAAATATATTAAAAGAAATGTTTGTTATGAGTTTCTGTCTGGTTGACAGTTATTTCCACCCCCTGGTAGTATGACTGACAAACCCCAAGTAAGGTGCCCTAGTATTTGAAATTCAATTAAGTTTTTAAGACAGATCACAAATTGCTTTGAAGTGTAGCAAGCAGAAAATTTGCATCCAAAATCGGAGAATTTGCAACCTGGATCAGAAGACTATTATCAGTTGATGTGGAATCCCTAAGAAATTTTCTAATATCCCTTAACTATAAAATAATTAGGTACATTTTCAGTCTGTTGATTTTTGTTTGTAATATTGTGCCTAGATATACAAAAAAGAAAAAAATAATACAGTCCACTTATAAAGTAGGTTAATCCAATACACAAATAAATTGGTGCTAGCGACAATCATGTTTTCTGACCATACTCTTCAACATATTCACATCACCGAATGTGGATATGAAGAGAAAAGCACTATACCAGAGTCTAGATTTTGGTTTAGTCATATTTCTATGCAAATGCTGAGTGTTTTTATCTCTGATATAAAAACAATAAATATCTTTGAGATAATTAAATATTCTTTAAATTTCTGAACATGTGCGCAAAGTTATATCCATTAATCTGAAATAAAAAATTGTGTTCAAGATATTATTATTAAAATATTGATATTTGAGCATTGTTGAAAACAACACAAATAGAACCAATTTTTACACATCACAAATTGATTATAGGTATGTCCTGAAGATAAAACAGGGTTTTAATAAAACATAAATTATAAAAAAGGAGCAAGCTCAAACAGGAAATGAGCCCTTCATCCCCCTTTAACTTTATTAAGTCAGCAAGAAAGCTTAACGAACTAATGAAAAATTTCATTACACAACACTTAAGATGGCAATGTGAGGGGTTGTGAGAAGAATACTAATTGAGATGAGCCCAGACCTTTTGATAGCAACTGATTTAAATGTTTCTTAGGAATTATATGAAACCTATATTAATATATACATTTTATTTTTATTTTGCAATCAATAAATTATATTATTATTGAGTTATAAATTTTGTTGTTGAAGTTTGCCTGATATTTTTTTAACACTAAAATTGCCTACGGTATTCTAGTTAACTTGCTCATTAAGTACACAGAAATCCCAGGTTTGATCCCCTATAGGTTAGGTTAGGTCCCCTATAGGTTAACACGTTCACTGCGTATAAAATACTTAATGTCATACAGAGATGCTGAAAATTCGCGAATTTTTGAAAACCCATAATTTTGTTACAAATCAAATTCTACTTTCTATTGAAACATCATATACAAGTGTATTCCTTCGTGTCTTCAAAACACATGAAACCGGCGACGAATCCTTATCGAGAGACGTTTATGAGTGCACTAAACATTCAAGGATTCCCATGTCCATACAAAATATTTGTATGGACACGGCAGCCGTGTTCGACGCAGTGAACGTGTTAAGGAGTACAGTTTTTTAAAAAAAAAAATTCTATATTTATGATATATGGTATTTATTGAGTCAAAAAATTATAAAACTTATTAAGCGAAGACAAATTTATAATTTATAATTCATTGATAATTTCCGTGGGTCTAGTTGGAAAAAACATACAACAAATTAATTTCCCTTTACTCTTTTTTTTTCTCCATGCCCTAGTTGGCAAGACACTTGTCTACCAGCCAAAGGGTTGAGGTTCCTGTTGGTATTCAGATTATTACAAAAATGGTTCCAGTATGGTTTTAAGAGATTACCACATGGCAATATATCCGCTAGGCTGTACTGCATAGAACGAAAGTGTAATACAATAATACAAAACAAAAAATACCTTGTGAATTTTTTCCTTCCATTCTGTAGAGTCCTGGTCATTAGAAGAAAAAGATTTTAAAGAGAGTGGTAAAAACCAAAAGCATACGTTGATAAACTGAGGTTCACAGACCAACTGAAAATTTGGTCGATCTATTACAGACTGTCGGAAAAAAGATGATGTCTTCATGATTGCATCAACATGATGCTCAAATCCCACAGTGCCCTACAAATATATATTTTTAATTACTATAACTGTAAAAAATTATAACTTGAAGTGGATTAACATAAAAAAATAACAAATATTGATTGATAGGTTCTTGATTGAGAATTCTTGATAGAACTCCACAGTAAATATTATTCCACAATTTTTCATCTGATTTACTAACAGTTTTGTTCAACGAGCATCTTCAGAATGGGTTTTGAGTATTATGTGCATCTTTGAACTATTCTGAGGATATGTGTAGATCAATCAATCAATCAATCAATGGCACTACAGCTCATTGTGGGCCCCGGCCTCCTCCAGCAGTCGTCGCCATATATACGAGTATGTGTAGATCAATATTGGTAAATAGGCAAAAATTTGGAGGAATAATATAAAAAAAAAAAGGTATTTGATTTATTTTTGTACATAATAACGATGTACGATGATAAGTTCAATAAAGTTGATTTAAAAAAAACCTTCCAAGTAATTCTTGAAAACCGTTGCTTATGATTAACAACTAGTATAAAAAAATCTATTAATGCTTCTATAATTTTTTCAGATCAATATTTTAAAATTAAATCTTAATATACGTAAGAAAAAAAAATGTATGCATGTACACCTTCATTATGCACCCAATAATTTCAAGATCCTCAATTCAAGCAGACAAAATATGAAGAGGGGCACTTTTTACAGAATATTGAGCCTGAAGATTAAGTTAATCTTACTTCAGATCTATTCAGTTTAATATATGCAAACTGAGATCCATCAAGTGTACAGCAAATTCTTAGTGTATCAGCAATATCAGCCGAATGTCAATAGAAAGGGTGAATACATAATCAAAAGTCAATACATCAATGTATGTACGTGCGAGCAACTCTTAAATTCGAGGGTGTAAGATTGTTAAAAAGGTATTGTAAAATATTGACTCAGTGCATATCAAAAGTAAGCGTATCCATTCAAATACATTTTTTTTTCTTCCAAAAAATCAACTCATTTTAAAAATCAAAGCATATCGATGAGTACAATAAGGTAGACAGCAAAGGAATTAGGGTTTTTTATCTGTCATTTTAGGAATTTTTATCTATCACTGGTGCCACAGGAAATTATTTTATAAGTTAATTTGTGATAGACATTATCCTGTTACATATTAAAGCATATGGCTTCATCACTTGTATCTTATCTACACCTTTTTTATTGTCAACAGTGTTATGCCTCGATCCATTGCTATTTGCTCCCAGTTTATAAAATAAATTACAGTTGGAACAACTTTTCACTGCTAACCATTAAAGAAAAAAGTATTTTCTGTCAAAGAGAACCAACTGTTGATATGCCTTCATTTAGTTTTTTTAAATTTATTTAGAGATGCCGGTCTAATGACAAAGAATTAACTTTCTCTGGAGTATCAGAAAGCTGACAATGTGGTTGTCTTCGTGAGAATTCTTGAGTAGACACTTGTTGAGAGATTTTAAAATATAACAGATGCGTCCTTAGAAAACTTGTATCTCTAAAGCTGCAATTCAACTGAGGAAACACTGAACGACATGAGGCATGCGACATGTTTCCTAGTGTTGCCTGTTCCTAGGTGTGCGACTATATGCCACAAATTTTAACAATGCATGCGGATTTTGACTCCCGAGTCGCATGCGCTTTGTCGTCAATACGTGTAGCATGCATCTTAAACAATTCCATGGAGGCAACGTCAGTTTGATACATTAAGTCTTTACAAACAATTGAGGTGGCTGCATATTTGGTAATAGTTTTGAATCGTAGAAAAAAAAGAAAGCCACGGTATTGGAGAAGAGAATTATATGTTGGTAGTCAAGAAGCTCAGAATGACGAAAAGCTGGACGCAAATTCTTGATTTTTTTTTCACGTTGATTACTGTGCAATCGTATTTACTCGCTAACTGCTTCAGTTTACGATTTTTTATCCTGGTGTCTTTATAATCACTAATTTTATTATTCCATAACTCCGGTGAATTATGATAATCTTCAATAAACAAGGTAGTTTTATCAATATTCCACTCCATGTCGCACGCTACAAGCCACACCGATCCGCTGACTTTCGGATAACGGCGACATTGTTCGACATGCTGAAACATGTCGAAAGGTGATGCATGCGTCCCGGCAACAACAATCAACATGTAGCATGCTACAAAGATACTTGCTTCTTGTCGCTTTGTGTTCCTTCGATTGAAAGACTGTGGGTAGCATGCGTCAATGCCGCATGCTACATGTTGCCTAAATGTTGCCTCAGTGGAATTGCACCTTGCGTTATACAATTATAATTTATGCTATGTTATATTTTTAACCATGAATTAGTGAATTTTGTAATATAAATTAAATGGTTACCTTAGCTTTCCACATAAACCAAAATTTGAAGATGTCAGGTCTACGTCCACACTGGATATGTGAATCTCCACAGTCCAAATCAGTGGCGTAAAACTTGTCTCGCTGGAAGAGGTACGAGGCATGAGTGGCATGGCATGATGCCAGAATTCCTTCTTTTCTTGTCAGAAGAATTGAGCACTGCTGGGGTACTGCAAGGAGCTTATGAGGGTTTACTGTTACTGAGTCAGCTCTGAAAAGTTAAGAATGTCAAAGTTTGAAAAATAATATAGCAACATGTTTTTAACTGGAATCACGAGTTTGATTTTCTTTTTGCAAAGGTTTTGAATTTAGGTAAATATTAAGCATGGTTCTTAAATAAATGTCATTAGGATGAAGTCAGGAGTATCAATAAGTATAAAAAATCTGTTTAAAACACGTACTGTTGTTTTGTTGATTTATTTACCATACTCTATTTTGTAGAACAGGGTACAGAATTTCTTTTAGTTATAAATGCTTTATTTATATCAATTATGTATGCATTGCAGTCTTGTACATCAAAGGTTTACAAAATGTGTTCCTCAACACCCTTAAGCTACATGATTAATTTCTAGGGGCGTTGCAAGATATTCAAAAACTTTAATAATTCTAAGCAATCACAATTCAATGAAGTTGTTTTCTCTCACAATATAAAAATTGTTTTTTTATGAACACCTGTCTCAGCTTAGTAAACGGTTTCAAAACTAGTTTCAAGAATAATAATCATATGAAAAAGTTCAAATGGATTCAAGATCTATTCGGTACTTAAATTAATATACCTTTCAATTCCAATTAGCTTTTTTCTATAAGTTTTGGAGAAAAGGAGGCCTCCTCCCCAAGCAGCGTCCACGTGCAACCAAATATTACGCTCCTTACACATGTCTGCAATGTTTAGGAGTGGGTCAAAGGCACCCAAAACTGTAGTTCCCGCCGTAGCTACTACTGCAAATGGAACATCCCCTAGAAATAACAATAGTTCAAAAATTGGACACTCAATAGATGTACAACCTGGAATATAGCCAATGAGACTCTGGATAAGTCATCCATAATATCAACAGATCACCAAATTGAAGAAACCCCAGGATGTGTAACTCTAAATTTTTACTTCTGATATATTGATGTATTTCGTGTAAAAGTATCTATAATATATTCCTTCAATTCGCAAATTTGATTGGTTGAAACAAAAACTGTATACATATAAATAATAATGAAAATTAGAATTTGTCTCTTATCTAAATTACCTAATTATTCAAATTACGGTTTAAAATTAAATTATACATATTAAAACTGTTATTGTACAATGTTTTAGTAATTTAATTAAGATAAACAATATAAAATTACATCGATTTATTGTATTGTATTACGCTTTTGCTGTATATAGTACAACCTGGCAGGTTAATCGGCATGCGTGTCTTCCAATCAACCAGAAATATGTTAATGATACCATAGGTGAAAAACATACAGGAGCCTTTTTAAAAAAAAATCGATTACCAACTAGGCCACTGAGGTTATCATTGCGGTTATACTATAAATATACTGAAAAATAAAAGACACAAATTAAATTAAGTGGTCCAATGAAACAACTAACTCTGACATCTGTTTCCTCTTTGATTCCACAGTTTTTTTTCCATCTGTCAGATTTGTAATTTGAAGGTTACACCCTTATTACTGATAATGTTTCCACGAATATGATGTAGAGTACCCGGCGGTAAGTAATACATATAGTTTGTAAAATGTCGTCTCTGTCAGACGATACGCTAACAGTCCGGTCCGGTATCGACTGACAAATTGCGATGGAACACGTGTATGAATGACAGAGACGACGCTCTACAAATGATGTGTATTACTTACCGCCGGGTACTGTAGTAGTTTTATGAAATATTTTTATATTATAACGTTGTTTTACATTTTTATTTATATGCTGATCTGTATTCTAATTGTTTTGATTTTATAAAAGGTCTCACGAGCATTTATCAATGATCAGCATTGGAAACATACGGAGTGGCAGCATGCTAAAGGAATCAGCAGTTTACCTGGGGATTGTAGTCTAGTTTAAATTGATGAAATCTCATGTGTCAGTTTCAGAAACTGGGAAAAAAATAAAAGATATAGGAACAGCTTCTATAAATTTGGCACTTTGTGCTGCTGTTTATTAGTTTACTTAACACATTTACTGCTAAACAATTTCTATTAAAATCACACAGATACAAACAAATTTGCCAGTAGTTAAATTCTTAAAAAGGTGAGATCAGGTATAATTAATTGTCATACACCTATAAAAACCGTATCAGTACCATTAGGTCACTAATTTTCAATTAATCTAAAAAAATTTGGTATAGAAGATCTATGAACATTTTGAGCACTCAGCAAAAGTTTAAATGAATGCCTTTATATGTTTTCAGCACTTAACGTTTTAATATTCACAAATAAATAAAATCAAATAATAAAACATTTAATGCATCTGTACCAGGTCTGTACCTATGAAACCGGATTTTTTTTATAGAAAGTACACATTTATTGTATGAAAATGGTAAAAAATATTTTATTCAAAGTATTGCCCATCGCTAGCTACACATGTTTCCCATCTCTCAGGCAATTTGTGGATGCCACGCCAAAAAAACTCTTGTTCTTTTGAGGCAAACCAATCATCGAGCCATTTTCGTAAGAAGTGAAGCGCTGCTCAGCAAGTGCGTGTCCCATCGATGCAAATAAGTAGTAATCGGATGGAGCCAAGTCTGGTGAGTAAGCCGCATGCGAAAGTATTTGCCAACTAAACGCTTCAATCGTTTCCTTGACCAGTTTTACTGTGTGCGATGGTGCATTATCATGAAGCAAAATCACTTTGTGTTGCCTCTTTTGACATTCGGTCGTTTTTCACGCAATGCTTGATTCAAATACATCATTTGTTATCGGTAGCGTTCAGTATTAACGGTTTCACCAGGTTTTAGCAGCTCATAATAGATAACACCCTTCTGATCCCACCAAACACAGAGCATTGTCTTCTGTCCATAGCGATTTGGCCTTCCAGTCGATGTCGTTGGTTTGCTTGGAATTACCCATGATCTTTTACGCTTAGGATTCTCGAAATATATCCATTTTTCATTACCAGTCACAATTCGATGGAGAAATGATTTTCTTTTGTACCTGGCGAGCAGCATTTCGCAAGTGGTTTTACAGTTTTCCTGCTGTCACTTTCGATTTTCATTCAGTTCATGTGGAACCCATTTTCCCACCTTCTGGATCTTTCCCATGGCTTTCAAACGTATGGAGACGGCTTCTCGTGTCACATTTAATTGATCCGCGAGTTGTTGTGTTTGAGCTGTCATCCTCATCCAATGCTTGCGATTCGGCGTCTTCAAACTTTCTCGGTGGTCTTCCGCGTTCTTCGTTTCTCATGTCAAAATCACCACTTTTGAATTTTTTAAACCACTCAAAGCACTGTGATTTACCAAGAGCTTGCTCACCGTAAGCTTCGACAAGCATTCGATGCGATTGTGCAGCAGTTTTTTTTAAATAGTAACAGAAAATCAATGCTGTCTGCAAATCGTAGTTTTCAGGCACAAAAACAGAAATGTTCAACGCTATGAAAACATATGTAGTTGTATTAAACTTGCATTGTTGCGAGTTAAAAATCTTTGACAAATGTAAACACAAAAAAAAGGCGCCAATGATAAGGTTTGACAGTCACTACATTGACAACTAGAGCCATCTATGAGCGAATTCCGGTTTCATAGGTACACACCTGGTAAACAATTGCATAGAAAAACATTCTTACCATTTTTAAAGCTTTTCTCCATGCAAATTCTAAGATGTTCAACATCCATACTACCAGTTTCATTTGTATTAATCAATATGACATTATTTTCTCCAATTCCAAGCAGTGCTGCCATTTTCTTGATTGAGTAATGTGCATCTTGAGATGCAAATATGACCAAACGAGGATGACCAGTTATACCATTTTTCTGTAAACAAATATTTCTTTCAATGCAATTTTTTTCCTGAATTAACTACTTTGTATTTCCAATTGATGTTTCATTTTTATTGTAATGTCTTTGTGTTATTCAATTGTTTTAAATTAATTATAAATATGTATGAGTATACCAAAACACCACTTCTCTGTTGGGGTAAGCAGAATGGACAGTGCCAAACTTTCCTTTTAACACATACTATTTTTTAAAGAATATATATGATTGAAGTCATCTATACTTTTATCCTCCAAATTCTAGGTGGAAAAAATGCCTAGATCATTCGAGGGGTGTAGCATAACGCAGAGTTCAAATCAGCAACTTTCTGCATGGAAGTCCTGCACTTCAATTTATGCACATCCTCCTCCTCTACATAAATACATCAACTAATCCAATTTATCACTATTTACTCCTTTATCCTTAATAATTAAATATCTCATTCTGTCATTCATTGACATTCTGGATATTCTTTTAAGTGCACATATTTTATACCACATTTACTCAACCCTTTGATTAATTTTTCACATTCATCGTACACTTCCATATATCAATGTTGGCACTAGTAAACTGTTGTATTGTATTGCATTACACTTTCATTATATAGAGTACAACCTAGTTGATTTATTTCTATATAACAATCTCTTTCATCCGACAAGAAAAATGTTATAAAGGCCTAAAATGTCAACCAGACTGGCACCCTTTTTAAAATAATTGAGTACCAGCGGGAAGATCTGGGTTAGAAGACAGACATCTTACCAACTGTATCATGGACCTGTATCATTTAAGCAAATCTTGAAATTGACTTATTACACCTCACCGTTTAATATATCTTTCAACTTTTCAGTCATTATAGGACATTCTACATTGTTTACCCATATATCATATTTACTTTTCTTACTATTATTTATAATCATACAATAAAATAAAAAAGTAAGACCTTAATGTTATTGTTGTATGAGAATCTTGCTAAATTAATAGCAATTCCATTAGCCAATGATCCACCAGGACAAAATATGCCATCTCCACTTTCCCACCCGATAAGTGATCTCATCTTTTGAAGAATACACTTCTCCATTAATGTGAAAACAGGAGCTACTTCATATGTGTAAACTGAACTGTTGAGAGCGTCGGTAACTAGCTGACCAGCAAAACCAAAAGGATCCAATCTAGAAAATATCCAATAAGATTGTTTATATATTTTTATTTATTTATTCTATATATACTGATGGTATATACTTAAAAAAAATATTTTTAAAACGTATTAACATATTTTTGATGAAAGAAGTCCAATTAAAAGACTGGATGGTGGAAGGTGGTGGAGAAGCTCTACAATAATAAATTGAAACTGGAATAAGCAGAAGCTCTAGGACACGCACAGAAAAGGAAAAGATGTGGAGGATTCTCATAGGATAAATGGAAGAAAAGAAAGTCACTTAAGTTTCAGTACTTACCCTGAAAACAGTTGATTAACAAAGTACGGATGTCCTGTTTTCACGCTGAACTTTATAGTATTTTTTATTGCCAAGAGTAAGCTTTCTTCACTTTCTGGTAACTCTGGCGGATTGAAGGTCATGACTTCATCCAAAACATATGGATCTTGCCACTGTGTTACTGGATTTGATCTCTTGGTTCCATTAAAAACAGCTTCTTGTAATAAAACTTCAAAGACCCTCTTGAAGAAATCTCCATGTTTTTCTGCATCTGGTAGACTTACAAACCAGTTACTTGAGAAATAATCACTTAGTTTGTCATTATTATTTATGTCTACTTTGCCATTGTTATCACTCATTTTGTTTGAAGTAAAATTTAAATGTGTTTAAATTCTAATCTCTTATAGAAGCTGATGTCAAATGACATGAGGATAAAAAAGGGGAATATTTATAAACAAATTCTAATCAATTATCTAACAATCAGGATATAATTATATCACAGCAGCAATAATTGGATTAACCGATTAACATCAATTACTTAATTAAAATGTTGAATTTATTTAAAGGTCAAAGTGGCATATAAAAACAAATTAAACGTTGAGTGTTATCATGATTTAGATTCAGGGTTAATATTTTGTAACTCTCCTATGCCAAACAGCATTAGTTTAATATGGGCTTTGGTCTCGGCACTTTTTTGCCTCATTTCTGTTGACATTTTCTCGAGTGCGTTTAGTCGTAAGTCAATAAATTTATTTGCTTCACCTCTTGAGAATTCTAAATAATGATTAAGACCAATATCAAAGAATAGTGATGATGTGTCTGTCACCTTGGCTTCGATGAAGAAACTACATCCAACATCTACTTGGGTTTTTATTCCATTTGGAAAAGCAGTCTTGTCATGAAGAACTTCGAGAGATTGTTTTATCTGAGTAAATTCAGCAATTTCTCCATTGACTTTTTGTAAGCTTTCATCTAATTTCTTTAGATCCTCTTTTAAAACATCATTAATAAAATTTTCATATTGTAAAACAATGTTATTAACTGGAGCTGGGTTTTGCATGTTTATTCCTACAAAAAAATATTGATTAATCAAAAAAATATTATTTGAATATTTCACATAGACCTTGAATAATAATTGTTTAATTCAATATATTATACCTAAGAACTTTATTGGTTGTAGATCTAAATATTAAGGCACTAAGTTTGTCCGTTCGTATGATAAGACTTATACACCAAAATCCTCAATGATACAACCTCAGCTATAACAATTTAGAAAGATAAAAATTTTTAGCCCTATTTTTTTAGATCTAAATGATGTCACTTTCATGTGGTTGATTTTGGGTGCATTAAATCCAAGTCTAATGTATAAGGGTAACTGCGGTCAGGGAGATTTCCAAAATCACAAAATTAGATGAACACTCAGAACTTCTGGAATAGCAGTTTTAATAAAAAAAATCCTTACAAACATTGTGCAAAAAAGTTCAAATTGTGAACACTAAGTCATATTTCTAAAAACAAAATAACAATGTGCTTAAATGACAGACAATGTGCTAATATGTCATATACTCGTAGTATAAATACCTATGAAAACAAAGAAATGGAATACGAGCCAGAAATAAAACTTCAGATGTAACAAACTCACAATGCATAAACTTTTGTATAAAAGAGACCTGTGTAGATATGCAAATATGCATGCTTCGTTGCTCAGTTGACCCCATCATTCTATATGGACTAGAGGCCTGACTTAAAACATCTTACAACAAAAATAAGGAATGCAAATGTTAGCCTTTGAAATGCAGACGTATTGACGTATGGTGCATATTTTATGGGCAGACAAAGTAAGAATGGAATTAATTAAAAAAAAAAACGTTTAATACTTTGGGCATATTATGAGATGTAAAATATCAAATCCATCAGCTGATTATGCAAGGAAAGATAGAAGGCAGACGTTGACTTAATTGAAGAATTTCTTTACTTGAAAACCTTTGTGAGTAACACAAAAAAAGTATGACATCCTTGTTTACAGCAATAGGTTTCATACTGACAAAAGGGATTTCTTTATCAATAACAGATTAAAAAAAACACTTTTGTCAGTAAATTATAACACTTGAAATGTAATCTTCTCATTATTTACTATTTTTTAACATACATATCATCAAGTATATCCCTTGTGGGTTAGGCAGAGAGAACAGATCTCCAAACTTTTCTAATCAAGCACACAACTTTGGCACAAACTTGTCACTTTATCTTCTTTCTAAATCTGGTCCATTTGGTCCAGTCACATTTTCCTCAGTCTACCTCTTTCACGCATACCTAGCACTTTTGACTTATATATTCGCTTAGTCATTATTTCATCATTAATTCGTTCCACATGTCCAGACCATCTTAAAGCTTCTTTCATTAACTTAATTAAAAAAATAATTGTATTAATGTATTCATTTCTAATGTCTTCATTCTGCTTTCTTTCAAACATTGACACTCCACAAATTTTCCTTAGTGCACGCATCTCCACAGCGTTAAACTTACTTTTATCCTTCTTCTGTTAAGTCCAAGTTTCACTTGTATACATTAAGGTGGGCACCAACACACTTATGTATAGTCATTTTTGCTACTGTTGGTATTGCACGGTTGTTGTAAATAACATTAAATGCTCCATTCCCCTTGGTTCCTGTTCTTTCAGTATCTCTTTGAACTAGCCCATCACACGTCAACATACTGCCCAGATAATAGATTTTTTTTTTAATAAATTCAAATTTACCTCAAATTCAGTTTTTATACTTTTTATTTTATTTCATGTAACATAAAGAATGTATAAGTTTAATATTAACCCATTGTTTACGGGGGTGTTTATTAAAAATACTATATTGTTTATTAAAAAAAATATAATAAGCAAAGGAAATACGACAGTAGAAATAAAAAGTTTAACATGTGTTTTTTATGTATGAAGTAGAACGTAACCGAAATGCACAAATATGTGCACACCGTGGCAATAGACAGTTTCTGAAACGCACAAATTTGTGCACACCGTAAACAATGTGTTAAGAAAAAAGATCTTGATTGTATATTTGTCACTTGTGATTTTTATTTCATTAGCGTATGTTTATACTATTTATTTAAATGTATACAATTTTATCACAAAATAATGTGTAGGTCTAATATTATATACCTGCAAGCTCTTAAAAATCACGGGATGTAAATTGACTTGCTAAGCTGAAAGATTAAAAAATAAAAACTGCTGAAAAACTTGTAAGAAGAATGTTTGTTTCCTAGTTTTGGTAGCCCGGAAAATCTGGATTGCTTAACAACTCCAACAAAGAAAGAAAGAAGAAGAGTTGCTTTATGGCAGCAATTAGTTAGATCTCTCAGATGCAAATTTGAGAGTAGAGCAGAATTGGTATTAAGTATTCATTGAGCAATAGTGATGAATTTCAATTCTGTTCTCGTCATAGTTATCATATTGGAAAACTTAAAGTCTTCTTTCATAACATTGACGAAAGTTACACATTCGTTGATCTTCTTTTTTACTGTATTGCTTGCTGGCTTTCTCTTCAGTCTCTTACTGTTGTTGCACTTGTCAAATATTATGATTTTGTCGAGTTTTCGCAACACACACTCATTGACTTCCTTTTCAGTCTTTTGTTATTGTTATGCTTGTCGAAAATTTCGAATTTCTGAGCATGTGCAACACGATTGTTTGTCTCTCACGCTGTTGCCTTCAATAGCTGCACATATATTTAGTGTACTTTGCTCTTGTTTAGTTTGGATCCATTCCTATTTATTCAATTAAACTGTATAACAGTAATTTACTAATTTGAAGAAAACAATACTTAACTGTAATTACGATATAATCAAAACGTAAATATTAAATTGTAACTATGACAACACCTTTTTTTTTTAAAGTAAATACAACAAATTTTATATAATTTGATGATTAAAAAGGTTTATAATATAAAATATCATGCTTGCAACAGACACCAGGAGAACAAACAGTAAGGAAGATTGGTTTCTTGTCTCTACAACAATGTTTCATCAAAGTAAGAGTTAGGTGTGGATTAGCCATGCCCACAAATCTGGTTTAACAATATATGGGAGTTTGAGTAAAAATTAAAGAACAATGCGCTGATAAACCTTCAGAGGATTAAATGTCAGATGGGTGATTTGAAAAAGAAGTTGCAAAATCGATAAAGAGTATGACGGCACCGTCTTGAAGGTTAAAACCCTCAAAAAATGTAATGTTTGTTGAAGGTAGGTTGAAAACTCAAATTGTTTATTGTAGTAACTTGACAATATATTTAAAAAAGATATCTTAGCTAGGTCTGACATAAAGAGATTGCTATCGGTTTATCATATTTCTGACAGAAGCATATTTCAATGTCAATTTATTTTTATATTACAATAGATTTTAATTCTCCAAAGGTTTTAGAATAAAATTGGTTCGTACAGTTTAAATACAATTTTATAAATAACTGCACAGTATACGATCAATAAATTGTTAATATAGCAAACAACGCCATAAATTGTATTACACTTAATAGAGTAATACAGTAAAATACAAAATTTTAAAAACAAATCGTAACATAACCTAAAAACTAATAGATTGAACCAAAAACTAAATCATTTAAAATCGCATGAGTATAAAAAATGATTTACCATATATTTCTTTAAATGTCAAATAAATACAACTTTTACAAGGAACTTTTTTTTAGTTTTAATATTTTTTCTGTACAATACCATCAACTGACAACCATAAACGATGCTTTCGCGCTATTTTTTTGACATTTGACGTTTCATGAATTTATTTTTTAATAAATATTTATGGCATAGAAATATCATCCTTATTCCCTGGTTCGTATTTTTTTTCTATTGCGGAAAGTTTACTTCTTTCTATAAAACGACAACAAGCCTTGTCGGCGGAAAAAACAGCCTCTCCAAGACAACGTTAAAAAAATTTGCCCTTCGCACCAGATAACTTCTTCCTGCTTTAACAATAACACTATTCGGTTAAGAGACACAGACGGTGCTTCCATTAAAACAAAAATCAACCAACTGACACGAAATAAAAGGATATTCAAAACTCCAATGAAAATGTCATCCTACCCCATTCATAGGCAACCCGCAACTTAGACATTTGACATGACATATATGTACTGGCGTCTAAGAAAAAATAAAAAAACATCGAATTTAAAGTCTAAGTCACTTATTTACTCAAAGCCAAATTTATACACGAGATTATATATGGAATTGTTCATAATTAAAAGATTACCAGACAAATTGATCCATTGAAAGAATAGTTTACCTAGCCGGTAGTCTGAGCCAAGGCAAAGTCCTCAACTTGCTTCAAAGATTTGATAATTTCTTTTATTTTATACATTGTTCTATTACAATATATTTTAATTTAAAATATTCATACTTAATCTATTTGATTCGCACCTTTTGTGCACATTTTTTGCAAGATTTTTTAAATTCTGACTTAAAGCTTACACTATTATATTGTTGAAGTAAAGCATTTTACATATACTTAGACCTGACATTTTTACTCTACAATTAGTATCTTTTAATATATTAACGCACTTGTCCACGTATAGATTGAACAATTGCGGTGACTTTACGCATCCTTATTTAACACCTTTAGTGATGTTGAACCAATTGGTTGCCTTATAAATTCTTACTCATCAACATTCAATCGTATTTACTGTTTACTAGGACAATTTATCCCATAGCTATGTTTCTTCTTCCCATAGCTATATTCACTCTTTCTAAAAATCAACAAAAGCACAACTTATTTTTAGTTAAAATCTTCTCTGAAAGCATTTTTAAATAATATTTTATCAAAACAACCTCTATTACTTAAAAATGCTCCTCGCACAGTTGAATTTTTTTGTTACTTTCTCATTTGTTTGATGAATTTTTTTCTGTACAGAAGAACAGTTATTGCACAACTCTAATCACTATATAGGTGTATTATATTATTCATTTTATAACACAAAGTGAAAGGAAAGAGCCTGGCATCTTCTTCAACAATTTTGTTTTACTTTTATGAAATTAAATCTTTTGTCATCGTCTTTCACTCTTTGTATTTAGATTTCATCAATTTTATTATTTTGAGATGGTTTGATGTTATGAGCTATTATTTTTAAACTTTTGTTATATTTTGAAATTCTTTCATATTTTGGTACTCTTTAAAGTCTTTAAAACATGTACGAGTACATATATGCAAAAAGAGACCAGCCCACGAAATACTTTTATTTGACATATTAAATAAGTATACCTCAATCATGTATGTACAATATTATCAAGACAGTTAAATAGGTATTTCATAGTTAAATCTCAAAACCTGTCACTAGCCCATAAAATGCTAAATGTTTCCTTAATTATCTCAGAACAGGTAAAATGTGGGTTGAGTCGTTTATGCATATTAATGTACATAATTCCGTTTTTTTTTTTAGTTATAAGATAATTTTAACATTTTGGGACACCATTTTTTTTTGGTTTCTTTAAATAATTTTCAATTTTGTGAGGTATTCTTTAATATTTCGACATGATATTCTCAATTATTCCTCTTGGATGAAGGTCAATGGTGATGCTGACTCTAACTTTGGAGACCAAGTTGTTTTATTCTGGTGATATTTTGTCTTCTGCAAAGTCCTAAGTGATTATTTTTTTATACCCATCAGATTCTAGTATTAGTCAGACCAGCGACAATAACCAGTCAGTAAGCCAACAATAATATATCTAAGTTATCTGGTTCTCACCTGCAACCTGTCCAAAGAAGAAATATAATACCTATTGAAATAAGATCACTGGTACTCACACTTTGACTTCCAAATTCTTGCAGGCTGGAATGATTAATTTTTTTAACGGAAATGAAATGACCAATTAGTTTTATTCATGTTTTTATTTTTCGAAGACGGTGGTACATTGAATTCTTTCATGATTTTGATACAAGAGACAGAAAATTTACATTATTTTAACAAAGCATCGCAATTAAAATTAAGAACACTGAATTTTACAACATGGTATGAGTACCAAAGAAATTCCTATTGTTAAATTACATCTAAGCAATAGCTTAATTTAATACTATAATATAACAGATAATGATGAACACTATACACCTATAACTGATTTTAGATTTGTTGACTTTATTTTTAACATAACTTCTAATGATACACATTTAAATTGTAATAAAAGATTCCAGTAATAATAAATGTCATAATATTAAAAAAAACTTCTTTTAAATTAATATCACATATTAAAAGAAGGCTTTTAAAGTGAAAATTTATTTGAATAATTAAAAAATCTTTATTAAATAAAGATAATAAGAATAGAAAAATAAAAAGACTCAAATGTTTAACAAGTTTTCATAAAAGATAAAGTAACAAGAATAATTTGAATTTATTAAGGGAGACACTTAATATTATTTATCAGTTAAGAAAAGTTGAGAATTATTTTTAATATTGATGCAAATAAATATTGAAAAATATAAATAGAATTTTAAGTATCACTATTCGTCACATAAGTAATCAAGATTGAGATTAATAGACAATAAAAGGTTTTTTCTTCATTATGTAATAGTATATTTCCAACAGATAACAGATTTATTTGATTACTTGATATTATTACTTTCTTGATTTAAATTAATATATAGTTATAATTATCAAACATTTTTAAAAAAGCATTCATTTTAAAATAAATAATATATTATTTAAATTATTTTAATGCGCGTCTCAAAAAACAATGTAAAATTAAAAAAAATTTTTTTTTTAATATACAAGAAGGAATAATTGTTCATTGATGTGTATAGATAAATTTAATTTTAAATACATTTTGAAAAGGGAAATTATAAAGCAAAATTGTTTCATTGATAATTACAGATCTATCAAAATTATAAATCCCTTGGATCTACCTTATTTTGCAAAGGAAAATTGTGGATAACAGGCCAGTGATGGTATTGAACCTGTGAAATATTGAAATTGGTAAAATCATCTAGCCTCAGTCAAAGGCGTAATACCAAGAAAGCTACCGATGGAATGGCATTTTCATGAATCAAATACTGTTCAATGAACAATGATTAGTACCTCAAGCACTTAAACTGTGGAATGGATTGTTCATTTTATAATTCTTCTTTGATTGTCTTCCTCAAAGATTGGAAATAGTGACTGGAATACAGTGTACTGGTAAAGGCATATTAGACAACACTCAACTTTCTGGACATCTTTCTGAAGTCCAAATATAAACATATAGTTATAAAAGATTTGTGTCAAGTTATTATGAGAAAATAAATGTATTTAATGATTTTGAACATAAATATTTGGATTAAAAAACTAATGTTGACTAGAAGGGATTCTAGAGGACTTTTAGATAATTATTTTAATACTTTATTATTATAAAATTTGATGTATTGGATTCCAATATACATTTCCATAGAGAGATAGATGAGTTCCAATATAGATATGGACATTGTCTATTCATTATCAAAATCTTGATTGCATGACTTTCAAATACATAATCTGAGTATTTTTGTTAGAAAAAGATTTCAATATTTTGAGTTAATTTATCTTTTCATAAACTTAAAAAATATTTGAATAAAAACTAGTCTATTTTAAATATATTTTTGTACAAAATATTTCAAATGGAATGGGAATAGGCATTAAATACAAAAAGGATTGATTAAAAAAGTTCACATCTACAGGACATGCAACATGTAAAGGATTCATGAAAATATTTTAATACAATAAATTTATCTTAATTTTTGTAATTCGGATTAGTTTCATTTTCACAATACATATGAAGAAAATTGTACAATACATATGAAGAAAGTTTCAATAGATGCTCCTTGTGGAACGACTTTTAATTATTTTATATATTTATTTAAAAATATGTCTATTTACAAATGATTTAGTCTACAAAACAGAAAAATCTTTATTCAAAAATAATGTTTCTTTTAAAAGGTCAAACATATTTTTTGACACTCAAAAAAACTTTTCCTTAAAAGAAACAATATTGATGTATGGAGGTTATTTAAAAATAAACTGAAATATAATGTAAAAAAAAATCAAATACAATTTTGAAAATGACACGTAGAAACATATACTTATATATTTACAATTAGAAATACTTATTTAAATGAGAAATATTTGACAAAAAATCAAAATGAAATAAATTTAAGGACAACTTAATTTTATGGCATTTGCCTTTATATGTTGAGATTTCACACATTAAATTAAGCATAATTACGTTTTTGGTTTATTTGCTTAGTTAATCTTAAAATTAAGTTATTCAATATTTTAGGATATTAGAAATATGTGATTACAGAGTTTTCAACACTGGAAAATATATTTTTAATACTGATGAATGACTCCCAGATGCAAATCAGGAGCATCCTTTGGCTAGAGCCTTATTTTACTTTTTTTGGATTTCATAAAAGATTTTCAAAGTTTAAAATTAAATATGGATATAGAAATACACTGACACTTCAGTATGTTTTTTATCAATGATCTGTGAATAGTTATTAAGAATATTTGAATACATATTATCATTTAATAATTTTAAAATATTAATTAACCTGATAGATGTTCTAATGTTAAAATTGAATTAGTCCTATTATTATTTTTTTATACTTCAGAAAAGTGATTTATAAAATATATTCTTGAAGGTTGAATTTTCACTTGGCTGTGGTTAGGTTAAACAACTAATTGCTTATGAGCGGACTTTTAGGTTGACTCGTCGAGTCGTAGCATGCTCGCAATACAGGCTTGCATACAAAAGTACTGCATCAAGTTAGATTGTTAGGTATCAGTGCCTGTAGTTTTTTTGGTCATTTTTAAGATTCCATAAGCAAGCTTACATTATGACCACTGTAAAGTTGGAATTCGGCCATATGATGCAAGTTCGTCGATAAATTCAAAATCTGTCAAAAGTATTCCACTAGCGATATCAAAATGTTTACTGATTGCTAGTGAAATGCCACTAGCAATCAGTAATCACATAAAACAATGGCAAGAAAGCATCAAACATTATAATTTTTCTATTTAAATTATTTATTTTAACTATCATCTGTAGTTTATGATTCTTTTAGAGATTCTCGGTAGCCAAACTGTTTAACTCGCATATTAAAAACACAGTGAATTCTTGTTAGTTGAAGCATATAAATCAAAGCAATGGTTTATTAGGTGTGAAACTTTTATTATAGAAACAAATCATGGTCTAAAATTTCTCAGCTAATCTTAACTAATTTGTTGCTTGAATGATTGAAATTATGGACATGATTAAACAGAACCAACTGTTGATCTTGTAAAACATAATGTAGGATACCATGTAGAATGCAGGCCATTCCTATCATGCTTTGTATTATTGTTTTTGATTTTTTAATATGAAACTTTTTTCTGCTGCTCAAACAATTGGCTTAGGACAAAGAGCTAAACTTTATTACTTCAAGTGGATTACAAGAAAAAGTTTGCCAAATTAGTATTATGACAAATAGGTGCAGAATATCTCAAATGTTTTTAAAAATAGTAAATAATATTCAAGAAGCGATTGGAAAAAAAACTCAGGTCATCATTTTCTAAAGCAACAGAAAAGCAAAATAATTTATTACTGATAGCTGTCGAGTAACAGCATAACTAATTATCTCAAATTACATTAATATTCAATGTAAAATTAATTTTTTTACAAAAATTATCATTTTTCTAATAAATTATTTAGGTGAATCAATCAGCTTGACATCAGAGAGGCACATCTTCAATCAGCAACCAATCAGCTTGACATCTGAGGCAAACAGAACAGATGCTTATTGATGCATATAAAAAAAAATTGCGTATCATATATAAAAATTGAATGTGAATATGAAAAATAATATTTGTCTAACGAAATCAACTAGAGAATAAAAACATATTTTAAGCCAGTGCAAAGCTATATCTTTTTGAGATATTAAAAATATATATTTTGTGATGTATTGGTTATTTTACATAATTATTGATAATTTACAAAAAGAAAATGAAAATTTGTTTTTTACAACTACAAATATAAATTCGGATTTTAATCACATCTTAAAATTAAAAACAATCATGCAATATTTGTAAATAGGTCATTTTAATTATTTCTCCATAATGATGTACAATATTTCAAAGAAAGACTCTAAAAGTATTTAAGGAGACAAGTTCTTTTGAAAGTATCAAAATATTTATTTTATCATACAGAAATGAATGAATTTTATTTTTCTCAGTTACATACTTTTAAATTTATATACCCAAAGGGTTATAAATTACGTGCTTTTGATATTTTTTTATTTAGTTCAATTCTTTGTGACTCTTTCTTTATATTTCAAGATTTCGTAATTTCTCGACTACTTAAAACGTATTAAAAACTGTTGGACAATAAATATTTAAGAAGCATTCCTATCTTTCAAGTTTACTTTCATATCATTTTCACAAGAATCATGTTTTATTTGTTTATAAAAATCAGTATCATTTTCACAAGAATCATGTTTTATTTGTTTATAAAAAAATCCCTATTGTTCCGATCAGATTAAGTTACCTAAAAGATTTTACAATGCTGTGAAATAAAATTCATAAGTTGCTCAGTTATATATATATATTATATTTATGAGTGTCGCTTTCATGGGCAAACTTCCATGAGTTCAGTCAAACAACTTAATAAAATTAACAATCTCTTGCCAAACTAGTTCACAATTAACATTTAAATATAATATAAAGAATATGAATAAAATCAATATTATTGAGTCAAATTTACATTTGCTAAATATGTACTGACATATTTTGATATTTATATTTCATTTTAAAAAAATATGAGTTTGTTTTCATATTCATTAATTTTATCAAGTCACTACTGACTATGAATCAATATTTGTTTTCATTTGGAGTGCACAAGGATTATGGAAGTGTTGTTAATTTATTACTATATATCAATAATTTAAATTCAATTCTTGGAACAAATGTAATAAATGGTAAACAATAAAGTATGAGATGATGTATAGATATGGAGGAGACAAAGGAAGTGTGTTGTGATAAGGAAATTCGTATGTTTTTCCTCTCGGTCTATCTCAACAGGGAAATGGCGTGATGATGTGTTTGTATGTTGAGACTCAATGAAAAACTTTGACTAATGTATTTACTCGTGTGTATCCTTTGCCATTTTGGGAGAAAATTTACAGAACTGAAATATTTACATGTTGAAACATGTCAATCAGTTCTGTAACAATTCCATGAAATTCTCGAATTCAATGGGAATTAATTTTAATAATTTTGTTTAATAAATAACAATAAAATCATATAAATGTTATGATTTTATGTTTATGTAAGCTGCATCATTATCTTTTCAGAAAGTAGTGTTTTAGATGAAAACATTTTTTTTTCAAAAAATATAAGAAAACAAGAAATACTCAATTACTACACATATCGCCATACAAAGCACAAAACTAATTCATTTCAGTTTAAGCATCGTTGCAAGAAAATATTTTTAAGATTTTCTTTAAATTTAAATAACTGTAATAAAACATACTTAATGATTTGTTTAATTCGAGATATAATCCCAATTATACTAGAGAAATCCGTATAATCCGTAAATGTGGACTATTAAACAAAAAATTAAGATACTTATTCCAAAGTATTTTGAGATAAAAATGTTGTCACTTATTTAATTTAGATTTTTTAAGTACTCGTAAGGTAACATAATTTAAGTTCTCCAAAAATTTTAAACAATTTGAGTTGAGATTTCTTTGTTAACGTAAACTAAAAATTATACTATCTCATTTTCACTTAAGAGAAGTTAAATTACACTTTGCATGACGATTCTTTCTGATAATATAATAGATACTCCAGAGTTTTTTTGATAAATCACTAAAAAATAATCAGAAATATGTTTTGTTAAAAAAATATATACGAGTTTCTTCACTAAATGTTATTGATTTTTTTAAATATAAGTTTCATAAAAATATAGGTATATTTATAAAAACTGGGCATGTTTTAAATGATACTATTTGAATACTTTGTGTTCTCGAGTACTTCGTACCTGTATATGATTGAATATTTATACTTGAACCTTTTTTTTGCTCCTAATACACCATCTCTCTCTCTCTCTCTCTGACACTAAAGTTTTTTTGAATATGAGAGTGATATTTAAGTAAATACATATTTATAACGATAGATAAATGTATTATATTCCAAATTTTCATTATTTACACTGCATTCTTATATCAAATTTTGAAATGCTATCTCATCTTACATATTTATAATCCTAATTCAGTCATTTTCAATTTATGACAAAATTTACAATAATTAATATTTTATTTCAAGGATTATCGTAAATAAATTCATTGTGAGAGGTTATTCAATTTTGTTATTAAACATGCATATACATTTCTAAGGAAAAAAATCACATTAAAACATTTAACATGTATGAATGAATGTTAACATTTTCTCATTGATTTTCCTGTCCTAAAATTAAACAGTTATATCTTTGCAAATTTTTAAATAACGCATTGCTTTATATATAATGCATATAACAAAATTAAAAGTTTATTTTTAAATAATTATTTAGATCCTGATTTCAAAATTTTATACTTTGGTCATTTGTGAGTGTTATTTTGAAAAAAAAAAAACAATTAGTTTATAAAATCCGCTTAGGTTTTTATTTAATTTTATAGAGGAACCTATTGTTTTCATCCTTTGCTATTCAAATGTTTGTATGATATTGTATTTCACTTTTATTGTATACAGTTCAACAGGGAGAGTTTATTATCATATAGCAGTGTCCTATCAACTAGAGAGACATTAAAAGTAACCCTGCATAAATCAATAAAGGTTTAGCTTTTAAATAAATCATACAGTCCGGCTTGCGTCACTCGAAGATAATTTTTTTTTAAATGTTCCACATTTCAATAGTTTTTGAAATATACATAATTGTGTTGTAAATAGACAAAGTTTTATCTGTCAAGTTTATTTTTTGTCATGAAATAAAAATGCTAATACATGAAGTAAATATTACTTTTTTTTACCATACATTATACGATGATGATAAACTTATATAAAGTTTTTTACTATAATTTGACTTTAACGGTGTAAGGTAGATGAAATGATTAATCCAAAATTGAAATTTGAGAAAAAAAATGATTACTTTTTTTAATCTTGAGACTTCTGTTCTAATATATTGTAGATGCTTATATTTTGTAAGAACTTGTCTATAAGTCATTATTTTATTCACAATGTATTAATTGACGATTGTTCTTTCTTATGATAAAAAAATACGTATTAAATATCGTTATCTTTAATGGTGGAAATACAAATGCCTTTTAAAAGTAAACATTTTACAAATAAATTGAATACATATTATTTAATATTATACTGGCCATATGTACTTTAATCTAAAATTTGTAAATATATAAAGGAAAAAATTATAAAAAAAGTTTTGTAACCAAATATTTTTAATTGATACAAAAGCTTTTAGCAAATATAAAAACTATTGCTTTTTCAACTATTTAGTCAAACAAGCCTTTGGAATGGGTTACCGATTCGAGTTATACTCACATCAGTGCCTCAAATATATTATATTATATATCTCATCTTTATGGTCAAAAATGAATTTCCTGATATTTTTTTCATGTATCTTTTTCCTTTTTTTCTGCTGCCCATTTTTTTTGGTGACTTTTTTCAGAATTTAAAAAAGATAAAAACTACAAATTTTAGCCAAGAACTGTTTTATATAAATATTGTTTATTTTGTCATCTCCAACTTTTATTTCATTGAATGAATTGTCATCTGGCAATGAATTCACTGTCTGCTACTTAGTGTGATGAAGGATAAATATATTATACAGAAAAAATATTTCTGATAATAATTGTAACTTATTGAATACTAAAAAAAATTGTATACCATTCCATATCATTCCATTAGTCAAACCCACTAATATTCGTTTGCATTTTATTGAGAAGCAAGAAAAATATAACCTTACTATACATTTTTTAAATACTTCTATACTCTGAAAATAAATGTCTTCAAAAGATAGCACTTCTTAGAACATCAGAAATGAATTCTTATGATTTATATCTAGTAAAATACTCAGAGACTAAATAAGAAGCATGTGCAATATTGAATACATCGTAAGATGAGGAAACCAGAGAAGATATTATTGGATTGATTCCATGTGGCAGACCCTCAAAGAGATGGAGAAATAGCTTACAGAAAACATCCCAGGATTAATACATAATAATCTGATCAAGAATCTCTTGCAGGATGACATTTTTCAAAGTTCGTAGATAGAAAACGACAATTCTATAAGTCTCACTTTGTTCTATTGAATCAAATCCCTAAGAACAATTAAATTAAGTGATATAAAATGGTGGATGGCACAAATCTGCTTGTTATAATTTAAAATTAATAATTTTTTTTAAATAATCAAATCATATATGTATTTTTTACACTTGATGGAAATCACAGATATTCTTTTTCTTTGATAATAAGGTGTAAAAATATAAGGATACTAGCATAGCACGAGTTTTGAACTGGCAACCTTTTATATGGTGTAATAAATATACAGATATTATTTTTAATTAGGACCATGTCAACTGAATACATTAGAATATATATTATCTCAATGTATTGTAAATTTTATCTTATTCAACATATTATAATGGCAGAATTAGTTTATTATGTTAACCCAATTATAAGGACCTTTAATGTATTTCATATCAAATCACTCAATTCTATATTAATAAATACAAACCTTGATAAAATGTGATATTCATATATAAAATTATTTGCTTGATTGTAAAATTGTTGGTCTGATTCTCGATTTTGTTTTCAATTGAGTATTAAACAAATTATCTTCAACTGAATTTATATAACTAAATGTTTTCAATTAATAAATAATGAAATAACAACATATACATAAATGAAGGGCATGTTTTCTTCAGAAGTAATTGTTGATTCAAGTAAGATTTCTGTGTATTTTGGAGATGAATTGAAAAGAACTTACGAGTTCTTCAACATGCTATTTTTTTCTGATTTCCAATAACAAAATAAATATAATAAAATACTGAACACACAATTAATGACTATTAAGTTCTTATTCATTTCCTTCCAAACTTTTTATTTAACTGTTTGGATAACATACTATTTTGGATTGCAAAGTAGTTTTCATAACACTGACAATAAGTTAAATTATTTTGAAACATTGAAAAATAATATTTCACTGGTGATTCGATTGCAGAATTTCATTTCAGAATGAATAAAGAGTGAATAAATTCTATAAAATAATGTATCGAGGCTATTTTCATTCTATGACAATTTTCTGATATAAAAAAAAATGGACCATTTTCTATATTTGAATAATATTACGAGGATCAAATATAAACGAGACTTGTTTTAGAGCGCGTAATTTGAAACGGAGCGCGCGGCCGCCTCTAGGAGTGTTGGGTGGGGATATCAGGAGTGGGGAGAGTGGCCGGCCGGCCTTGGCAGATTACGTCATTAGAATGGAACACGATGTCTCAGAAAGAGGTGCACCCGTCGATTGCGCAACGCATAATTATCAAGTTTCTCGCTCGTGAAAACGTAAAACCGGCCGAAGCTCTACGGACACTGACGGCAAAGTTTGGAGATCAAACATTGTCAAAGCCCCGTGTGTCTGTCTGACATAAAGAGTTTATGAAAGACCGCGAAGGGTTCGAAAACGAGAGACATGATCGTCGCCCGCGGACGAGCATTACCGAACAGAACACTAACGCCATTCGTGATCTTCTGGAAGGCGACCGACGTATGATAGTTTCCAAATTTGTTCTGAGATAGGAATAAGTTATGGGAGCACTTAATTCATATTGCCCCACGTCTTTGACTGCAGAACAAAAGTTGGCACGTCTGTGAGTGGCTCTTGGCGCGGTTTGCACAAGAAGGGAACGCGTTTTTGAGTCACCTGCAATAAAACTTGGGTACACCCCTACACGCCCGAGTCGAAACAAGCCAGCATGGAGTGGAAAAAGAAGGATAAGGCAGCCCCTGTGAAAGCCAAGACTCGGTTGTCAGCTGGTAAGGTGCTTGCGACCGTTTTTTGGGACCGGCGCGGGATTTTGCCCATCGATTTTTTGCACGGTCGTCGCACCATCAATGCGGCGTACTACTGCGAGCTTTTGAGTGAAGTTAAACTTGTTTATCGATGCAAAAGACGTTACTAACCGATACGAAAAGTGATACTCCATGACAACGCGAGGCCCCATACTGCAGCTGTAACATGCGAACAATTAGAGGAAATGAGTTGGACATGTCTGAAACACCCTACTATAGCCCTGACCTATTGCCCTGCGACTTTCATCTCTTTGGACCAGTGAAAGAAGCTCTGGGCGGCCAACGATTTAACGACGCCGATGAAGTAGAGGGGTTTGTGCGCAATTGGCTGCTGACACAACCCACTTCTTTTTACGATGACGGGATAAAAAAACTACCGATCCGCTGGAAAAAATGTATTTTTAAAGTAGGAGATTACGTAGAAAAATGATGTGTACTTGATCTTTTTCTTTCTGCAAATAAAAAAAAATAGAACAAAAAAGTCTCGTTTATATTTGATCCACCCTCTAAGTGTAAGGAAATGTATGTACATACATACTCGTATAATCCAAAGTATAATAGAGTTGAAACATCTCACTTTAAGTTAGTTTTGATGATTTAGCATTTAAATAATAATAATAGATCATTTTGTGAAAACAATTGTAAAAAAAAAAATTTACACCTTATATAAATAATACACGAAAAGACTGAGAAAAAATATGTTGAATAGTATTTCATTCTAGGAAACACCATCTGCTTCTCAATTCTTATGTATTTTGAATACAAATTGATTGCAACATATGATTTTTGCTAAGATTATACTATAAAAACCGGAAACTTCACAAAGCAATGAATGTCCAAAAATGTTGTGATAAGTGGCAAAATAGTGCAATCCCTAAGTTAACACATGTACGTAGATTACGCCATAGTATTAAGGGCCATCGCTTCCACTTCTGCCTTTGAATCTAAAATGTATCTCTTATATATGAAAATATTAAGAAACAAGACACATGTTTGTTTATCTTCATTAAAATTCTTTACCTACACAAATCTTTTTATGTTTCAATCAGAAAATTGCATTTTAGGTATGCAATAAATAATCTTAATTGGCGCGATTTTCACACATAAAATCATATTATATATGATAATATTATCATAGAAACTTTTATTTAATATGTATTTTTTAATGTTTATATATTTCTACACAAGACAATGGTCTATATCAATCATATCACTTGGCTTAATGCCTGTTTTGAGATAGCTGTCTTACTACTATGGAATTCACACAAACATATACAAGCAGTCATATACAATGCCCTGGAAATCTAAGCTGTAACCGCTAATGAGGTTTACAATACAATGAAAACATCCAAAAGATTAACATATTTACATCAAACTCAATGTGATGAAATGTTGAATAAAAATATTAATGTGATTGTCACGGCTTAAAAATATAAAGTAACAAACTCTCATATCATACATACTTTAAATTATCACTTGACAATAACAATTATACACATATTTCACAGTTATAACATACATTACTGAACAAACATATAAAACACAACAACTATAAAATGATAATTTGAAACTATCTTTCAGTTTAATAAACTATAGTTTTTTTCAATCTGTGAGGGAACTCAAATGAATACAAAACATTGTTTAAATTGAAAAAAATATGATCCATTATGATTCAATTTAATTGTCCGATTCGTAAAAAAAAATGTTTATTTAATATATAAATTTGATGTCATATAATTACTTTTAATTTAAAAAAAATCTATTCCATTGACATTCAATGTAATTAAATATGAATAATATAGAAGAAATTTCCTAGAATCGGATCTCGAAGAGCACAGCACAAAGTGCATATCATAACATATATGGAAGCTGAGGCCCTGCATGTACTCGTATTTTGCACTCTTTCCCTTTAAGGGAAATGTTACCAGACATTTGCAAATAGTTTCCTGTCTTTACATATAGTTCAATATCTATTGAAAATATGTTATTTTAGTTCAATATTTATTGAAAATACATTGAATATATTAAATTACAGCGCATAGATATTAAATATTATGTTACAGCATGTTTAACAGTTCAGGAACTTTCATATCTACTTAACCTATAGTAAACATTTGTATAGGATACATGATGTAGCGTAAAACTAAATAAAACTGGCTAAGTATGGTATAGTACGTACCTTGAAATTTTGTTAAATAATCATGAATTTTTTGTTCTTGCTACATTCAATAAGCATGACATGTGGTTGAATTCATATCATTTTGGTGGTAAAAATTACTTTTAAGCTATAAAAGTTGGATTAATATGTATCAAATTTATTAATTCTGTCAAACACAAACAAAAATTACACGCAACTGGTCAAATTGTACATTTTTTAGATCACATTCCGATATTTACTGATTTATTTCATCCATCTCTACTCGTATGCAAATCTCAAAATAATTATACAATTTTTGTGTATAATCAACCAATCAAATCGTTGCTGTCAAAAATATCAAGTTGATTCAATATATCATGATATTTAGCAAGACCTTCATTCATAAGTAATCATAAAAAATATAAAAATAAAATTATTATTAAATTAAAATTTTGTTTCTGATGAGTTTACAGAAGTAAATAAATAAAATCAAAATAGGATTTTTAGAACTGTAATATTTTTGTTATTTGTATATTTTTGGTCCACAGTTAAGTAAAAAAATCTACAAATAAATTGAAAGACTTTGTAATTAAAAATATATTGAAAATTCTGGTCATCAATATTTATGAAATCATGCAGTTTTATGTTAAAATTTTGTAGGAAAATATGTCAAAAATACGAATCCAGGTTTTTATATTTAATAGAATACACATAATGTGAAAAAAAATCTCTGGTAATTAATTCTCTCAGAATACAAAATGATACAGAAATTTATAAAAAAAATATATTTTAAATTTTTTATTATTAAAGCCTGTTATTTTATTGTAATACAGATTAAATTTTTACTAACTTTTTTGGAGAAGGCAGAGATAGATACATATATCCACATAACTTACGTATTCATAGGTCTTGTCATACACGCACTTCTGTTTCTCACGCTTCTCACCTTTCCTCTTCCTCATACTCAATTCATACTACACATATACACGTTTTGTATAACTTTCGCCACTTTAATTGTTTCCAAATCATCTCAAGATTCGTTGTTTAATAATGCTAAAAAATAGCGCTTCAAAAACCACCAAAAGTGTCAATTATTTAGAGTTTGTTTTTATTAGACACGAATCCCAAGATATTTTATTAGACATGAATCCCAAGATATTTTATTAGATATGAATCCCAAGATATTTTATTAGACATGAATCCCAAGATATTTTATTAGACATGAATCACAAAATATTTTATTAGACATGAATCCCAAGATATTTTTTTATGAAAAAAAAAGTATTTTTTGTGCTAGCAATATTTTACAAATTTATGTTATAAAGAAGGAAGTTAAATTTATTTAAAATAATGGATTTTGGATTTGAAGCAATGTTTTTCGCATTGTTCCTAAGCCATTGTATTGTAGTGTATTATACTTCTTGTATACAATATATATATATGCTGGCGGACTTGCTGCCATGTGGCAATCTTTTCCATCCAATCAGAAACGTGTTTAAGAGGTCTTAAGTTAAAACAGACTAGAATTCTTTATTTAAAAAAAAATGAAGTTCCAATAGGAATTGACCCCTACAACCACCAAGCTGGAAAGCAATCGCCTTATAAACTAGCCCACGAAGGTCATCATATCGTTTGAAACTAGTATTAAATATTTAATAACTGTTCATAATTGTATTATTGTAAAACACTTTTCATTGTATTCAATTTAATCTGACACGCTTATTGACACTTGGATTTTTCTTTAAACACTGATTTTCATCAGTTTTAGTTACATTTTAGTTACATTAACCACACAATTATTTTTCAAAATAAATTAATACTTGTTTTCTTTGAAACTATAAGATTGAAAATATTTTTGGAAAGTAAAAAGATACTCCATATTCCATGATATGGAAACATTTTTTATATTAATATACGAGTATATTTATAAATCATATTCTTCCTGTTTATATAAAATCAATGTGTTTTTCTTAATTGTACAAGAGAAAAGTCTGAATGGACCTAGCATTTTAACACTTAATATATTGGTTTTGAAATCAAAGTTCTTTAAAAAAAAAGTTTTCACCAATTTATTGAGACGGATCCTGATGATTACATATATATTTTATGATTAACTAGTTTTACATCTCTTATATTGGCAGTATTGACTAAATTAAAATAAGATTGTTTCATAAAACAGTGACAATATCGTTGTACAAAGTGAAACAATTTCATTTCGGTTTAAACAACTTTACAGGAGATATTTTTTTATAATTTTCTGTAAATTTAAATAACAGATATACAAAAATAAAAATGGAATATTTTTAAATTTCATTGCAAGTCATTGACAACTTGATTAGAAAGCTAATTTTATTCAAGTTTATTGTAATATTATATATATACGAGTACATACCTATTGATTGAGGTACAATAGCTTTTATTTTTCATAAATCGAAAAGTAATATGATTTATGAGGTATCCTTATGTGGTAATATTATATAAACAAGATTACACTGATTTTGAAAATACTAATAACTTATTTGTCAAAAACTGAAATTATTCAGTTTGCGGTTTGCAAGACAATATTATTAAATTTGTTTCGTATCTAATATGTTTAAAATTTGAAACTTTTAAATCATACTTGTAAAAAATATATATCAAGTATTCTTACTAATTTTACAAATATTTTATGATAAATATAACATCTTTATTAATTTGAATGCATGAAATCTTGATGAGATCTTAAAGTGTTGTGTTTTATCCACTGGTTAAAGCACATATATTGTATGTCCAAACTTGGTCATTTTCAAGGCATACTAAAGAAAAAATATTCACAATAACCTAGTAGAATAATGTGCTCTGAACACAATTTCCCTGTACTATGGTTAATTGTAAATTATGAATTCTTAAACTTAGCGAACGTTCTAAGAGTACATTTATGGAAAGTCAAAGAAATCTGTAAAATGAGATAAAAATCACATTGACTGTGCTTTCTTAGGCTAGAGCCCCACTAAAAATCATTTTATTAAAATTCACAAATTTGTTTCACTTCATAAAATGTTACCTAATACAAAATTCGCTTTGTGCAAATTTTTTAGTTTGATAATATCATATGTCGAATGTACGAAATCCATAAATTATATGACTGCATATTTTTTTTTCAAGTTAAAAAATCCTTGAAGCTAAAACATATTTTGTAACATGAAACATTAGTAATTAAATACATATTATATGGTATACCAATGAAACAATAAAAAAAATCATGCTTATGAATTTCCTGATTTTTATGTTATTGTAATAAACTTTTGATTTTCATTTCACATTGCAATATTGGTGCTTTAAACAGTCAAAATGTTTACCATGACTCTGCTTCTTCTTATTCTTCCATCTAATAATGGATTTGGAAAAATCGTATTTTGAAGAATTTAAACTTAAAGCAGATCCCTTCTGTGAAACTTTGATGAGATTTGACTTTCGGTAGATGGAGTAGGTACATGGAATACGAAATGCTGGAAAACCGTAAATTCTAGATATCATTTACGATTTAAAAGTGATTTCAGTTCCTCGAGCTGCCTGCATTGGTTGTGGGGCTAACCGAGTCCAAATTTTTCGCCACGGATCTGAAAAACATAATATACTTTGTATTATTATATTGTTTTAATAATGTATGACTATTTATTTATTTAAAAGGTTTCAATTATTTTTTATATTGTATTATTAACCTTTTGTTGTGTATAGTAAAATGTGGAGGGGTTATTTTCAAGTGCCAATCACTTCCAACCAATAAGAAAGGTGTTGAACAAGCATTTAGTGAAAATCAAAGTGGAACACTTATTAAACAATCTGGGTACCAACGCAAATCGACTCTTCAACTCCCAGGTTGGAGGCTATGCATATTTTCAACTTAACCACAGATGTCTTGATTTCAAGAAAATTATATTGGAAAATGATGTATCATCATCACTATCATATCTGATGATACATCATTTTCTGATGATAAATATTTCTGGAGCGATGATGTGTGAGCAGTTGAATTTCGCAAGATGTTTCCAGTTGTAGTTGAGTGTCACTGTCAGGTTGGTGAGAGCGTGCAACGGGGTTTTGTTTTTGTGTAATCAAAAATCGGAAAGAAGTATCGATTTATTTTTCTCATGCTAAATATCCTCAGTGAGATACAGGCAGGAGATAAAGCCTAGTTTACTGGGGATACGACAAATGAAAGGCAACAAACCCAGATTCATTAAAATTGTATGTCCAAATCAAATTATTTGTTGTTTTTCTCAAATTGTGTATATTTCTTGTCATGTGTAATAATAAATAAATAAATAAATAAATATCATATCCATATTAGATTAGGCAAAGATAATAGATCTCCACTTTGTTCTATCCTAGCACACATCTTTTGATTCTGCTATATTCATACACTTCGTGATGGATACTCTCCTATTATAATTCATGTTGAAAAAATTGAATGAATACGGCAAAAGTTTTTGTATTTTATAAACTTCAAACTCAAATCCCAATCGCTTATTCGGACTTCGGTCTGTTGCTGGATGTGAGGAGTCTTAGAAGATCATAAAGAAGAAAATAATTGACCTCACGTTATATAAGATTGTCTGTTCTAATTTCAACAGTCCCGAACTTCTTCAGCTAGTCAGACTATATATTTTTTACAGGGCCACCAGCCATGTTATTTTAGTCTATAATAATGTAGTTACAACTAATTATGTGTACAATATTTATATGAAAGGTACTCGTAACACCTGTATAACAAGAGTAAACAGATTGAGACATTGTGATGATCAGTATGGACATTGTGTATTTTCATATAACCTTGACTTCTTACAAGATTAAAGTGTTCTTGCCAGTATGAATTAAAAAAAATATGAGTTTGCTTTTAAATTGTGTTGGACTCGTTTTATTCCGGATTTGCCATTTTCCAATTATATAACACTGCACATAATATTGATTTTAAATTGTTTTCTTTTTGTATGAAAAGGGCATTTGAACGTTTAAACAAACAGAATAAGACTTTTAAATCTCTTCTCTTTCAGTATTTGATTCGTTTGGCTGTACCACGTTTTTCTCGATCTTCCGAAACTTCCGGTACCTTCTATATTACTATATAATACTTGTAATGATATATCATACATATATTTATTAATATTTTCTTGGTTTTAGTGCATATCGACATAAAACAAGTAGTATTTTTTTTATCTTAATTTTTTTTAGTCTTGACTAGAGATAGTATTATTTAACAACTGCCTGGAGGTTATTCTTAATCAACCCCTCTGAATTAATTATATTACTTTTTCGTTATATACGGTTCAACCTGGCAGGTTTATTGCCATTTGGTAATCTCTTCTTATCAATTAAAAATATGTTAAATAAGTTTTGAGTGAAAATCAGACTGGAACGCTTTTTTTTAATATAGGTACTAACGAGAATCGAACCCCCCCCCCCCCCCCCCCCCCGGGCTGAAAGCCAAGCGTCTTATCATCTAGGTCAAAAAGACCGTCATGGCATGAAGAGTGTCCTATCCTGTATCATTATCACTTCGTATTAATCTAGGTATCTGTCCAAACATTAGAAGTAGCATTACCAGTACAAATAGTACACTTATTATTTATTACAGCCATTCCGGTTTTAAAGATTTTCTAAGATATTTACAGGTGCTATATTAGTCATTAATTTATTCCTATAATTTATTCTCCTGTGTATTTTTTGATTATATCTTGAAAGAGAAGATACTATTGATTACAGTTTTATATTTGTTATAGCTGGACACGTTCCAAAAATCGCGTGTAATAAAATATAAATTTTAAATAATACGTACTAATATGTATATCGTTCGTGATTGATGTCGACCTCAAAATATCATCCAGTTTTTAATCAAATCAATCAGATTGTTGGAAAAGATTGTTACATGTCAATAAGCCCGCAATGTTGTACTGTGTTTTTTATATTTTTTTGGGAAGGGATTGACCAAATGGACAAATATTTATAAAAATAATCTAACTCACAAAACACATTTTTTGTTTTTTTTTTTTAAATATCAAATAGTAATCCCGCACGAACGAGTACAATACAAATATATCTAGCCATCGAAATGGGTGTTTTATACAATAGTTAAATTCCGCCTTGAAAAAATAATCCGCACACGCTCATAAAGAGTGTGCGTGATGTTTCCTCGATTATCTTAAATTAAGATAAATTAAAAAAAAAATTAAATATATTATTTATAGTTAAGGCATTAACATTGTGGAGGTTTAAAGATATTGTAATTTGTTTTGTCCAACACTGTTTATTCCCCTTTTTGTAACGGTATAACCCTACCGGTTTCAAGGTGCACACCTCATCATCATGTGCTCCCCTGATGGTGAGGTGAAAGCCTTGAAACCGGTAGGGTTATACCGTTACAAAAAGTAGAATAAACAGTGTTTGATAAAAACAAATACAAATTATGAAACGTCAAAATTTTTAATTAAAGCGAAGCAAATAAAATTTTTCATGTAAGTATTTATTAATTAAACACTTCATTGCAAATACAATCTGGTGGGTTTATTGCCAGATGGCAATCTCTTCCAATCAACCAGACAAAAGTAAATAAAGTAAGTTACATAGTTGCAAAAATTTCAAATGTTTATTTATATTTATGAAATTAATGGACATATACCATACATATTAAAGTAAAAGTGAGATATAATTAATCAAAGGAAAAGGAAGGGATAATGGAGAGGAAACCAAAATCAGGAATGTAACATGTTATATTACTAACTAGAAATTAAGATTTTTTTCAGTCGCTTCTTAAAGCATGCCAAGGATGGAACGAGTCTAATATTGGTTTGTAACTGGTTCTAGAGTGTCATTTCATGAACAGTAAAGGACGATGTATTAAAAGAAGATTGGTGAACTGGGAAGACCAATAAACAATCTCTGTCTGAGCGTAGCGCAAGTCCATGATCGGAAAGACGCAGAAAATTTTCGGCGAAATAAGAGTGGGAGGCGGGTAGTTAAGGATATTATACAATAGAGACAGTATGGGAAGTTGGCGTCTATTTCTCACGTTCAATCAGTTCAGCGCCTTCTGGTACGAAGTGATATGATCGTAGTATCAGGTTAAAAATAAATACCATATTTGACAAACAATTTGAAACCGTTGTAATTTGTCCAGCTAATATCCAATTAACAAACGTCCACATTGTCCAAAATCGGAAAGAGCAGAGATTGTACGACTAAAATTTTGATTTTAGTAGGCAGAAATCTTTGCAACATTTTAAGGGAATGAAGGCTGAAGAAGATCCTTCGGCTTACCTCATTTATTTGATCTCGCTATCCATTAGCACTCCTAGGTTTTTAACACTTTTATTTACTGAGGCACGCTTGAATTAATTTTACCCCTCATTCGCATTTCAAATGCGGCACTGTAACATTGATATTACGTCATCAATATGTCTGTTGACAAGTAATAGCAGTTCAATCTGACTAAACAGCTTGATTGAAGCATAAACATATATGCAGCAAATTTATTTGCAAATGCAACGCGAGCAATAATAATACCAAATGAGGAATTTGCTGAGCGAGTAAGTTCTGGAAATAATCTCGTTTAAAAGCATTTTTCCGTCTCTCCGCAGATTGTGAACTGGTTCACACTTATGTGTATGTGATGATGTGGCGTTATCTCTCCACATGTTGTAAATATATTAGTTGATTAAATACACTTTGAATCAATGAAATTATTTGTATGATTGTGCAGTCATGAATTATAATAAACTGACATCACATAGTGTATGCGATATTTGCAATAGAGTACTGTCAATCGAAGTGGTTTGTGTTACACGTGTAAAGGTCTAAAGAAACGGAATTTTTTTACACTATATCTAGAATTAATTGGCGAGTCCATCTTGATGTACGAGAATATGTATCCCTACAGACGACACATCAAAATAATTGAAAAATGCCAGCTGAGCTTTCTCAGGCAAATAGTGAAGACTTAATGGTAGCATGTATCAAATTATGAAGTTTTGAAAATAGCGAATTGCTGTATGTTCTGGTGTCACATGCACACACGTGGCTCACATGCTTGAGCACATACTCCCAAGAAATGTCTTGTTTGGCAAGTTGATCTAGGATAAAAGGAAGCACGGTGGTTAGCACAAGATATAGGAAGTATTGCATGATACGCTTAAAAACATTAATATCCAACACAACTGGAAGTAAACAGCAGCAAATATAGCCAAATGACGTGGAACTGTTGCCAATTATCAGGGGCACAATAGAGAAAGAAGACGCAGACAAGCTGCAAATTCTGAAGCTCCTTACCCTTTATGTAACAGGGTGGTATCACAAATTGATTCATCAAGTCATCTCCGGTGACATCAACAACAGGTGCCCTGACCACTCCCTTTGTATTGTGCTTTCAATTATACTTGTCCCGGGTAATGGTGGGAGCATTCATATGTGTATTTATATAGTAGGGTGCCTATCAAAATATTGACATGTCAAAATCCGAACAGTTCAAAATACATGTGTAAAAGGATAGACAAACGAAACAATTCTTCATTTATATACCTTGATGTACTCGTATATAAACGAAGGCTAAGCATTAAAACAGTGAGTAATCAAAATTTCAACCTATCAAAATCCCAACAAATCACAATTCCTACATGTCGAAGTCCTGAAATTTCAAGATCCACGAAGTCAAAGAATATTTGTTTAAATATAACTAAAAACGACAACATTTTACAATATGTATTATATATTTGATAGATTCCATATTATTATGAACCTAACACACTACCAACAATTTCAAAATTTATTTGAAATGTCCATTATTCGTTTCAATCAATGTTTAAGTGTAAAAATATCAAGCCCGTTTAAATATTTTATGGTTAAATTATATCTACAAGTTATTTTTATTCCATACAGGCTCATACATAGCATACCTCAATCCACTATGTGTAAAAATATCAAGCCCGTTTAAATATTTTAGGGTTAAATTATATCTACAAGTTCTTTTTATTCCATACAGGCTCATACACAGCATACCTCAATCCACTATGTGTTAAAATATCAAGCCCGTTTAAATATTTTATAGTTAAATTATATCTATTATACATTTTTTTTATTCCCAGGCTCAAACAAAGCATACCTCAATCCAGTATGTGTAAAAATATCAAGCCCGTTTAAATATTTTATGGTTAAATTATAACTACAAGTTTTTTTTTATTCCATATAGGCTCATACAAAGCACACCTCAATCCAGTATGTGTAATATCTAGCCATTTAAATGTATATTTCATCCACTTTTTTTCGTAGAAGTTAAATTAATTAAAATGTGGGTGGCATCTTTTTTGCATAATCACGTCAATTTGTGATGATAAAAATGACACTATACACCATATTTTTTTACGGTAGAAAAGTCTCGATATGGGTAAAACCTTATAGCGCGGTTATGAGTGACATTATATTTTTTCTCTCTCTCGATCTCCCCTATAGGTCATTTGGAAAAGGAAAAATTAACATCCCGGCGGTGTTAAGTAAGATTGTAAAGTTACCTGCCTGTAACGTTTTTGATAATTGGTTGATCATTGTGACGTTGCTGCGGTGAAGTGTGATCCGAATTTATCTCTTTTAAAATATTTTTAGATAATATTATACAATACATTACAGCAATTAATTAACAATAATAAATATTACATAACAAAAATCATAATATGTAGTACAAAAGATATTTCATATTTTATATGCACATTGAGTGAGTCAATTTGCACCCAAGCGCTCCCTGCAACTGTGTGGTACGATGCATTTGTATGCACAACGCTTATTTGCTATGCGTTTAGTGTTTTGCATTAAAATAGTTAAAAGGTCACCTGGGGACACGTGCAACTCTTTTCCAATCTTTATAATTATTTAATAGTTAGTGAGATTTAGTTTATTTTTTTATATTTCATTTGGTTTATTCAAATATAAAATTATTTATAGTAATGTTTATTAAGTATGACAGCTAAACTGTATGGATGCGTGTCGAATAATGTGACGAAAATGAGAGTTTGGGTTAAGTCAAGTGTTTTTTGGGAGGACGGAGATGTTGTAATGAGTTTAAAATAAAAAGTTTTTCTTCAATTAGGAGAGGTAGGGAATCTCTTTTAATCGAAATAGGATCATCAGCCATCCTGTGCAGGTATTAAATTATTGTGTGTAATGAACTTCAGTAATCCCACAACCTTGACAGACCAAACCCATAGTTCCGAAAAGTGTTTGTCGAAGGTGTAAAATTTTGACTGTGACAGACGGTATGCTTATATAATATTATTACATACGAGTACAGCGGTCGCTCTTCATTATTAACTCTACAATATTGCAAAGATTAGAGTTATGATTATTATTATCGGAATCAACAACCAGAAGCATCGCTGAAAGTAGGATCCGGTTGTACTGAAAGAGTGCATAAATACAATTATCTGAGATGCTGGCTTAATGATCAGAGGGATCATTTCAGGGAAACCAAAACCAGGATTGAGATGGGGTGGAACTGTTTCTTCAAAATAAAAAATATTCTGTGTAATACATGTATATTTCAACTTCAAATTATGAATGCACATTGTACAATGTTACATCTTTCCAGTACTTTTTTATAGCGTGGAGACTTGGACACTCACTCAAGCCACAAGAAAACGAATAGAATCATTTTAAATGATGTGCTAAAAGAGAATGTTAAATATAATATTTCCTGGGTTGAGGAGGTCCTCAGTCGCATGAAAAAGACAAAGAAGTACTCACTTGCATTAAGATAAGATTGGAACAGTTGGAGCAATTCATGATAGGAAACAAATATGAAATCATCCATGTCATATTACAGGAGAAGAAAGAAGGAAAACGAAGTGTATTAGGATAAGAAACCTGGCTGAAGAATCTGAGAGAGCGGTTCCACTATAGCACTGAGACATGGTTCAGAGCAGTTGCAGACAAAGCTAAAATAGCTATGATGATGGCCAGCCTCCAACGTGGAAAGGAACATTGAGAAGAAGAATATGTCGCTAAATCAAGATTTAGTCAATCACTAAATCAAGATTGTCAAGACAATCTCCTGATTTTTAATGTACTAACATATTTATTGGTGTGATCTATTTCCTCGATAATTAGATATATTGTTACGAAAATATTGGCCTAAAGATATTCAAGAAGATACAGGCAATTGTCTAGTTTGTTGGACACTGCACACACGATTCGCAATTCCGTGTTTCATATTATTATGTTTGTCTTATGCATGCGTAATTGTATCTTGAACAATAAAATATAAATTATCACGGCCATTAATTTTGCTCTACCTTTTAAGTCGGTTAAGTCCTAACTGTATATTATTATTTATGTTAAAATGTATACACAAAACGTCCAATCCCCACCATACTTTTATTTTTAAAGCTATTGAATTTGAAAAAAAAATCTGAATTATCGAAATTATAATAATATTAACTGATGGGTAATTGTATTTAATAAATTGATAGATTTTCATTTCAAATGTGTCGATAGTGTGTGATGTGCTAACAAGAGTTGCACCTCAAAGTATCAAACTCAACATCAGAATAAAAAACGAACATTATAATATCTTTAAAATAATATTAATATAGTGAATAATCTGGTATTACTATTAATGGTGTACTTTGTTCGAAACGGGTATAATGAGTATAATTAAAAACACGACTTAAGGAGTAATATTAAGTAACAGACTCAAAATCATAATAAAGGACCCAACATAATAATATCCCAAAAAGAATATTGTTTTGGGGAATAATCTGGTATTAGTATTTATGGTCGAGTTTGTTAGAGACGGGTGTAATGAGTATTATAAAGAAAATGACTCAAGGACTTCAGGAGTAATATTAAGTAACAGACTCAAAATCATAATAAAGGACCCAACATAATAATATCCCAAAAAGAATATTGTTTTGGGGAATAATCTGGTATTAGTATTTATGGTCGAGTTTGTTAGAGACGGGTGTAATGAGTATTATAATGAAAATGACTCAAGGACTTCAGGAGTAATATAACAGACCCAACATTATTATATACCAAAAAAAATATTGTTACGGGGAGTAATCTGGTATTAGTATAAATGACCGAGTTTGTTCGAGACGGGTGTAGTGAGTACAAAAAAATACTTAAGGAGTAATATTCTCCCTTCGTATTGTTTCTGTCTCATTGTCAGATGTTCTTGTTTTTCATCTATGTTACAGCCTCTATGGATCTCCTCTAGTCATCCAGGAAATTAATAAATTTGACACTCTTCCACGATATGATCAACAGTTTAGACCACTCCACGCCAGCATAGAGGGGAATTAAAAGAGCCTCATCTATACAATACGTGATGACTGTATCCGTGGCCACACCTAAGATGATACCGAGTATGCCACAATCTTTGTGGAAGGTAAAATTCTTGGAGAAATACGTTAGGATCATTCAAAAGGTTAAAATTTCTGGCTGACGGCCAGTTTTTCACAGATAATCTAAAATTTAATCACTTTAGAAAGAGATTGAATATGTTATATTTTATGATAACAATATTTATTTTATGTCTGGATCATTAAAGAATGATTTAAAAATCACTCACAAATGCTGTTCGAGTCATCCTCGTTGCAGGATATGCAAGCAATAAAATCCATTACCAGTAAAATACACATAAATTTACGAATGCAATAGTAATCCCTTCGAAGGAAAAATTAACGACTATTCCGAGAAATATCCGCAATTAGATTTGTCTCGGTCGCGCGATAAAGTTGTATGATTGATTTGACAGATTTTACTGTCGAACATTCACAAATCGCTCTAAATATACGGTGGAAACCGACAACTCTTTCATATCTTCTATTTTTTAGTTTTAAATTAACGTCAAAAAATACTTTTTTGTAACAAAATACCTATATAGTATTTCAGTTGGTGTTCATTGAATTCCGACCAACTGTTTTTATGGGGTGATCTATTCTTATTTGAATTGTTTTCATTTATTTTGACAGTATCGCATAAAAAAAATCGGTATGTCTATAGCCACATGGCAATCTCTAAGAATTACAAATTATAATACTTCTGGTGGACAACTTATAAATAAGTTTTATTCACTATATAGACGCGAGTCTATTTATCAGAAACCAAAAATGTATGGGGGTGAGAAACACTTTTATTAAAACAATGGTTTAGATCTAATAAATTGTGTTCTTAATGGAATTCCGTGATGTACTCCAGGAAAAAATGTAATACAGTTTTCTGATTGGTTGGAACATATTGTTTTTGCGCAATAAACAATTTGTAGTATGGTTATAAACATTAAGAATATATTTTAAAAAAAAGTGCTAATATTCATACGTACCTAAGTATATGAAATACAAATTTCGAAAGGATAGGGTAGCTTTCTACTTTGTTTTGTCGTTGAAAGATTTAACTCCATTCCTCATAAATCCAAAAATGAATGATCATTCGAAAGGTTTTTTTTTAATTATTTGCAAGAACCGAAAATATATTAAGGTTTGGACATGTGGAATGAAACATTTTATTGATATACGAGTATATACATACTTAGGTACGTACCATATATACTTGAATGATTTGTCACAACCAATTAAGATGTTTAATTTTACAAATATTGCACTCAATAAGATAAAAAACTTTACATGTTTTATAGAAAACCTTCTTTTTTATAGTCCTCTCCTCTTTGAAAGTTGGTGATTAAAATGTGTATCTTGACGTTAGGGGTAATAACTTCAACTTTAAATAAATATATTGTACCACAGTGAATCCACTCTCGTAAGCTCTTTAACAAGGAGAAGCGTTTTTAAAAAGATTCTATTTTATCTGTGGTAGTCTGAGGTAGTGTCCATGCTTTAATACCATAGAGAAGGACGAAGAATTAGTAGCAATGGGAAATTTGTATACGCTAATGAAGATAAGAATCCTTGTTGCAGAGGAAATCCTGAATTTTGAATAAAACAGCTTCGTATCATTTCTACTTTTATCTTGCTCTCTTGGGGCTGGTTTCATTTATTATTCAACGGGTTACTATACTCGTAACTAATTTCTTAGATTCATAATTTTTAAACTTGGAATACCACATGAACAAAGAAATTATCCCAACTTGTCAAATGCAATGAAACTATTGAAACTGTGTGACAGAAGAAAAACAGCTGATATAGTAAAATCATTCACTCAGTAATCGATGCACCTCACTTACTCGCAAGCATTTCATTTCGTATTCCCACTAGATCCACAAGACAGCTCGATCCCTTTTATACCGAAAATTGCTATACTAATTATAAAATCAACTCCTCCATAATTCGTAGACATGACTTGGAAATGAGTTTTGCAACAATTTAGATATTTTTAATATAAGTATAATATATACAGTATTTGCCAGAATATAACAACAATATTTAGAAATAGCTACTATACTTACTTTGTGCTCTCCTTTATTAATATAAATAACCTATTATAAACGAAACATTAAGGACAATACTTTGCCTTAATGGAGTTGAGTAACCCTGCATCAACATGTGGAAGGTTTCGATTCTGCAAAGCGACTTGCATCTCGTTCTACAAGTGAGCCCATGTGTTTTCTATATCTCAAGATCTATCCATAAAATTCTCAAAAAATCTAATTCTTCTTGTTCTATGTAAGCGTTGTTCCACTAAAACAAATCTAAGTTCTTTACCACTATCAAATAAGTATTCCACAATTACGTAAGTCTACTTGGTAAAATTTGGTAATATTTTGTGATATACGTGCATACATATATTGAACTAAAATATACATATTATTATTAAATAATGACTTTGTAATTTATTATATTACTACTGCTTTTTGTATCTCCATGTTAGTTTAAGACAAATGTATTTTTTGTCAATAATTTTAAGTAGGTACTAGTATAATTTGTTTTTCATAGCGAATATTTTTTTTAAATATATACAGATGTGGGGTTGTATGTAATATTAAGGCCTCAGATGCCATTTTCCTTTCCTTCCCATAACTTATAATATTTATTTCGTAAAATTTTTGATCACTTATCATCAATCACTGATTTTAATCACCAATCAATAAGTGAGTTCGATTTGCGATTAGATCGTTCTCGAGGATAATCTGCTCTCTAAACGGCGCTATATAAATTATCATTTTATTATTATATATCAAAATGCTTTAACTTTCTTCTTTTGACTGTGGATAAAACTTCACTGTTTTATTCACTCATTTATGAAAAAAATATTGATAATTTATGGTAATGTTCATGATTATTATTTACCTTAAGATGAGGTTTGAAACGTTACCGCAACGTGGAAAACTTGTACTAAGTTGAGAACTGTATTATATAGGCATGCTCAAATGTTGAAACGCTATCAAAACGTGGAAAACTTGTACTAAGTTGAGACCTATATTACATAGGCATGCTTAAATGTTGAAACGCTACCAAAACGTGGAAAACTTGTACTAAGTTGAGAAATATATTACATAGGCATGCTTAAATGTTGAAACGCTACCAAAACGTGAAAAACTTGCACCAAGTTGAGAATTATATTACATAGGCATGCTTAATTATTACTAAACAGCGCCATTTAATTATTAACTCTGTTTTTAAAGCATCAATTAACATATGTATATATATGAAAAAAACATTGAAAGTTGTTTTATTAAGCTTTGATAGAAAATGAAAGAATCTGTAACCTCCAAAAGGATTGCAAGTATTTTTTTCACTAGACCACATGTACAGTATATATCTTATTGTATACGATACGTTTTGTTCCTGTTGGGACTAGAACTCGGCCCATAACGAACGGAATACAAGTTTTTTTTTCGTTAAATCTACTCGATAGTATATCCGTAGGAAACATTGTATCTTTAGTGTTGAGTTCTATTGAAATTCTTCCTTGTTTCCACCATGGAAGGTATGAGAAATTGTGTACATATATGGTTCGCTTAAGAAATCTAAGTAATTGAAGTTATTTTGTCAGTTTTCTTTACTAGGGAACCTAATAGAGCTGGTTCAACACTTTACAGACCAGGTTCGGAATTAATTGCCGATTGAAAAATAACGAAACATAAAAAAAGTTAACACCATCTGGTACGGGTGTATTTTTATAGGTTTAATTACTATGAGTCGTATAAAATATTATTGTTGATACTTTAATACATAATAAATACATCTGACGACTTTGTTGCTTTTAAGCAATTTCTTACAATCAACCAGCTTATATTTCATAACCGATTACAGGAATCTTAAACTTAGTGAATGAAAAGTAATTGACGACATTCGTGGCCTAGTTGGTAAAATGCTTGTCTTCTAATCCGGGGTTGATAACTATTTTTCCAGATTAAAAAAAATCCTGTACAGTTTTTACTTAAGGCCTCTTTAACATATTTCTAGTTAGTTGGAAGATATTGCCACATGGTAATAAGGCCAAGCCCGACAGACTATTCTGAATACAAAGAAAACAGTAATATTTTAGTAACACTTCAACAACAAAATAAAAATTAGATAAATCTCAGGGAAAATAGGCATAAGAATAGGAATCATAAAGGAGTTAGGGATGAGAAATATTTTGAAATAAATAATGCTTCTTAAGTTTTCTCTTAAAAATTGATAAGGAAAAAGTTTGTAAGTTGCAGCCGCTCGTGCGATTTGTCAAATCTCAGCAAAAAAGGTCTTCTTGTGTGTTGCTCTGTTTTGCCAAAATTTCGATTCTTATTCAGTGAAAGATTGAAGCAAGCTGAGAAATTCTGCTATTTGGGTAGCATTTTACGGAAGAGTTACGAGTGTCATCGAACGTTATGTAGCGAAAGGAAACAAAGTGAATGGAGTGTGAAAAATAAAGGATTAAACATAACACGATGACCTCCGTAGCCTAGTTGGTAAGACGTCTGTCTTCCGACCTGAAGGTTGCGGATTCGGTTCCCTCTGTAGCCCAAACTTTAAAAAATATAGGATTTCCATTCTGATTTCCCCTAAGCTTCATAAACAACTTTCTGGTTGGTTGGAAGAGATTACCGATAGTCCCACAAGGTAGTATTGTATACAAAGAAAGTGTATATTCGCTTGTTATAGCTGCCAGAAACTGCTGCTGCCGTTGAAGAGAGTTTGCTCTCGTAATTGTTGTGAATTTGGAATTAATGAATGTGGAGGAGAAAGTTGTGTTCTTGGGTAGAAAATTTTGGAGATCTGTTCTTTCTGACTACTTCGCAAGAGACATGGCGTGATAATATGCATGTAAAAATATTGGGTCGCAACGCTTTCTATGTTGTTTTTCACAGTTGTTTTAACGAACTAATGACAAATTACTTGAAATTAATTCATTCACCAAAATGAGATATACATTATACGTGTATTGTTCTTGAGCTGGTGTATTTGTCCATTTAATTTAAAGCTGCCCCTGTTTATGTAAAATAAAATGTTTATGTAAAATAAAATGCTTATGAAAAATAAAATGTTTATGTAAAATAAAATCTTTGAATGTTCTACATACACGTACTCGACGATACGAATGTGAAGTTCTGACAAATGTTTGTCATTTTTATTCACATTCCAACATCTTATTATAGAAAATCAAAGATGTTATCAAGTGTTGCTTACAAACAACATCGTGGTAATCCATTAAAATTTCTATGTCAGGAATAGTTAGTTTTTTGCCCTTTAACGGAGAAAATTGTAGTGTGCGAAAAGTTGCAAAGGAGAACGACAAAAAAATAATCGGTAGAGAAAAAAGCTTGACAGAGTTTTCCAATATGTGGTTCAAGAAACCTTTTTTTGCACAAGACTTACAAAAAAGTATTCCATTTAAAGAGAAAAAAAAATTAATTGACTTAACGCGTGATTGTAAATTATGTTATTAAGAGAATATTCTGGTTGGAGTGGAAATTGATAAGGAATGTGGCGTAAAAGGGAGCTGAAAGATGGTCGAAAAGGGTTCCAAAAGGAAGACGTGCACGCCTGTACGATGAATACACCAAATAACCTAAATCCACTTCATTTATCAGATGAAGGAGTAAGGTGTCCTTAAATTGGACCGGTACTCTGGGTACCATTATAAACAGTGTATTCTATGGATATATGACATCAGACAGTTTACAAGATTGCAGTGGATGTAAAATACTCTTGATCGGGTGGATTATAGGAGAAGGGAAGCATACATCCAGCAATGGACAAATATCGATCAAATTATGATTGAAGTATCGATTAGAACTCGTATTTATTAAAATTAAAATATAGACTAAACGTTTTTTAAAGCGTAACAATTACTTACTTTATTTTGTTTTACATTAAACACATGTTCAACACAATTATATCAAATAACAAGAAAAATATTTAAATCATCAAGTTTAAATATAACACAATTACAACAGGAAAATGTTACTTGTGCCTCCTTCTGAAGTGACTCAATTATAATTACAAAGTTTATTAAGGAGTTTAATCCTCAATTTATCTACAAAGATATTGATATCAGAAAATTCATACAAGGTGCGCGAATGATGATGCTCTTAAAAACTCAGCTCGTGAATGTGGCACCGAAAACAATAATTCATTTACGAGTGTTCTGTTCGGAGCATTAAAAAAAAGTCTGAATTAATAAATCAACAAAGGATTTGCTATATTTTCCACCTATTTTATGTCTGGTTGGGCGGGTATTTTTAATGCAGATGTTGTTCAGTTCAGGAGGGTCCTTCTCCGGCATTTGCTCAATATTAGATTTTGACTTGCAGACTGATTATTTCATTTCATCCAAGTATTTTTTTTCTGTAATTTATTTAATATTTCGTATTTTTGTTGCCCTTGAAAGAATTTTATTTTTTCCTACGCAAGCCGTGTATTATTTATTGGATGTATTAAATTAATTAAATTATTTTTTACTTTACATCTTGTATTTCACATAAAAGTTTACATGTACCATATTTTGAAAAATGCAACTCTGAATTGTTAGCTTTTATTTGAAAGATTTTATAACTTATCTTTTATTTTATAATCGTTACTGTGAAATATAAAGAACAATTATGTGTCATTTATTTCTCTAATACATAAATATAAGCATGCATATTCGTGTTTTAAAAAGGGGTCAAAATTTCAGCCCAATAAACAGATATCTTTAGTAAACGTTGGCACTTTCTGAAATTGGTTTATTCCGTCGGTTATTATAAGATTTTAGATAGCATATCAACTAAGCCATTGTTATATTAACACGCCAAAGCTAGATTATATTATTATTTATCTTATTGAAATATCAAATTGTTTGGTAAAAGAAATAATTAGAATTTAAGAAGGTCTAAGTCTCAACACTCATACAAAAGCTAATTTAGGATAAGTTTGTTTTCATAGCGAATTGAACTTGAAATATATTTTTAAATAAAGCATACATTTTAAAACATATAAGTCGAAAATTAACATAACGTTTTGTCGATTTATTAAAATCTAAGATTATAAATTAATCAACAAAAATTTTGTACCAAACCATGGTTTAATAAGGTACTACTGAACAAAAGAATCAATGAAAAAATGTAACAACATTGTTTCGTTTACGTATTGGTCACTGCATTATCGCAAGTAATCTGTCCAGATTGGGCATTGTTCTAGATCCAGTCTGTTAGTATGGCAAAATTGACCATGTTTTTTTAGTTATCCCCAGTGGGATTGTTATGACTTGAATAATGTTGTTGTTCCTCGTCCTATGAATATTACTAGTTTTATTACAAATAGTCCTATATTTGTTTGTTACCATTAGTACTATTCATTATAATTAGTCCTGTCCTATAAAATTCATTACAATTAGTCCTGTCCTACAAAATCATTGTGTTTTTTTGCCACTGAACTAGCTGACACTTGAATAAACAACAAATCATTCATGTAATTTATTTTATAGAATGATGTAAATCCACCTATTGTGGAGAGATTACTTTAGTAAAGGTATAATTATTTACTGTCAAGTAGTTATTACTTATTGACAGCAATTTTATCAATATTCAATGTACCAACCGCACAATGTCAAAAGTAGCAAAAATGATAATATGTAATGGTGGGATGGTGCCCACCTTATGAAATAAAATTAGCATTTGGCAGAACAAGGATAAAAATAGGGTTAATTCTCAGATGTGTGCACTTAGAAAAAAATATGGATTGTCAATTTATGAAAGAAGGCTGAACGAAGAAATAAAAAATGAATACAAGATAAAATTAATGTTTTAAATAAGGTAAAGGAAGGAGCTTTAAGATGGTTAGGACATGAGGAGAGAACGAATGACGAAATAATGACTAATCGAGTTTACAAGTCAGAAGTGCAAGGTGGGTGTGGAAGAGGTGAAACGAGGCAAACATGGCTGGACAAATGAACCAATATAAAAAAAATGTATAGTGTAAAGTATGAATAATAGACGGTTGTGCATGACGAGATGCGTGGATGTGGAGGGAACAAAATTTGTATACATAGAGAGAAAATATTGGAGATCGGTTCCCTCTGCATATCATATGGTGTGATATGTTTTGAAAAATGGATTTCATGTATTTTATAAATAAAATTGGTTCTCTTTAATTATTTTGTCGGAGTTTTACACCAGAATAAAATATTTAAGGTTCAGCATCACTGATCTGCAGTGCCAAAATCTTTTTTGGTCCTCTAGACACGATACTAGATTCCATACCGTTTATATTTTTGACAGTTTTAATTTAATTGGTTGATTACAAAAAAATGGATATCATTTTGAGATCGGCATTGATCGTGGATAAAATAAATAAATTAGTAATAGCGTATGCTCTACGAAAATGTGCCAATTATTTAGAAAATTTTATGCAATTTTTGTATTGTGTCTAACAACTAATACATTGACCTCCGTGGCCTAGTTGGTAAGACGTCGTCTCCCAGCCCGGTAGTTACGGGTTCGAATTCCGCTGGAAGCCAATTTTGTTTTTAAAAAGGATTCCTGTTTGATTTTCACTGAAGACTTCTTTAATGTCGTTCAGGTTGGTTATAAGAGATTGCCATATGCAATAAGCCCGCCAGGTTGTGTAGTATACAACGTAAGTGTAATACAATACACTTATTGACACCATTGTATTAGAGAACTTGGATGGTACAATTAAATTAATAATTATCCTTTTCGAAAGCATTTCTTCACATCTGATAGTCCATTACATATTTCTTGTAACATTCCATATCGACAACCGGTTCCCAGTTTGGCAACATTAATTGGTTATACATTGATAATTTTTGAAAACTTAAGATTATTTTGTATTGTTTGCAATTAGTAGCAATTTTACATTAAAATTTACATAATTTTAATAAAAAGGCGAACCATAGGTAATTCGTAAGCACATTACAATGTTAAAAATTCTCCATTTTATAGTTATAGAGAAATACTTCACTGGGCAAGACCTGTAACGAAGTGGTTTAATTTTTTTATCACAAATTTCATGTATTTGTCCTAAATACTAAATTAGCTGAAACATTCACATGCCTTTACACAAGCTATCACATATACAATTCCAACAGCATTATTATTTTAACTAAGAATCATATCAAGCAACTCTCATCACATTTTTGAGTTGTTTTGGAAACTTAGTCACTTTAGACACTTTCTTTTTAAAGTTTAAAATGTAATTTTGGACACATTTCTGACTTTTTGAACAAATACACATAGAATATGAGTTAATCCAAATCGAACTTGGCTATAGGTATCCCTCGGTAGTCAAACTGAAAAAGTCGAGCATTTTCCGTATCAGTTTATGTAATCCATATATTTTTTTTAATTATCCATTTAAAAAAAATATTTTATGGCTGATTAATTTTATGTTTTTCAGCTGATATAGAAAAACTCTATATTCCTAATCTGACGTACGAGATCTGAGTTTTGCACAGATTCATATAATATATTATTATTTTTTATGCTCATTCGTTTGTGTACATGTTGTAGTTAAATATGGTACATCTGGCGGAATTATTTCTATAGAGTAATTTCTTCTAACCAACCAGCTCATCTTGTATACTTTGAATTATTTTAACCCATAACTGATTATGTAAGAAATATTCCACTATATCCTAACAATAATGGTCATTATCGTTATTGCTGGGATTCGTAAACGAGGATCCCATCGCAGTTCTAATGTTAATTCAGCTGGAAAGCTAAGCTGTGCCGTGAACTCTGTTTTCTTTTTAAGTAAGTGAGCCGTTGTACACCAGCAAACTTACCGACCACGTCATTATACTGAATCCTATGACACACCTGAAGTGAGGTGATCGGATCACACCGACATGTTTTATTTTTTAAAGAATAGTTATGACCTAACTCATAGGTACACTTATACCCCCGAATACTAGGTGGAAAAATATCTTTGTCTTTTGAAGGGAGTAGCATAGCGCGGGGTTCGAACCGGCAACCTTCCGCACGGAAGTCCAGTGTGTTACTACGCGACTATGCACCTCAAATATGTTGGAACTAGAGGAAACGATTTCAGAAGGGAAAGAAAGGAAAATTAGGTTGAATCACTAATCTGAGTAATATATTTTCAGTTCTCTCTGAAATGTAAATAAGGTTGGTTCTCGTACATATTTGATAACTCTTGGAAGTTCGTTCTACAGCCTACTAATAATAAATATTCTCAATATATTCTTAATGTTCAATAAAAATAATGCATTTAGGGTGGTAATTTTGATAACTGTTCTAGGGTGGTAATTTTGATTCTGCGTAATATTTACCGAGTTATATTTGATGAATTGGGGCTGCCATGTAGGTCCACAGTCGGGTCGGGACAAGCGACGCAATTGCAGGGGGTCCTAAAATAAAAGATTCCTAATGAAACATTACTTGTCGGAAAAATAACGTGGAAAAAAGGTATCAAAACAAATCTATGTAATAAGTTATTGTACATTCAGAAAAAAGGAAGAACTATATTTTATCTTTTAAAATATTAATAAAAATTTTCTGTAGAGTAAGTAGTTCATCTCTATCCGCTGTTTTACTTTCCGCGGATTCAATTATCCGTGATCCACCACGGTTCAAAAATATTAATTTTAAAATTGCATCGTATAATCACAGGGGGAATAGTTGCCTAATGATATTTTATAAGGCCTACTTCATAATCCTCAATTCACGTGTCAGACCATTTTTGTTATAATCACAAGAAGTTGAAGCCTAGTTAGTAGAATAAAATAAGATATTTTGTGAGAGATTAACATTATTTACAGTTTATTGTTATAAATGGTATATTTTTTATTGTACCTTACTATAACAAATTGATAACTTTAATATCGTTACAGGTATTGTATAGGGGTTTTCAAATTGAGCGTTTTTTTTTAATTCTTGGATAAAACACAGATGGCGTCCCAAACTTGCCTGGGTCTTGTGACATTTGAGAAGTGTAATGTATGACGTTTATAAAAAAGGAGTCGTATACAATACAAAAACGCGTTCAAATTGTTGAATTATTTTAAGTATTGCAATCTCCGGAAACGGTGATGTTAATTGGCCACCAAGATCATGTGATCTGACACCGTTGGACTGTTTTCTCTGGGGTTACGTAAAAATCCAGGTCTATAAGAATGACCCCCAATCAATTCCTGAGCTGGAGGACGAAATTATTCGCGTTATTGGTGTTAGAATCGCAATTATATCAAAATATAATCGAAAATTTTTACAAAAGAGTGGACATCTGTAGAGCAGCAAGAGGTGGACATTTGGCAGATTTTGTTTTTATGTTTAAATGTCATACACTATACTTCAATAACCAATAAAAAGATTTTTTAAATCAAAGCAAATTGTGTGTTTTATTCAAGAATTAAAAAAATTGAATAAAAAAAACCACTCAATTTGAAAGACCCTTTATTATTGTATTACACTTTCGTTGTATACAATACAACCTGATGGGCTTATTGTCATGTGGTTATCTCTTTCAACCAACAAGAAAGGCGTTAAAGACGCCTCAAGTGAAAATCAGGCTGGAATCCTTTTAAAAAAAATCTAGGATCCAGTGAGATTTAAACCCGCAACCTCCGGACTGGAAGACGGCGTTTTACCAACTAGGCCACGGAGGTTGTCATAGGCCATGGAGGTCGTCCGTCATAAGGTATTTTTTATATATGAAACAGGTATGTGTGTGTTATTTCTAATGTACTTTAGTTTTTTTTACCATGAATAGAAATTCAGTTAATACGTTAAGATTTTTTATTATTCAATAACTACAACAAGTTGAAGCACAATTTGTTTCAAAGTAAGAGAATATATGTCGTTTGTGAAAGAAATATAATTTAAGTAATTTTGTCTAAAATGTGAACTTAGACAGATTTTTACCATAATACACCTATTTAACGGAATTAATACATATTTTTGCACACTAACCGATTGATCTGTATTGTCAATATTTCAAATAATCTAAATAAAAAAATGTGGGTTGATCACTTTTCGCATGTACTCGTATTCATTGAATTCGTCTATTTAACCCATAAAATATAAGGAATAGAATCTTCATATTCATGAAATTCGTAATATTTAGCGATTAACAGTAAATATGTAATTAAATAGGTTTATTTCTTTCTAAATAAAACAAACCAGGTAATTAACTGCAACTGAGTGAAAAGATTAATTCTTTAAAACAAGCCTACGTTTATGAGTCATGTAATTAATTTATTCAATTATGTTACGAGGTGACGGAGAGATATAAACTTTTATTATCTGTCTAAATGATTATGTAAAATTCAAACAACCTAAGGTAAATTATGTCTCAAGGTGTAAAAAAAATAATTCTGAAGACACATTCGTTCAGAATGTTTATGAGCATTCAATTGATCAATAACTTTAAAAAAGGAATAAAAAGTCATGAAAATAATCAATAAGGCACGTTAATTTGTTTTTTTAAAAGGCTATCGTAGGGGTATAAACTTTGGTGTGAGTGCCTATGTTAGTTTTGGTGTGATAATGAATAAGCTGGAGTTCTTAACACTTCAGGTTGCAGACTCTTTATTGGTTAGGCTGGTTTACGTGGTTGATGTTTCTCTTAACTTAAATAAAAAAGAAACAAGTATTTGAAGTTAAATTTCGTATAAATTTATCGTAGCCCTTTTAAATAAATTATTCAAGTGGTTTTATTACCCTATTTGGAGCTTATGACGTTCGACTCTGAATGCAAATTACGCAATTTTAAGCATAGAAATAAGAATTTAGTTTTTAGCCTAGATTATGAATTCTGGGCTAAGACTTGAAAATAGTCGATACTTTCACTGATTAATTGGTGATGTTTTTAATTATTTTTATTTTCATAATTCTGGGAGTTAACCGTATTTTACAAATGGAGAATATTTTCTCTGGGTAAGTGTTTTTCTGACTAGGAATGGTGACCGTGGGTGACAGAAACCATGTGAGCTCAGTGCCTTTGTTATGTCAGTGTTAATTCACATTTAAGATTGAAACATAAAATCAATATAAGAATAACAAAATTTAAATACATTTCTTCATTTAATACATCAAGGTAATAAAAAGGTTTGTATTCTATATTTTGTTCCATAAGTTATTTATAGTCGGAAAAGTCATTTGTTTGTTTATAATAAGCTTACCAGCTTGTGATGTATATAACGAAATAGAAGTCAAATACGATACATACATACTCGTACATTCCATCACGCCTTTTCCTTACAAGGGTAAACAGAGAGGAGCGCCAGACTTTTATATCGCGACACAAATATTTCGTCTCTAAACCTTACCATAAAGCGCCAACGATTTATTTTCATTAAAATTTTCGTTCTTTCAATATATCATTCACTTGATCCTACCATAATTTATTTGATCTCTCTCTACTCTTATTTCTTCTAACATTTTCCATTAAATTCATTATGGATCACATTCGATACCAAAAACTATCGTTCATATACACGTAAATGCATAACTCTACATTATGCATTGTGTATGAATGACTAAAATGTATATATTATACTTACTAGCCATAAGGGTTAGAATGAATTATTGTCTAGCTATAATCGAATTGTCTAGCTATAGTCGAATTGTCTAGCTATAGTCGAATTGTCCAGTTATAGTCGAAACTATCGACTGTAAGATATTAGTCTGTTTTTTTTAATTTAATCCACGTGATTAATTTTTGTTTTTACGATATAAAAAGAACGAAGTATCAGTTTTGTCAACGAGCGAAATATAAAACGATTAATTGGTTGGCTGGAGACTGAAAATGATATTACGAGTATAATTGATTGTTATCGAGTATAAATTGCTTCATTGGTTGGGTGGAGACTGACAATGATATTATGAGTATATATAATTGATTGTCATCGAGTATAAAGCGCTTCATTGGTTGGTTGGAGACTGAAAACGATATTACGAGTATACCAGAGGCGAGAACTAATCGAGTTCCGATATTTTTTGTCAGTTTCTATTTCATTAGTGTTGAAATTAATCAATTTTTGCTATAAGTATAATTTGAAATATTTTTTTGAGGGCTTGATAAAAAATAAATCGAGTAATAATTAGTTTTATATATTTTTTTGTAAACGACATATTTCTCAACTAATAAACAGTTTCAGAAGTTCAGTGTAAATAGGTAGTTGATTTTTTTTAAATTTTTGAGTATATTGAATTTTTTTAAATTTACATTGACTTGAAAATTTTGATTATTTTTATAAATTTCAAATTTCTCAGATATATTTGCTCAAGGGAGGAACTAGGTAATTATGACGTTTTAATCTATAAATTATTTCCATGATATCCTTCATGCAATTAGTTGTAACAAGTTAACTGAATATAATGTTGAAGAAATTTGATAGTTCCATCATTATCATCTACTTCTGACTTCCGACAAAACATTAGTATGAAAATATGTTTGTTGTTGGTACCTTTTTGCATATAAACGACCATTGAATAACTTGTTGACATTGGCTTGAGTAACAACTTTTTGTGCATGTGGGTATGTATACAATTAAAACAAAAGAATTTTACATACACGTATTAAAATTATTGTATTTTATACGCATATGTATAAATAAATTAATGCTTTCGTAATTATTTTGGTATTCAGTTAAAATCATACAATTGATATTGATGTCAAGTGAACGTACAATAATACTGTTTTTAGACTATTGAATTCACAGGTGTTCAATCTTTTACATTCTCTTGGCCATATCAAGCCCACAAAAGTTTGTCACAAGCCTCACGTAAAATACATACATATACCATCACTTCATCTTCCTGTCGGGGTATGCAGAGAGGAAAGAGTACCAGACCTATATGATGCTGTCTAGTTTAAATACATATGTTTTAGTCCACCAATGACTTTGTTTCCTATCGCTACGCGCCATTCGATATCCTTCTTAAGTCTGACATAAAAATGAATTTTTATTATACTTAACTTGCATTTATTTTTTTTAATTGATGGATATTTTTTTAGATAAAAACTACAAACATTACAAAATTAATGGTATTCTTCAGTTTTTTTTAAATCAATATATCTATACCAAGCTTTAATGTGGTTGTAACTCGAATTGAATTTCCAAGATGTTCATTACACATTTTGGTTCTTATTTTTAGTGTGCTTCATTCTGAATAAAAGTTATTCACAAATATATGTGCTACCAAAAAGTGAAAACATGAATAGGACATGTTCGCTAAGTGAAGGTATGAGCAGTAGTATATACCATATAAGCAGTAGCTTCCTAAAGAAACATATCTTATATGTTTCTTTAGGAAGCTACTGCTTAAGAAATATATCGTATACGTTTCTTTAGGAAGCTACTGCTTATATTGTACTTGATGAAATTTTTCCTTTGAATTTTATGTATAATTGCAACTCTATACATTACATTTATCGTTCGGAGATAACATATTTATATCAACTGAAAATGGAATAGTCACTGTTTTTCGTTCCGTATATATAATAGCGAAATAATACCCTTACAACCGCGGGCCGCGGGTTGGCCACGTATGGCTTAATTTTTAATATAAGCAGTAATTGGTTTAAACATAATACATTGAGAAATTATACCATTTATCAGATAAACTCGCACTTATGAGGTAGAATAATAAATGTTATGATAATATGAAATGACAAGGCATAAATTCATTAAAAACATATAAATTTACCGACAATTAATTGAAAAAAAAATGTATTGACTTTACATTAAAGAGGATAGATCTCCACATAGACATCTTTTAACCAGTTCACATTCATAAATCACATCATAAATTATCTTATGTTACTCACACTTCCCTCAGTTTTAATTTCTCCGTCTATCTTATTTCATTGCATACTTGATCTACCTGTTAGTGCTTCACAACTCATTATATTTATATGTCCAAACCATCTGAAAATTATATTCTTATAACGTGTGTATCTAACAAGCAATTTGACCTTAATAATTTATTCCTTACAATCTTTGATTTGTTTGAAGTGTAGAAAATAAAACAAAATATGAATTTCTCTTTATCCGCTTTCAAAATGTACATAAAAAATATCTGGTCATTTTAGATATTTTTTTTTCCAAAAAAAATAAACTATACAATAACTTTTATTTATCTGTTTTCAAGTTCCTTAAAGATTTATAAAAAATGTGGAGTTCTAGGATTTTTAAGATATATTGTATTAAAAATTGATAACAAGTTGACAGTTTCATATGAAAAATCGTCTTTATTAAAAGTTCATCTAGAAATTAATCTCTAGACGAATTGTCCAAACTCTTACACGCACACGCATGCGTGAGATGGGACACAAATCCCTTGACCGTGTTTTCTTTGAGTGTCCTGTACGCGCCGCATATGATCTTGACTGAAGTATAAATTTCTCCCGCATGTTTAACATATACCACCTACTCGCTTTTAATTCTCCATTAATTTAGTAACAACATTTGAATTTATTGTCCAAATCTCTTGAAATATTCAGTAATATAGTTGTTTTCCACACATTTTTACAATCTCTACATACACATTATGTCTTGTCTCTTGCGGGAAAATCAGAGAGAAGTGATCTCCATACTTTTATAGCCATGCACACAACTCTTGCCTTCTCCACATTCATGCATCTCGCCATGCAAGATATTCTATTATTTATTTTATTCTTCTTCTTCATCTTATTTTAGGCCTGTTGGCCTGTTATGGTCCTGCATCATTGTTTGCCTCTTGTGACGTCGACTGCCAGCTGTCTTTCCATTTTTTGGGAGGTCGTCCTGGAGGTCTGATTGCTTGGGGGATACTGTCCCTGGCCATTCTTACGGGTCTTGGTTCCGCCATTCTGGATACGTGTTCGTTCCAGAACCTTCTTATCTGTCATCCCCATCTGACAATATCTTCAATTTCGCACGTCCTTCGGATTTCTGTGTTTCGTACTCTATCACGAAGGGTTTTGCCAGCGATATTCCTGAGTACCTTCATTTTGCTAGTTCGAAGGAGATTTTTGGTTCTGGCAGTGTCGGCTCTGGACTCTAACTCTATTTTATCCCCTTTACTTTTTTTTTTGGTCAATTTGATCCAGTTACGTCTTCCTCAGTCTACCTCTTCGATACCCACCTTGCACTTCTGACTTGTATACTAGTTTAGTTATTAATTTATTTCGCAAGTTGAAGTCATCTTAAAGCCCTTTCTTCGTCGTACTTAAAACAATCATTTTATCCATACATTTATTGTTAATGTCTTCATTCCACCGTCTTTCATATGTTGATATCCCACAGCATTAATCTTACTTTTATCCATTTTCCAAGTTTCATCTCCATATGGTAAGATGGACATCAACACACTGTACACTCCCTCCTTTCTTTTAAAGTGTCATTGTAACAAATATTCCTTTTCACAATATGAATTGTATAGTCAATAAAAAAAAATTCAAATAATTGTCGGTAAATTTATATGTTTTAAATGAATTTATGTCTTGTCATTTCATATTATGATAACATTTATTATTCTACCTCATAAGTGTGAGTTTATCTGATAAATGGTATAATTTCTCATTGTATTAACCAATTACTGCTTATATTAAAAATTAAGCCATACGTGGCCAACCCGCGGCCCGCGGTTGTAAGGGTATTATTTCGCTATTATATATACGGAACGAAAAACAGTGACTATTCCATTTTCAGTTGATATAAATATGTTATCTCCGAACGATAAATGTAATGTATAGAGTTGCAATTATACATAAAATTCAAAGGAAAAATTTCATCAAGTACAATATAAGCAGTAGCTTCCTAAAGAAACGTAAACGATATATTTCTTAAGCAGTAGCTTCCTAAAGAAACATATCTTATATGTTTCTTTAGGAAGCTACTGCTTATATGGTATATACTACTGCTCATACCTTCACTTAGCGAACATGTCCTATTCATGTTTTCACTTTTTGGTAGCACATATATTTGTGAATAACTTTTATTCAGAATGAAGCACACTAAAAATAAGAACCAAAATGTGTAATGAACATCTTGGAAATTCAATTCGAGTTACAACCACATTTTTTATAAATCTTTAAGGAACTTGAAAACAGATAAAAAAAAGTTATTGTATAGTTTATTTTTTTTGGAAAAAAATATCCAAAATGACCACATATTTTTATGTACATTTTGAAAGCGGATTAAGAGAAATTCATATTTTGTTTTATTTTCTACACTTCAAACAAATCAAAGACTGTAAGGAATAAATTATTAAGGTCAAATTGCTTGTTAGATACACACGTTATAAGAATATAATTTTCAGATGGTTTGGACATATAAATATAATGAGTTGTGAAGCACTAACAGGTAGATCAAGTATGCAATGAAATAAGATAGACGGAGAAATTAAAACTGAGGGAAGTGTGAGTAACATAAGATAATTTATGATGTGATTTATGAATGTGAACTGGCTAAAAGATGTCTATGTGGAGATCTATCCTCTTTACCTACCACAAAATAAAATGACTAGATGGCCTGTATGTAAGAAAACGAATACAACAATAGTTTCATCACAATCCACCTTTTATGTTGCGAGCATATTTTATCACTTTGACAAGAACTACAACAATTGTGAGTGTTTTATAACAATATAAGTATTTACTGAAATTAAAATTAATCCGCATTGTCCATTTCATATCTTATTATTGTGATTGTAAATCAATTACAATATAATTAATGCTAATATAGTCATAACATATGTTTGCACCACCTGTAAAATTGTCAAAATATAATAAAAACAGACCACAATTTGAATATACATTCAAAAACGATTTATTCTGTACCCACTTGCAATTTGTATTTTGATTGTGTTTCGTAAAAAAATGTTGATGGTAGAAGTTTACTGTAAATTAATAATTTTGTTTTATTGGCCTAGGCCTACGAAAATTCCAACAAATTTATTAGCTTAAGTTGTTTACAAATCAAACAATGATAATAATAATTGTAATGGATTGCACGGTTATAAAACGTTCATCCTTACATTAAGCTTGTATTTTTTTAACAATTAGACAAAAAAATAATCTAAACCATCTTAAGAAATAAGAATAAATAAAATGTTTCATTCAGTTTCAATCTCCAAGAGAAATAAATGACTGCAAATCTTTTCAATTGGCCAATAAAATTGCCAGGACGTGATATTTCCGTTAGCGAAAAAACAAAATAAATTTATTTAACAGTTTGTATAAAAGAAAATGTATTTGCTATGAAAACATTTATTTTATTATAATTTTAAATTTCATTTTATAGATATAGTTGTTTATTATTTTGCCGGTAGTTAAAGTGTATATCATTAAAAAATAAAGTATAAGTTGTTTATTGTGTTCTGCGGATCATAATATTTTACAGTTTATGTTGAAAGATATAATAGGTCTTCAAAATAAGCTGAACTCGTTAACATTTTTCAAATAAGCAAGTCTTTGTTATTGGGATAAAATGACAATATCGGAAGATGTGTTTAGAAAAATAATGAATCTTTTGTATCAAAAAAATACCATTAAAATCAACAGTTTTCTGAAACAATAGTTATAGATCTTTTATGTTTTGAAATTAATTTATGGTTATTTAGAAAATAATAAATCATTTCACTAGTCTTCCAATGCATGTTTTTTAATACGGTTTATCATTCCTGATTTATTTAAAATAATCCACAAATATAAAATCATCATCATTATCAGCCTGGTTGAAGATGTGTGGAAACTCTTGTTTGTGCAAGAGTCTTGTTTATACTCCCCTGACGATGAGGTGAAAGCCTTGAAAACAGTAGGGTTATACCGTTACAAAAAGTGGAATAAACAGTGTTTGATTAAAGAAATTAAAATGTCTTTAAACCTCCACAATGTTAATGCCTTAACTATAAATAATATATTGTATAAAGTTATAGGCCTCTAGTTGTTCCAATCATGGGCACATCGCTTCCAATAGTTTCCAGTCCCTTTTCTGATATCATCCGACTTTCTTGTGAAGGGTATTCTCAAGCTTCTTTTTCTTGTCCTTGGTTCAGGACTTCAGCACTTACTAACTAAGAAATACTAACAAAATACATTTATCAAAATACAACAATACTAACAAAATATATGTTTAATAAGGTAAAGGGAGAAGTATGAATATTATTAGATTCTGCATGACGAGATATATGAATGTGAAGGAGGCGAAAGTTGTGTGCCTGAATAGAAAAGTTTTGAGATCTGTTCCCTCTGCCTATCCGTTCGGGACACAGCGTGATGATATTTGTGTAGATACCAAGATAAAACAAAGATAACATAAAAATGTATGAAATGTAACATTTAAAAATAATATTGATCAAAGTATAAAGGTCTAAAACATAATCATATTTGAAAAAGAGATCAAAAAGTGAAAAAACACCCAAATATTTATGAAAATTGTGTTTTCCCCTATTTTTTTTTTTAATATTAGAATATTTTAAATTATGAGGCGATGAGAAAGCGACAGTGAAGGGTTTGAATAATAGTGTGGTGATTTGTTCTTATCGTACAACCCGTCAAAGACACAGAGTGATTATATGTAGGTACTCGTACAATACGTAAAAACTTAACGCCTAAACTGTTAAAAAATATACAATTTCAACGTTAAATAAAGATAATATATTATGATCCTAAGCGTCTTTCTTGATATAAACAAATATCTAGCTTTATTAATTGATTTGGGCATTGTCAAACTGCTGGATAATGCTTTTGTTAATCGAAACCTGTTATCTATTCACAAAATCTTATTATGTAGAACATTTCCTATGTAAGTGTGAAATGATTCTACCTAGCTTTATGTATATAATTATTTAAATTTCTTGGTGTTAACAAATACCTAGATTAATAGTCACCATTTCTTTCAATGTCTTGAATCAAACAAATACCTAGCTTTATACTTGTGATTTTCTTTTAAATATCTTGATGTAAACAAATATCTAGATTTATATTTATGATTTTTAAATGTAAACACATGTCCAAATTAGATTTTTTAAATGTCTTGATGAAAACAAGTACATAGATCATGATTTTTTTAAACGTCTTGATGTAAATAAATATTATATATAGCGATTATTTAAACGTCTTGATGTAAATAAATATTATATGTAGCGATTTTTTTAAACGTCTTGGTGTAAATAAATATTATATGTAGCGATTTTTTAATTGTCTTAATGTAAACCAATAGCTAGATTTATACTTATTATTTAAACAATCTTATGTCAACAAATACCTAGATTCATATGTTTTTTTTTATAATATTAATTTAAGATTTAAAACTGATAAATATATTTTTGAAAAATTGTTAACCATGTCATTCTGCCAACTGCAAACTCTCGCGTTTGGTGCAGCTGACATCCGACAAAAAATTGATCCCTGTCTGGAATAACTTTTACGATTGTCACTAAGGAATCCAATTATATTTACCGATGTCTCGTATGAATTATTTACATTCTGTATATAAAATGTAAGATCGATAAAATTGAAGAAACAAATTTACACACGAAACACCAAGATACCGACTTCAGTTGAGTATACTGGCCAGATTAAGTAAAGATAGAATTTTACATTTTATTATTATAGAATTTCATTATTGTATTTATCATTTTATATATTTGGTATACACTTTCATTTTATATTTGGGAGAAAATAATTGAAATAATAAATCCTCAAAAATATGTTTTTAAAAATATTATATGAACTAGACGATTAACATGTGTCATGCACGGTTTCAGTTTTTATAACGATACTATTCAAGGGATTAATTACTTACTACTCCTATAAATTAATTTGATATAATTTTCCCAAATAAAAAACACATTAAACACAACAATATCGCCCCAACATATCACCTGACAACTGAATGTCAAAAGTATGAAATATTCACTCACTACTATTCTTTAATCAAATACATCAGGACGTATATAAAAACAAATTATTTCAATTTTATTCTCATTTTAGCCTCATTTTATTTACAAAAGTGAAAAAAATGTACGACATCTGTTATTACAAATCAGAGCTATCTAAAATATGTAGTATTTAGGCAATATCCGTTTTTAAATAATTTTTTTTTACTTCGAATGAATTTCACCGCGTTTTAGATAATCTTGGTAAATATTATCATAATTCTCCACCATTATAAAGTTCAAAAGTATGGCATAAAAGTAGTTTAACGATATCCTCATATCTCTTTAAAAATATTCAGCGACTTTCAGATACGGACTTGCGCTACACTTTAGTAGATAATGCTTTTTGGCTTTTCTAGTTCACCACACTTCACTTTTCAGGTCGTCTTTTACTGTCCATGCTGTTACGATTCTGGTACCAGCTACCAACTAATAAACGACTCGCACCATTATTGACGTGCATCAAAAAGTGAATTAAAAAAACATTTCATCTGCCTTCAGTGGTACAACATGTTTTAATTAATTTTCAATCATTCTACTGTTAAATCTTTCTTTCTTTCTCCTGACAATCTATGATCTTGACAAATGTATTTTTATTATTTTGGTATTGCTTAGTTGTTTTTTTTATATACATCGATAATATTATATACTCCACCTTTGAACTTAAAAATAATTAAATCAGTTCTAGTGTTGGCTGGAAGAGATTACTTCTTGACAATAAACCAGCCATATTGTATACTGTACAATGAAGTATTAAATAAATAAACGACATTCCACATTTAATAAAGTGGTCAACTTATTTAGAAATAAATAACTTATGTGTATGGTTGGTTATATAACATAGAAATTGCATAGATATATATTTTAAGATAATTGCGAAAAAAATACAATGAAGAGAGAAGCTATCTAAATGTCTGTGCTCATCTCATAACACTGTATTGTATAACACTTTCGTTGTATACAGTACTACCTGGTGAGCTTATTTTATCATCTGGCAATATCTTTCAACTGACCAGAAAAATGTCAAATAGGCCGTAAGTGAAAACCAAACTGAAAGTCTTAAGTTTGATTATTAATGTCATAATTAACCTTCTATGATTAAACCATGTGATAACTCGCCTTTTAAATTGACAAAAGAAGTATAATTTATGATTATGAATTGGATATTTTATGGATTGATTATTAAACTTATTAACCAAAATAACGGATAAAAATATGATTTTTAATGTTTCCTAAAACTTTTAGCTAAATTATCATTAAACTGTAAGATAAATATCCTGCAATTAAGATTATTCATTAACGACGTTATTGACGACAGCTCTACTAATTGTTTTTTAAATTGTTTTATACTTGTACTTTGCCTTTCGCGTTTTCATTAAAACAATTTAAATTCAAAAATATGTATTGGCGATACTGTAATAGATAAATAATAATAAGCATTATTTTTATGAGTTGTTCTATATTACTTAATAAATATTAGTTGAATGTTTCTTTATAAGAGTTGGCATAAAATATGGCTGACGTTTCCAAGATATTGCAGTCTTCATGCTCAGGATAATGTCAAAAAAAAAACCGAATATATTAAGTTAAAACGAATCGTTTAAGTCAACTCACCCGGGTAACAGCTCCGAAAACATTTCAAATAGTGAGAAACAGCCATAAAATTTTCATTGAAATGTAATGAAATACAGCTTTTCATAATTTAACGTGTCAGTACAAAAAATGTATTTTTCAGCATTTTATTTTGTGTCCTATCTAAATTAGTGAGTATTCTTGTAAGTTGCTCATTTTTTATGATTTTACTCTTCATGATTTCTTTATCAAACAAATTATTTTTTTATAAATATGTATAGAACTATTTGATATTTTTAATCGATAAGCGACGGTTTATAAGCTCTGATTTAAAAAAAATCAACCGCGTCTTATTATACCTTAAATAGATAGGAAGGTTTTGTAAAAAGAAAACGTACATTTATAAATAAAATCGATATTGTTGATCTTTGCTTGTCTGGTGGATCAGAAATTTATTTATGGCAAAAGGAAATTGACAATGATTGACAAGATAAAACAACTTTCATATCGAATAAATAAAACCTTACCAAATGTTTGCAGGTCTGAAAAATGCAATAAAAATAACTCCTCGACGAGTGTCGGTTAGATTTATTATACTACAATGGGGAAGAAAAGATACATTGTGATCATAGTTTAATAAAAAGGTCGCAGAAAAGAAAAAGATAAGCTTTTTTAAAAATGAATTATCAATGATCAATGTGAGCTAAAGATTTATGAGTTGAGTAGAGTGAAAATATAACGTTGAGGTGGTTGGGAGATGTTCAACGGATGGGTGACGAAAGACAGACTAAACAAATTTATTGTATAATGCAAGTGTAAGTAGGATTCGTGGTGAAAGACGACCGAGGAACGTATGGTTGGAACAAATCGATGAAATTTTGAAACAAGGAAAGGTAAGCTATATGAGAAAATATATGAATATATGGGAGGTGAAGGAGTGTTGTAATATAAAAAAATAGCACTCTGTCCTCATTGCTTGCCTCAACGGGGAAATAGTGTGATGGTATATATGTAAATATATACGTAGATATACGTATATTAAAATAATACACACCACTTTTTTATAGCATCGATTTTTTTGTGGAAACGATATGACTGTATATATAATTTTCTCGGTTAGATTCAGTTCGATTTTTTTAGAAATACAAGCTCATTCAATGCAACTTGATGTCATTAAATTATCTCAAAACCAGTAAAATTCGGGTAGGAACTATTTTAAATACATGTGGTATAGGTACTCGTATAATATTGAATTTGTAAGCAATAAGGATAGCTGACCTTTAAATAAAAAACGAGAACTTAAATTTAAAAACCTTGTTTTTGTCAGAAGTGTCATAATAAATATGTGCAATAATAAACATACATATATTTTTAAAGTAAATAAAAGTTTCGGCACCAAAGCACAGTAATAACATCTAAATTTAATAATAGATTCATAAACATAACATTTTTACAATATCTAAACTTTTATAAAGGTTTAATAACAAAAAATATTGAAATATCAAAATTTTATAAAAGTTCCGTTACAAAATCACTGCCACAAAACACGGATGGTCCAGGCAAGAAAACCAAAACGTATTTTTATGTAAATACTGTGGGAAGAATGCAATGAATTTGTTAACCTTCCTTCTTGGTGTTAAGGTATTTTGAAGACTATTACGAAGAGCGAATGTGAGATACGCCTACAGAGATATACTTAAAGATACTAGTAACAAGAACAAAGATTGTCGTCCTAGGAAATAGTCATCACGATTTCACCATAAAGATAAGAAGGAACCGCTTTTTCTGAGGATGCTGCGATTTCCATTGTTTTCTAAATAAGAACAAATGAAATAAAAACAGGATTTTATTATATAATTCTAGAGTGCGTATTTGGATACGGTTATTTAACTATTTAATTTTTTTACAAATAGATACAATATTACTGTAGAGTTGCGATTTTCAGTTATAAAAAAGCTATGCGACTAAATGAATTCAGGTGTTATGGGATATGCAAGACGGTAAAAAATAGAAGTCCAAAATATAAAAATAAGTCATCTATCTACCATTTAAACCGATGCTGGCACGATCAAATAATGATACAAGATGATAAATCCGATTGGGTAATAGGTCCAGAATAAGCCTGAATGTTTTAAAAGCTTGGAGTCATTTTAATAGCTCTTGCCTATTGTTTGTGAGCACTATTTAAACAAATGCAAATTTAATTATTATATTAAACACACTTTGTATAACACTTATTATGTAAAGAGACAACTATTTTCAAAGTCTACAGGATTCTTTGGCAGAACTCATTGAAGGGGAAGAAATTTATAACGTTTGAAACTAGTTGTCTCGTAACATAACAAATGTTGGTGAAATACGTAGTGTGTTCACTGTTTTAAAATATCACCACATCTCAAACTAGGATACAAAAACTACTTATTTAAACATTCAGTTCCATCATTAACATTCATATGATTACTGACAGTTTTACTATTGTACTAATGTTTACTTTAAACGATTATCCAGTAATGACAAATAAACAAATCGTTTTTAATGATTACATTTTTTTTATTGATTTCACGTCATTTATTAACTAATAAAAGATAACCTGAATTAATTACCCGAAAATTTATATTTCCAATATCGATTTAAACGTTCGCTAATACACAGTGCGTAAAAAAGTTTAAGGACCCTAAAATATGATTCATTAAATTTAATGACTGAAAAAAAAAATTATAATGGAATCAAAAACTTCATTGTATGTGTATTCATATGCTTGCCATACTTTGCACTATAAACTATAAAACTACTATAACACAAATTATGTAAACTTTTTATTTATTTGCATTTTTTTTTTTTAATTTAGAGTACATAATTTTTTCATGAAATACTAATAATATGTTTCCTAAAACAAAAACGGAATTAAAAAAACCAAATGGCATTCTTTAGATGGGTTACTTAATATGACTTGTTAATATTTTAACAAAATTAAGTTTTAAACTTCTATCCGCTTTTTTACTTTCAATTGAAATTTATTTGTTTTATTCCGCGTTGATTTAAACGATCGGTTTGTTTGAAATAAATTTAAGTTTATTTTTTTTGAGATTTAAACTTACCTATACAAAGTCTCTGACTGAGCCGACACTGAAAGATTTCTCTTGTTGAGGTCATCTCGTATGCAAAGATCTGAAATACAAGCAGGCGCGATTTCATGTAAAATTTTGATTGCTTAATTTTGAAAATCGTTTCGTTTATAATTATACTGCCTTATAAAGAATGCCTCAAAAAGAAATTTGGAAACAATAATTTACTATTACAAAACACTGATATTAAGAAAGTGCTAATAGTCAAATGAAGTTCTTTAAAGAAGGGCGGGATATTTTAATAAATTTAATTAAGAATAAAAATTACTTGGCGCGAAAAAACGAGAGAAAGAAAAACTCCACTAGTGGAATTGAATCCACTAAACTTTTTTTCTAGGGAGCTGGCTGTTAATAGCTGCTCTACCGTAAGGCTTTTTTTCTAGGGAGCTGGCTGTTAATAGCTGCTCTACCGTAAGGCTTTTTTTCTAGGGAGCTGGCTGTTAATAACTGCTCTACCGTAAGGCTTTTTTTCTAGGGAGCTGGCTGTTAATAGCTGCTCTAGCGTAAGGCTTTTTTTCTAGGGAGCTGGCTGTTAATAGCTGCTCTACCGTAAGGCTTTTTTTCTAGGGAGCTGGCTGTTAATAGCTGCTCTAGCGTAAGGCTTTTTCTTCATTTACAAAACTTAACACCTCTTCCAACAAATAAAATGTAAAATATTGATCAGTTTTAAATAAATATCACCACCACGCCATGTCCCGTATTGTGGAAGGCAGAGATAAAAGATTTGCATTTCATTCTATTCAGGCAAACATTTTTCACTTATGTCATGTCTACACACCTCGCCATGCATACTCTACTATTATAAAGGCTTTCGCATTTCCCTTTTTCAGAACTTGATTAATTTGGTCGTGTGACGTTTTCTAGGTCTTTCTTAACTTCTCGTACCTTCTATACCATTCGTGGAAATTCTTTTTGTAACTCTTTTAATGCTCTTTTTTTCAGCTTCATTTAAATCACATTCATTCCTTATTCAATCATAATGTTTTTCCACGAGTTCTATGCAACGCTTTAATTTCTACTGTATTAATCTAATTTAAATAACTTTTTACCCCGTCCAACTTTTGCTTGCATATCCTAATATTGGGACCAAGGTTTCATTATGAGCAGACAGACTATTCTTCTCTTGAAATGCTTTGGTCAGTTAACACATTATATAACCCACCGTTCACTTTATTGCCTGATTCTATTATTTTTTTGAATATCGCACTTCGTGCGGCCATCCGTCTAACCATGTTTTCAAAATGTGGTTTATCTGGTTTTACATTGAAAATAATTCACTTTCAGGTAATCATGAAATGGCTCAAACTTCACGAATAAAAATGTTTTACAAGAGTGAAAGATTTCTTCGGTTCGTCAACTTTAAAAGGGTCTGACGTAATTAATTAAAATATAAGGTTTTAATTAATTTCTTTAACTTGAGAACTTTTTTTTAAACCATATCGACGGAAGTAAAATTGATAAGACTTATTAATTTTGTAAAATACTGCCTATTAACATTTTGACTGTCCCGTGCTAATACTAATTTGCTTGCGTATTTATAGCAGATCAATAGCAGCTATTCAATTATATTATCAAACAACTATTTCCACAACTCATCGAAAATCATATATTAACCTCTTCAGACCTGAATTAATTATAAGGTTTTGAATTTTTATTTTTGTTTGTGAGTATTATTTACACAACATTATATCGTATTAGTTTTGATAGAAGACTCCCAAAACGTTCAAAGTCGATAATACACAAACAGTATCTTACACTTCATTTGCTATCAGAAAACAGAAATACCACCAAGTTGTTTAAACTCTGTGCCCATAATAATGGATGCCAAATCAGATATTATACAAACCATTTAATATCCTCTAAACCTATACATATCCGTTCTAAGAAATATTTTATCGACCAATGTTTCAGAATATATGCTGAAGTAGATCGATTTTTGTTTGAGAAATCACTTGAAAAAAATATTAATATGCATTACAATTGTTTTGAATAAATACCATAAATACGTTTTTGAATAACTTATACATAAAAGAGTAAATTTTAAAGTTCAAACTCTTTTAGAGATATAACATAATAATGTATGCTCCCATGTAATGATTTAAGTAACAAATAGCGATAGAGAAATATCAACATCACACCACTTTTCATGTTAGAAAGGTTTTTTACTATCAGAATATGATTAATTTAGTCGTGTCACGTTTTTCTAGGTCTCTCAAACTTATTTTACCTATTCTAATATTCGAGTAGATTATTTTTCTGAATATTTAATTATTAATTCTTTTTACGTAGCTCAACTCTTTTCTTCATCATAAACACTGCGTCTTTTTTCATTCCGCATTCTTTCCGTATGTCCTCATTTCTTATTCTATCATACACCGTTTTTCCACACAAAATTCTATACAATGCTCTCTTATTTATACTTGCATCACTAAATTAATGAAACGGTAAAAATAATTAAATGTCAGAATATTTTTATCAGTTTTCGTATATCTATAACAGCCAAAAAGTTAATTATATTTCTAATTAAAGATTTTTTTTCTAATTTATTTAGTTATACTAAGTTTCAATACACACGTTTTTACACATCTCAGAGAAAATATTTTAAGTCGTTGAAATTGAAATTTGATATGAAGTTTAATCGCCTCCCTGATTTCAGCTTAAATAAGTATATTACATAAACACATTCACTTGCAACAAGATAACAATAACAGAAAATTGAACGACGCGACGAATCACTATAATATATTCGTGGAAATACTAGTCAATAAAAATCATCAACAAAACCAATTTATATGGGTTCCAGGAAACTTTAAACGGATCCATCAAATGTCTATACTGATCCCAAATCTTGCGCATTCTAACAATTGACAAACTGTAGTAATAGTTGATCGCTTGATGATTACAATAAGAAAATCGATGCAAAAAGATTAATTGAACAAGCTAATTGAGCAATAAAAATTGACAAGTTTATACAGCACTGATAAGTATACAGGAATTGATATCAATAATATACAATTAAACAACTTTGCTTGTTTTAATATTAATAGCCTGCTACAATAAACTGTTCCAGATACCAGTCTTCCTACATGCGTATTTTGGTAGATATTTAAATTGTATTATGCTTTCGTTACATAATCTGGTGGGCTTATTTCTAAGTGGAAATTTCTTCCAGCCATAGGGTGTCCCAATAAGAGTGCCGGATTTAAATTTCGCGCCATTTTTTTATAAGGTTGGCAGTTTTGACAAATTTCGTATGTGCAATTTATGAATCTTGCGATTATTAAATATGCTACATGAAAGAACAACGCATTATTATTATATAAATGGGAAAAGTTTTGTTGAAACAGTTCGTAAATTTCGTGGAATTTTCGGTCGAAATAATGATCCAAATGAGTCATTAATTCGAAGATTAATTAAAATAAATTGAGGAAACTGGTTAGATTCTAGACAATAAAGTCACACATGCGTCCTCGTAGCTGGTGTTCCCTCGAAAACATAGCCACAGTAAGAGAAAGTGTTACTGAAACCACAGGGACATCGATTCGTCATCGTTTATAAGAATTCGAAGTTTCGAGAAGCACCTTACAGCGAATTTTCGCAAAAAGATCTGGATCTGCATGCCTACATGATCCAACTGACCCAAGAACTCAAACCAGCAATTAAAATCCGGCGCTCTTATTGGGACACACTATATTTAGAAAATTGTAATTTTTTAAGTTGATCCGGTTGAACGATTAAGAAGAGATGACAGATTGTCACACATTCCGATCCCCACAAACAACCTTTGCCATATCTCGTTATACATGCTCTTATGCTTCTTACATTACCCTCAGATAAAAGTTCTCTTATTATATCGTTCCCTTCTTTTTCGGCTTACTTCTTGCTTGCCAGTTATTCCAAATATATAAAAATGAACGAACGAATTCTCTCGGTATGTCTAAACGATATCAATATCTGAAAATGTTATTACTATATACTTCTTAAGTTAAAATTGTAAAAAGAAGCATTTTACCACGATATAACTTTAATCTGTGTAAAACAAGTATGAGAAACCATATTTAAATGCATATTCCTACTTACTTATGTCATATTTCATCGGCAGTGAGCACAAATATTTTCATCATTCTGTAACCACATAAAATTTCCCTTTTTTCTTATTTATAAAATATGTAAATTAGCTTTCAGATACCTGTCTTTAAAATAATCTAAATCTGCACTTTTAGATGTTGATTCGTGCCTGATAATATTATGGCAAAAATTTACTCACTTTACAACACAACCTACCTAGTTATCGTTCAAAAGTTGCATTCGAAATAATTGATTTTACGAGTACTTGTCATAAATACGAATATAATTGACAGGAATCAACCAGATAATGTATTAAATAAGAGTTTTTTACTAACGTTTATCAACATATTTATGCAAAATATCTTCGAGTTGACGTTAGATACGGGAATTTTATATCATGGCTGAAACTTAATCTATTTTCTTGTCATTTATAAGTTCAATAAATAATAAATAATTTTAATTCTTTCAAATAAATAAATTAGGTATTCATTATTGAGTTTGTTATAAACATTTTGAAATGGATGAAGACGGATATTATCGTAACATCAAGATAAGAAAGCTCTAACTAGCGATATCAAGCGTCTTACTAACTAGGCCATGGAGGTCTACTTAGGGTAGGAAAAGTGCAGAAACAAGATACAGTTACTGGTAGGGGAACATCTAAAAGTATGAACGCTTTCATTGTTAATACCTTCGTTACTTATCAGAGCTGCTGCACACCTAAATCCAAAATAACCATTTTCATTACTAACTTTCACAGAGGAGATAAATAACAAATAATGTGATTAAGTCCGCGACGAGTACGAGGGTTGCTACATAAGTTTTGAGATATGACTACACCAGTGTAGATACGTCAAATTTGACATCAGCATAGTAAAGTTTAACGTTTTTAATGGTATACGTGCTCAGAAAGTTTTGTCATACGAGTGCTATTTGTGTTGTTTACAGTGACTTGAAAAATACATCTCGGCCAAAAATGGAGTTAAATCGTGAACATTTTCGACGTGGACTAACTCAACAACAGTGAGCCGAACAACTCGCTCCAACTTTCGGTGATGAAGCACCATCCCGGGCCACTGCGTTTCGCTGGTTTTTCGAATTCAATCGTGGTCGTAGTTCGCTCCAGAACGAATTTTTTGAAAGTCGTCCAAAATTGGTTGTTGTGCCAGAAAACATCGATGCTGTGCGTGAACTGATATTGCAAGATCGTCATGTGACTTATCGTGAGATTGAGGCATGTTTGGGCATTAGTTCCACTCGCATACATTCAATATTGCATGAACATTTGGCTGTCAAAAATATTTGTTCGCGTTGGATACCGCATAATTTGACAATCGCTCAAAAAAAGGCTCGTGTCGATTGGTCCAAAGAAATGTTGAAAAAAATTCGATCGCGGTGCTTCAAAGCGACGTCCATAAGATCTTGACAGTCTGGGTCTTTCAAGAGGACCCAAATTCAACAAAAGTTGTTCGCGCACGAAGCACTTCGAAGCAAATGGTGGCTTGTTTCTTCGGTATAAATGGTCATGTCACAGCAGTGCCTTTTAGTGGAACGTCGTACGGTCAATTCTGAATGGTACACCACCATTTGTTTGCCAGAAGTGTTCGGAGAAATGAGGAAAACCAACCGCCGAAGACGGATCATTCTCAATCACGACAATGCGAGCTCTCACACATCGGATCAAACAAGTGACGTTTTGAGCACTCAAAACATCGAATTGATGGGTCATCCGCCGTACAGCCCTGATTTGGCACCCAATGGCTTCTTTTTATTCCCAAACATCAAAAATAAATTGCGAGGTCAATGTTTTTAGATGCCTGAAGAAGCGGTTGATGCGTTCAAAACGCATGTTTTGAAGTTACCTCATTCGGAGTGGAAAAAGTGCTTCGAAAATTGGTTCAAACGCATGCAAAAGTGTATTGATCTTCATGGAGAGTATTTTGAAAAACAATAAAGCCATTTTCGATGTTAAATATTTGTTTTACTTGTCTGTCTCAAAACTTAAGTAGCAACCCTCGTATCAATCAGTATTCTAATGTCCAATGTTGCGCGCATATATTTTCTTCGACTTCCATTCAATCTGGGATACAGCAGCAGAAGACATAAGTACTCGTACAATGGCTGAAAGGATGAGCATTTTGGGGACGGTATGAGGTGACCGAGAACAAGAGAAAAACGAAGGTCAAAAGCATTGAGACATAACATATCCTACTGAAAGAGTGTTCTCAGATTATGGGAGAGTGTGATGATCCAGAATTTGACTTACCTGAACTTGCTGAAGTTACCCTAGAAAGCACGGGGTGGACTGATAATCTTGCGAGTCTGCGAGATATAAGCAGTGTAATCCAAATATATTTTTTTCTAATTAAAAAAACCGATCGACAATCCCTCGTGATTAATAAATAATACTAGAAATAAATAAAAGTATGATTTTATCCTTGTTATATCCATTCGCTTTCTTTGGCTTATTTAAAAACTCGGAATATTTTTTTGTCCAAGGATAAAGAATTGAGAAACACTGTGGAAAATATTTGATGGACGGAGATTACGAGTTAATCTGTTAAAATGATATTGATATTATTAAGTGGAGTTTGCAAATATTTTGCACTTTTCTAAAATTTATTTGCCGCGCTGTCGCAAATTATTACAAATTTAAAACTTCTTAAAAATGATGTTACTTCATATAATAAATTTGGATTAAGCGAAAGGATATATTATATTAAATATGAGCACATTGTAAATCCTAAAAATAATTTTACGGTGTGTTTTAATTTATTTTATTGGTAATAAGATTCGCAGAGATTTTAAATAAGAAAAATCGTTAAATGTTAATTTATTGATTCACTTTATGGGCATCGAACTCGGCAATCTTTCGCGGTTTTAAAAGATATGAAGTAAGAAATATATTATTAAGAAAAGATTTTCAATTTGTTAATATTGCAAATGTAGGATAAAAAAAACCCAAATAAAATGAATCTTTTTTGGTCTGCAATATCTGGTGTAAGACAGTTGAAAAGTATATTTTACAATTTTTTATTTAAATATGAATTTTAATTTCGTAAATGGTTAATTATTTCGTGAATAGTTCTCCCAAGAGCACTCTAAATATATGTGTTACGAACCTACTAAGGATCAGGAAAATCCACCAAGAATCGAGTCCGGAATTCCTAGGTGATAAGCAAACATACTACTAGTCCAAGGCATATTGGTGTAGTGTACATAACATTTAAATTATTGTACACAAGTTTCTGTGAAAGTAGCATACCTAGGTGATAAGCAAACATACTACTAGTCCAAGGCATATTGGTATAGTGTACATAACATTTAAATTATTGTACATAAGTTTCTGTGAAAGTAGCATACCTGTATGATTAGTGTTATTTTCTTCAGTCTATAGTATGTTTCGATTCTTATTAAACTTTTTTACTTCTTTTTTCTAGTTTAACAAGCATATCTAGTCCTATCTTTTTTCTGAAACTGGATTTTCAATATACTTTAGTTTAAGTATTAAACATTTTATTGGTAAGTAGAGTTTATCAGTCGCTGTGTCTTGTTAGGACGTTGAGTAGCCTTTGGTTCTGGATATCGATTAATCGCGATAAAATCATGACACGGGTATATCTAGTACTCATTTGAAATATCTATTTTTTTAACATTTACGTATAATCTATAGTCAAAATATGTATATATTAAATAATAATAATTCAAGGGCGTTCTAACTCGGGATTTGAACCCGGTTTTTAACAGATTAAAAATATTTAAAAAACTAATAAAAAACTATGTTGACTGTAAAGATAGGAAAGTAGTAGATACGACACTTAGATATGGGGATTTCGCGCATCTACATATGTTAAGCAAAACATATTTGGTAAGAAAACCGCAGAAAAATAACCAAGCAAAGACGAACTACAAATAAAACCTTTTTATATGTTCGGATCTGTGATAGTAACGCATTCGGCTTAAGGTGGAGTGTCGAGTATGTGTGTAGTGTTTATATAAAATCATAAATATTGATAAACCCTCCGAAAAAAGGTTGTCTTCAAGTGCTTTCTAAAGTTGTAGACGCAAACCACATCTCAAACAATTACAAGTAGACCATTTCATACCACAGCACCAGCAACGGCCAAAGATCTAGCGTAATACCCCGCCCTTTTAGATTGATTCGGAATATTGAATTTATTTGATCAAGGCGAAATACTCGTATACCTTGAAAGGTCTACTCTTCTCCGAATTAACATATTGAGATATCTAAGCGTAATAATTGATATAAATTAATGAAATATTGTTCTTTATGTTTTTAAAACCATTTTTTATTTATGTTGTTATTTGTTAAGAATATGATACTTCCATGCTAGGAATATGTGCCTGGACTTTCTAAGCCATGGCCTGTTGTGTGCAGTAGAAAATCTATACGAGTAATTTATTCTAACTGAAATTTTGTATGAATTACGTTATATTGTATTATTTTATACCTTTATTATACACAGTACAGCCTGTCGAGTTGATTGCTATGTAACAATATCTTTCAACCCACTAGATGTTTTTAAAGTAGTATAAATCAGATTGAACACTTTTTATCCCGGGAATCAGCGGATATTGAACTCTTATCCCCCAGGAAGATGACATCTTACCAACTAGGCCATGTTAATATTGACTGTTTTTTTTTTAGAAAATCATATATTTTTTTATTTATTAAACATAAATTTGAATTATAATGATAGTAAAAAAACCATTTATATATACAGTCATTTAAAGAGCAGACCCTTCTCAAGAGCGCTCTAACTTACATTATGTAAAAAATACATATTGTCGAAATCGGCCGTTAATAAATTAATATATAACAATAATATGTTTGTTATTAAACATTCTAATATGGAGGTCAAAACCTTTGATAATTATTTTTTTCTAGAATTAAGAAGACAGAAAATCAACAACTGTGTTTTTTTTTCAATTTGATTTCAAATATTATTTTTACTTTCATTTTAAATGTCACCTAGAAATTTCTAACTTTACAAAGACGATATTACAAATTGCACTGAGATAAAACCTGTTCTACTTAATATGTAGATCTTAAATTTTATGGAAAAATAAACGCGACATAATGAATATTAAACTTTAATGTTGCTAATTTAACAAAACGGAGCATTTCCAGTTCCAAGTCGGTAGATTTGACCCATATAAAAATGTTGTCTCACAATGTGTACGAAATTTTACATTTATCAGTGTGTTAATTAGCAATTCAGTAGACAAATTCACGACCTTGTTATTTTTGATACCATCTTAAAAAAAGTATTCAGATTATCAAACTATGAAATGCGTGAAATTCTAAAAAGTTATTGAAAAAATACCTTCATATAACATATGTTATATACTCGTATAAGTCATTCTACGTATTGTATCAAAAATAGACTTTTTTTCGTAATTCCCTTTTGGGCGTTCTCATTTTAAACATTCCCAGTCACTTTTTGAATAGCATTAGAACGATTTGAGATGTAGAAAGGCGTACATCAAGGCTTCATATTGCCCCCTGATCTATTGATTTTATATGGAGAGTACAGAATGAGAAAAAATATTAGACGGATGAGAATGTTGTATTGTCATAAAGTTGTACAATCTTTGTTACAATGTTTATGGACATCATCGAAGATTATATGATCAAGTTGCTTCATAAAATGCCGAGCCACGAACTGGGACTGCAAATGAATAAAAAGAAAAAGGAGGTCATTATCGTGGATTGATTCGGGATTTAGACAAAAACTAATTTGTTAAAGGATTAAGAAGAGGTCAATGAGTTTATCTTACTAGGTACTCTTATTTAAAGGAATGGTGGATGTGAAGCAGAGGTTCAAAGACAAATTGAAATTTCAAAATCAATTGTGACAAGCATGTTATGAATCAACCGGTCTACATTCTGAGAACCAAACTTGAATCTAAGGCCGTTGCCACACCAAAATGCTTCGTTAGGTGCTAAGCTAAATTTTACGTGACTCATATACTAGGTGACTTCATGCCTGGCCACACCAAAGTGCTACGCACAAATTCATTTGACAGTTAGGAGTGGTTGAGTCAACACACGATGTTACTCTCAAAACTAACCAATTTCATTATAACTTACTATCTTTATTTACTTTCTGTGCAACTTCATTCCAAAGGGATTTTATCACAGGTACATTTTTCTATAATTTGCTCGATGGGTTCCACAAAGGCTCCCTTTTATACACAGCTGTCATTAAAACTTCCGCCATCTTGTAAATTAACCAACAAGTCTGTTCGCTAGGAAATTCACTCGATGACGAATCGTCATGCAACGTGGCGCGAAGCATGTAGTGTGGCCACTGCGATAGTATGCGGTACGTTGGTTCGCTAGGATATGTCGTCTAGCTCGCAACATAGCTCTAAGCATCAAGCGAGGCTCCTTCCTGTGAGCCGAGGCCTAAGTATTCGCACGGAAACATGGATTGCAAGGCGCACCAATAATATTATATCTGTCAAAGCTGTTGATAATATAAAATCATACGAAATAATTACATTGAACTGTTGAAGAAAAAAAAAGTAGCTTGAACTAGAGTTGAGTAGTTGAGTACTAGAGTTGAGTACTATTTTCTATTTAAATTATGAATAAAAATTAAATTAAAACACAAGTTCCCATCTTTTAGTATTTAGGTGGACGCATAAAATGTTGGAATAAAACTCAGTGGCAGTAGTAGACAGCTCTAAAAACAATATCATAAATTTCGGTCAGTACAAACCAAACAACGATCCCATCACGGACAAAATTCAACCTTACAGCAAAGAATATTTAAGAATATTTTCCAATACCTCCATCAGCACTTGGTCACAATTTTCAATTTTATAAAAGGATTCAGGTCATAAAATCTGTTGTCGCAGCATAAGCCATATCGGAAGCGTCACATGTGAAGTTATAAAAATTAAACGTTTATTCTCAACGAAAAGATTTAATATTTAATTTATAGCCTCCAATAAAAGTTAGCAACTTGTCTGCGCTTTAAAAGGATTAACTATTATGGTGCGGAAGTTTTAATACTTGGCCAATCCTTTGCCATCGACACTAACATGTGAAGTCAATGGATGAAAGGAAATATGATACATACATTTGAATAGGTTACAAGAGCGGTTCCCAATTTTTATGGCTGGTGGACCCCTTGGCATCTGACTAAATTACTACGGACTCCAAATTAATATGATTTTAGTTTGTAAATTTTTGCTTTATTAATCAAGTTAAAAAAACACAAATATAAGAGTACACTTTTTTATTTTATATAGGGTGGCGCAACAAGAACTGCAATTTTAAATTTAAATTACGTTCTGCAATCGTGTACTGCTGCAAGATTAATTTATCGGTTATGTAGATGGTGTATGTCCATTATAAATATTATACATTGAACAGCTGATAAATGGCGGCGAATTTGAAATTGCAGTTTTTGTTGCACTACCCTATGACGTAATAAGTTCGGTCAATAGAAATCGATATCGTGACATGATTCAAACTTTTTTTGGCATCAATTGAACGATTTAGACTTGGAAAACATGTGGTTCCAGCAGGATGGAGCTATTTGTTATACTGCTGATGAAACAATGGCTTTATTGCAGAAAAAGTTCTCCATCCGTTTCTCATCGTGGAAATGTGAATTGGCCGCCACGATCGTGTGATTAAACCCCTTTACATTTTTTCTCTGCGGCTATGTTAAATCTCAAGTGTACGTCAATAATCCAAAAACCATTGATGACCACTCACTCGTGTCATTGCAAATATACGTATCTATTTCTGTGAACCCGTTATTGAAAATTTTACTTAAAGAGTCTTCATCTGTAACAGGACCCGCGGGAATCATTTGGTCGATGTAATTTTTCGCACATATTTTCCATGTACATTTATTACATTGATAGCAATAAACATTTAAAAATAAAACTTGTTTTTTCATTGATTTAAAATTGCAGTTTTGGTTGCGCCTCCCTATATAATAAAAAAAACCTAGATATTGTTTGCAATAAATTTGTATTATTTAACTTTACTTTAAGGCGAAGAATGATGCTACTTTTTTATCTAATCACTGATGTCGGAGTCAATGTTTTAAAGTTTGATCTGGCTCCACCTGCAACCGGCTTCTATATTTGTTTTATGTAGATTAGAGTTGAAAATCCTTTTTCACATAAATAAATGGACACCCTGGGATACCCTCGCGTGGACTTCAAGGGGTTCACGGACCCTAGTTCGGAAACCGCCGGGCTACAAGATAAGGTATATCTTGAACCATTCAAGCTAAGTGCAGGAATGGATTATGTTGCGCTGTTATAACATTTTTAAGCTCAAAAATGTTTATTATCCAGACATTGGATTAAATTATTCGGGTGTGATGAGCTGCAACACCATCTCAAAAGCTCAAGTCAATCTCACCTGCAAGCGGTGTACCTGCTAGTGAACTGACGAGGCCCCGACTACCGAGTATTGTCGGTGTACTTTCAATAATATAAGAGTATGTGACGTCTTTCAATAATATAAGAGTAGTTAAACGACTTATTTCAAGGCAGCTCAAAGTTTGTGAATGACATTGTCGTCTCTGTTATTTTGTGTCACACCGCAGAGTTGGATTGGGAGCGTGTTAGGTCCAACTTAATAATACGCATCCAGTACAACAAATATGGATCCCCCTATTTTATTACACCTTCTAATATGTTCGTTACTGGTAGTGTCCATTAACTTAAAATATTGAATTAGATAAAGCCTGTAATCTAAACTTATTGAATATTTTTTCATAACTTTCATTAAAATTGATTGTTCAAAATGGGATTTTTGTTCCAAAATTAGCATGGGAAAGAAGAAGTAATATATAAAAAGTGTAGTGCAAGAAATATTCACTCAGTAGAAGTATATAAATATATAGAAAATGAGGAAAGAAAAATAATCGAAAGGAAATGTAGAACATAAGATAATTATAGACAATTCCTTGAGACAGAGTATGATTGTCGCCTGGTGCGTATATCTGTTGTTCTGTGCAAGCTGTTGGACTTAAGCAAACACACAACCTTGACAGTTCATAAAGTTTTGATGGCAAAATGGTATAAATTCTAAAACAATGGGCAGGTTCAATATGCTTCAGTTCATCGTTAGATTGAGTTAAATATGTACAGCGCTATTTCCGCGTCGCTTAATAGCGCTACTCGTATAAGAATTCATGTTAAGCAGTATATAAAAACAGAAAAACTAAAGTTCAGAAGTAAAATGGTTAAAGAGTAATGCCAGTCAGGGAGTGAATTCGAACCTGTGGCGTCCGTTTGCTTAGAATGGATGGCCGTTAGACCACTGTTACTAATAAATTAGGTTATATAAAAAAAACTTAAGGGAGAAAAACCTTTAAAAATATTTTTTACAGTTAGGATAGTGAGAGACAATAGTCTAGGAGCACCAAAACAAATTTTGTAAAACCAAATTCACTAAGTTCTGAAAGGAACCGAGAAAAGTCTAGCAACACCAAAACAAATTTTGTAGAACCAAATTGACTAAGTTCTGAAAGGAACAGAGAAAAGCTCAGGAGCACCAAAACAAATTTAGTCAAACCAAATTGACTAAGTTCTGAAAGGAACTCAGAAAAGTCTAGAAGCACCAAAACAAATTTCGTAAAACCAAATTGACTACGTTCTGAAAGTAACTGAGAAAAGCTTAGGAGCACCAAAACAAATGTTGTCGAACCAAATTGACTAAAGGAAAATTTCTGAAAGGAACTCGCCCTTGTTATTTATTTATTGTTGAGTTTAGAATTTCTCGTTCATTCTCTAGCTCTTTAAAGTATTCCGCAATAGCTCAAGTAAAAATGATTTTCAACTAAAATGTTCTATGCTGACGTATTAAATATTTATTCAATAAATAACGTAAATATACAGTTAAAAAAATTGCATTTAGACAATCCACTCACAGTTAAATGGCTTGGGTCATCACTCGCAAAGTCGAAAATACAATGAAAAGAAAGTCAAAATAATTCATTCATATTAGGTATGTGATCAAATATTCTTTTAGACATCTTAAAGCTTCAGATGTAAATAATAACCGTTTAAACAATGTACATACATATATCAATAAATAATGTACTTACATATATCAATAAATAATGTACATACATATATCAATAAATAATAACCGTTTAAACAATGTACATACATATATCAATAAATAATAACCGTTTAAACAATGTACATACATATATCAATCAAATTAGGTAGTAAGGAGTAAAAACTGGCATAATAAATAAATATTTTTTTACTTTATACGTAATTGTCGTTTTTTAAATAATATTACAGTACCCGGTGGTAAGTGATACACATCGGGCTTAAGAAAGAGACTGTCGGCCATAATCGGCTAACTTCGGCTTTGTAGAGCGTCGTCTCTGTCATTCATACACGTGTTCCGTCGCGACACTGTTAGCGCATCGTGCGACAGAGACGACGCTCTACCAAGCTAAAGTTAGCCGATTATGACCGACAGTCTCTTTCTTAGGCCCGATGTGTATTACTTACAGCCGGGTACTGTACGTCATAATCTCTCAGTACATAAGATATTTAAGAATTTTTTTATTGAGGTTATATTTTTCAAAGCGTACTTAAAATTTCAATAGCATCTTAAAAAAAATAAAAAGGATATCAGTCTGGTAAAAAAGTTCATCCGGCAACAATAATTGCGCGATAGATGTGTGCACGTGTTGTTACCTCGTCACATACGATATTGCCAAGGCGTGCGTTAGCGAACTGGGAGTTTCCGTACCTACTCCAGTAGTTCTAAACCGAAGACTCGATTGATAAGGCGGAAGATAATGTTGTTTTTCGACCACACACTTCGATATATTCACATCATCAATTTGGATACGCCGAAGGTTACCATACGAATAAAAAAAACTTAATTTCTACCTTACACCGTGACTTTTATAAATTAATTTTATTTTATTCAATTATATTGAATACATATAGTAACTTTTTACTCTCGACTCTGTTATCTATGTAAATGAAAATCGTTTTTGAAAATGCATAAAAAATACTGTTGTTTCTACTTTGAGTAATAAAATAATTATTTATCTACATTTTGTGTGGAAAAGCCTTTATTTCGGTGTACATTTCCCTACTAATAGCTACAAAGCTGTTTGATATGGACAAATACTAAACCACCAATGATTTCGATATCTTTAAATTTATTTCCACTGAATTTTAATTTAGTATCGTTTTCAAAACTTGTTTTACATATGGTAAACAGAGGAGCGAAACTGTATTAAATGTTGATACAAAATTTTTTACGTCTACCATATATGGTATACAAAACGGATCCAAAAGCATATAGCCGAATGTGTTATTTATCTTTGAAGTTTTTCTCTTTAGAGGTTGGCGATCATCATGGCTTATTTGACTTTGAGTTAGCAGCTTTAAATGAATATGGCACAACAATGAAACCCCTCATGCAAAGCCTTCAACCAGGAAATGCATCTTCTTTTCACACCTTTTCTGGCTTTAATTTCTTCCTGTAATATCATTGCTAGCTTTAATTTCTTCCTGTAATAAGGATCTTGGATTTTTCTCCTAGCATTATATTCGTATGTTCAAAGTGTGTCCTTTTAGTAGTTAATAATACTTCTGTATGTTATGATGATGTTTCAAGATACCATGATTGCGGATTTGTCAGCCCATGATACTCTTACTAGTCTTCGATAGCACCACATTTCACAAGATTGTAGTTTCTTTGTAGTAGCATGAGTGAGTATACATGCTTCAACACCATATATAAGTATGGATAATATGTGGCAACGCAAAATTCATATATGCAAGCCAATATTTTAAATCTAATGCAGAGGGGTCATGAATTTTGAAGAAGATTGGTGTCATTTTGAATCTTAATTTGATCTCATAAGACTGGTCTCATAGACCATTCAAATATGCTACTATCACACATCCGAAGATTTACAAATATGTTACTATCACACATCCGAAGATTTACAAATATGTTACTATCACACATCCGAAGATCGACAAATATGTTACTAACACACATCCGAAGATCTACAATTTGTTTACTATCACACATCCGAAGATTTACAAATATGTTACTATCACACATCCGAAGATTTACAAATATGTTACATATCCGAAGATCTAAAAATATGTTACTATCACACATCCGAAGATCGACAAATATGTTTCTATCATACATCCGAAGATCTACATTTTTTTTACTATCACACATTCGAAGATTTACAAATATGTTACTATCACACATCCGAAGATCTACAAATATGTTTTTGTAATTCGTCTTCCATTGGTAAGTTTTATGAAATTTTGTTAAAGTGATTTTAATCATTTTAACATCCTTTACCTCAGTTTAAGGTCAAACTGCAAAATTTGCTATATGAGAATAATATTACATTATGACATGTTAACTTTCTACAAAAATATTTGAAATATCCAATAATCTCCTTGGTGAATGGCTTCTCACCTTAACACACTTCACGTTCTAGACATTGCAATGTGTAATATTATGTGTGAAGGGAGTGAAAAAATCCTCCACCATATATTGTATTATTTTCTAGTGCCCTTTACATAGATCATACCATTTTCATGCTTCTCTTAATGCGTTTCTCTCTGTCATCTCCTTTGTCTTTTAATTTATCATTGATTTGTTCACAAATTTCAGGCCAAATCATTTATAGATAATCATTTAATACAATATTTTCATTTGATTCTCTTTTGTCACTGTCAAAAATTGTCCTTAAATATTATATATGTGTATATACTCCTACTTACAGCTTGTCGCAATTACAATTTATGTCCACATTCCTTACTTAATATTGTAAAACAGATATTGAAACAGAGTTAACAGGACACTAAAAATAAATATAATTGATTACTAAAAAAACAAATATACCGTTTCGGTAGGTAGAGATGTCAAGGTAGAGATGTCAAGGTAGAGATGTCAAGATAGAGATGTCAAGGTAGAGATGTCAAGGTAGAGATGTCAAGGCATTAGACTTTATTATCACGACATACATTTTTCTTGCTTCGACATATACACCTCGTCTCTGTCATTCGTACACGTGTTCCGTCGCGATTTGTCAGTCTTTCTACCTAAAAGCTCTTTGCGCTAACGATGCGCAAACAGTCCGGTATCTAGAAAGAGCTGTTAGGTAGAGAGTCTGACAAATCGCGACGGAACACGTGTATGAATGACAGAGACGATGTGTATTACTTAAAGCCGGATACTGTATTGTATTATATCGTCACGTATTTATTATACATTTATTTCGATTTTAAGTATTTTTGCAGATTTACAAAATCTAATAACTTAAACCCTTTGACAAATATCCGTAGAAGGATATTTCAGTCTTTAAAGGGGATTAACTCCCACTCGCATATTTTATGTTCATCTTGGTTATCCTTTTTCACCTCCAAGAAGCAGACTAGAAAACAAGTCTTTGATTGCCAAGGTGTCCAGTAAGTAGTTGAAGAATCCCCGCCCGAAAAGCATAGGAAGGCCATAAAAAGAATCACATCAAACATTATAATTTATGGTTTGCTTTGTGCACCGTGATGTTAACTGCACAACTTTTTTATAGTTTTAGCGCACATTTTATGTGCAGATCTCCTACCTCCCCAACCCCGTCTTGCGTTGCAATTGATGCATCAGAAAAGAAAATGCAATCCAATAAGTGTTATATTATATTTCCCCAGTACCCCATGCTTTCTTATTAATTTGAAAAATATTCAAAGAGAATAAAAATAAAAAAAAGTATGTTTTATGGTGTGTAAAAGGTACAAAAATATAAATAAAGAATACCTCCGTGGCGTAGTTGATAGGGGTCCTGTCTTCCTACCCGGATGTTACGGGTGCGGTTCCCGTTGTTATCCAGATTTGTTTAAAAAAAATCCGGCCTTGATTTCTCTTAAGCTATATTTAACACCTTTCTGGTTAGTCGAAAGAGATTTCTACATGACAATACACCCAGTACGTTGCATTTTATACTACAAAGTCAAGTATAATATAACACAACAAAACATTTATATCATACTCATATTTAACATACTTATTTGTTTAGTCCAACACTGTTTATTCAACTTTATATAACGATATAACCCTACCGGTTTAAGGTTTTCAACTCATCATCAAGAAAGCAAAAACATGACCGAATTTCGCTCGAGCTGATATTGACATACACGCTTCTAACGGTAAAAAATCGGGTTGGGGATTGTGGGTGGAGGGAGGCAGAAGACAACTTCAGCAAGCAGCGGTAAGATTTTGGGAATATGCGATTGGTAGATATTCATCCCAACGCACTGGTTTGGATACCTTTATAAGCGTGTATGTCGGTACCAGTACAACGATACTTTCCTTGGTCTTCCTCTAACACACTTTCACTCATATTTGTTTTGTCAGTATTTCTTCTTTTATTCGTTCTAAGTACCTAATCCATCATAGCGTGCTCTTCTTCATCTTACTCAACACATTACCCTTAAGTTCACATTCAACCCTAATTACCTCATTCCGTATTCTCTCCAATATTATTACCTTTCTCAATGCACGCATTTCTACAGCATTTATTCGGCTCATATCAGTATTTTTCCACGTTCCACTCCCACACATCAAAGTTGGCTCTAAAATACTATTTGTACGTTATCTTAGCAGATTTTGTAACTGTCCGATTCAAATATGTTATATATATATATGCTCTAGTGTCACATTGATTTTGTTTCCTATCGCTACACAACGTTCGACATCTATCTTAACTCTCATCATCTGAGAAAAAACTACCCAAATAAAAAAAAATCTCAACTTGTTCCAGTCTTTCATTATTCACCCATATATCGCATTTACTTTTCTTTCAACACTTTTCCATCACCATTACTTTGGTATTACAGCATTCAATCTCTTTGCATCTCTCATACAATTTACTTCATCAAACCCTACAATTCATTCAACTCTTCGCTTATACACTACCATACCATCTGCATTAAGCAATTCGCAAACGTTCCCATTAAACATTTGAATGTCACAAATTGACCTATATAGTTCCTTCAAACATAAATCTATATAAATATTGAACGAGGGTGACATAATGCATCCTTAATTTACCTCTTTTGAAATATTTAATCATTCAAAGTACCATTAACTCTAATCCATGCTCTATTTTCGGCGTATAGAGATAATACCACGTATTAGTTTACGTTCAACACCATATTCAAATAATGTTTTTTTATAGATTGTCTTGTAACGCGGTCTCAGTCTTTTCATATCCAAAAGTATTCTTTTTTATTTTTTGCTATACATTTTTACACAAACATGAAATCTGATCCAAGCATCGTCTTCCATTTAGAAATGCAGTCTGAGCATCCCATACTTTCTTGGCACTCTTTCTCAGAATTTTTCTCCACAATTTTCTTACCTCACTCAGCAAACTAGTGGCTCTGTAATATCCACAATGTATTATTGCACCCTTTCTTTAGTATATCGGAACTAACATTGCACTCCTCCAGTCTTTCACATTCCCAAAATTTGTTGATAAACTGATTCAGCCCCTTGATCATTCGTTCACCCCCATGCACTATTAGTTCAGTGCTGTCTTCATCGCGACTGGACGTTTTCTTTGATAAATCAACATAACTTTAATGTTATACGGTTTCTGAGTTGCCTGAAATAAAATAACAATCGTAAGAAATAATTATCTTGCAATGTATTAAAATATATCTAGTGCACGACACCTGGGCACATTAAATGCGTTATTATTTTACTTTGTTCTTTTGTACAATTTTTGTTCATATCTTTTTGTAAGAGACCTATTAAACGATACATACCCAGAAGAAATCACGCATGTTAAATGCATTATAAAAATATCTATTGTTACGAAAATCTAAATAAAGGTAAAAATCCATCTTCGGGTCAGTCACGAAAACAAGTCGCTTAAAAGGATTTCCGCAAGTAAAAGCAGTTAAGCGTTGTTTCCAATAGAGTAAAACGTTCTGGTTAACATGTGATGCTTTAAAGCAGAAATAATTGTGAATTACATTATTCTTTTTTTTTGTTAATGATTCGGAATGATTGAACATGATTTCTTATTGTTGCGTTGAAAAAAAAGCGTTTTCAAGAAAAAGAAGACAGTATGTATTGTATTTCAATTGAATGTTTAAAATGTAAAGATGTGGGCGGATTTTTTTCTCACGCGAATTGAAGGATTATTATTGGCGTATCTTCGAAGGATCCCGTTATTTGAACTTCATGAGATAAGCTAAAAATAACCAAAAAAATAAATTTTCAAAATATTATTGATAAAAAAAAACACCAATAAGCTGTAATTTTTTTTCCTGTATTGGTTAAATAAATAAGTATGAGTGAATTTATAAAAAAATGTTTTTTTTTTCATTCGTATGGTACTCTTCAACATACCCGAACTTCGTACAAATTGAACAGTATGGCCAGGAGACCACGCCCTTCAATCTGTACTTTTTGGGGTAAAAGTCAATGGAGTAGACACGGAGCTCTTGGTTCACGTGGTGGCAATACTTCCTTGAACGCAAAGGGACAATACTGGCATACGTTTTTCGTTTACCATATGAATATTTTCACCAGGCTGAGACACTTTTTTTCGGGAATCGAACGCTAAGCCCTCAGGTGGAAGACAAGCGTCTTAACAACTAGACCACGCAGATCGCTATGAATTATACTTGACTGTGATAGTCGTAAATAAAATAATGAAAGGAAAACAAAGAGAACAAAGTAAAATAATAACGTATTTAATGTGCCAAGACTTTCGATAGCATACAGAAAAATAATCTTATAGTACTATAGGCACGTTGATAGAAATAATAATGAAAGCCTCGAGAAGCTGGTGATCACTGGGACAGGACACTCTTTAAGCGCTGCATTCAACATGTCCCAGAACTGGGAGGGATGGAGACAGGTGGTGTGTTACGACGCTTAGCATACAGCACGTGATATTTTTGATGGGTAAAAGGCAAAAAAAAAAACGAAATACGTCGATTTATAGGGAGTAGGAATAATATGTTTTGATAAAATTTAAACCTTCAATTTTAAGTAGTGAGTTGTATTATTTATTAAATTAATTTTCAATGACCGCCCAGAAGAAAGTAGACTAGTAGGTCGCCACAGAAGTACAGGTGGAGTATTTGTATGAAGAGATGACTGTATTTAAGGGAATCAGAAGAGCTGGAAAGTTATCGAAATAAGTGTAGTTCTACGCAGGCGAAGGTGCAACACAACAGCGACCCAAAAGAAGAAATGAAAGACAGTGGTGATGGAAAATATAAAGTGGCCCATCAGTCATGCTCCAGTTTCAGACAAACATTTTTTTTTTAGTTTTATTTTTTAGTCAAATAATTTAAAAACCATTGTTCACTTTGAGCATGGAAACTTGAACAGAAAAACGAACAAAAGTGGTCAAACTTAATTTCGAAAATCAAGAGTACAGTTTTCGAACACATCGCGCATATTGGCGTAATTTTGGTGACGGAGATTGCACATCAAAATTGACGATTAGGATATTAAATGCCCATTATCTACAGCAGGGACCAGTAATTGACTTGTTTCGAGTTAATGTTCTATTATTTGCAATGGTGAGAATTTTTAATGGGTACAGGACAGTATTACTGATGATCAAGCAACTTCAACCAGAAAATGTTCTGTTCAGCTCGAAGTGCCTCAAACGAATTGGCAACGAATTTTAAGATGCGATTCCCACTTATTTTCGTTTAAAAATAGGTGGGTGCAAGGACCGAAACAACAATATCAACAACAACGAATTAAATAAGGGCATTAGCCACCCTTTAATTAACTGTCAAATTTTGAACTCGGATTTCACGTCTGAACAAAAAGCCTCCACGAGCCAAAATCTTTTATAACGAAATCAATGTATCAAGCTCGGTCAAATAATAAAAAAATCGTTTTATAATACTCACGTATTTCAATGCATTGAATAACGACTTAAAGGCCGCCTTATATTAAAATATTTAATTTTGCATAAGCATTAAAAGTTAATCATACCATGATTTATCTTTTGAAATTACGCCACTTGAGGTATTCATAATAGGTTGACTTCAAGATCCTTCTACGAATGCTGGATAAAAGTACTGTTTAAATTACTTTTCCATGAAAGGATTTTAAGTATTCCTTTTGAATTATTTTCAGAAAGAATTGTAAATTAATACAAAAAATACCACGTATTCCGAACATTTTGGATTCGGGTACCTTTTAACATACAAACATTCTCGTATACACCATCACACCATTTCCCTATCGGGCTAGGCAGAGAGGACAGAGTGTAATATATCCCTACCAATGTTAATATGTTATCTTATCGTATACTATTATCCACTTCCAATAATTATAAGTTATCATGCAAACCAATGTTAAGCTTATCGATGTCAACCATATATCTGTACTATGTAATCTAGAACTTATAAATATTAGTGTTATCACATGTATGTCAAACTTAACTCAATGTATTATGTTTAAATTTATTATCTTGTTGGCGGTTTATAGAATTCAATAAAGATTTGGTATCACTAAATGGAAGTAAACCGCGAATGAGATAAATCGCCTGATATCGATTTGACCTTAAGGGCAAAGATAACATACCCGACAAATTCCTTTTTAATCTATCGAAGGGTCGTGCGTATGTTTATCTTTGCTTTAAATAGGACGTCATATCAGATGCAGCAATCATTATTCGTAAAGCCACTACGATGTTAACATCATCGTTATTATTACTTCTATAAATACTTCAATGTAATTCAACCATTATACAAATAAAATTACACAGTTGAAATTCTAAAAGTGTTTTCGTTGCAAAAGGCCATAACAACTTATGTGTATAACTTTATCGATTTATTGACAGGTGAGTTTGTTAACTTTTGTAAGATCGTGACGCAGTTAATTACGAGTGCATTGACATTTTATGTCCGATATATTGGGTGTAAATATATCCAGCTTTTGGGAGTTTCAGTGAAATAGTAGTAATATATATTTTTTTCTGAAAGTTGTCTAATTTCAGGAATGGCAACAGCTCAGACTTCGTGATTAGATTGTTTATGTTATGTGTTTGTACGAGTATATCTATGTGTTTGTACGAGTATATATATATATATATATATATATATATATATATATATATATATATATATATATATATATATATATATATATATATATATATATATATATATATATATATATATATATATATATATATATATATATATATATATATATATATATATATATATATATATATATATATATATATATATATATATATATATATATATATATGTGTTCGTACAAGTACAAGTACTAGTATATCTATGTAAATTTCGCGGGGGTAAGGCAGCAGTTTCAAAACCGGAAATGATCCTTGTGTGATGGTTGAAAATATTTGAATTTATAAGGAATTGTCTTAAATGGGAGGGGAAAATTAACATATAGTAAATTTTTGTTTTCGACACGGTGCTGGTGGAGACCACCAATTCTCTACATCTGAACCGATTGACAGCCAGCATCTTTATTTCCTCTCAAGTAATGCCAGCGTCTAGATGTTTCATCCATCAAGCACTGTCAATAGACAGTTATTAAGGGTGTTCGCGCGTAGTACATGACGTAAAATATGGGAATGGTACATGCGTAAAAAGTGACATTCATGATAGTTCTAAGACTGTTCCAAAACGGCTTCATGCTTTTAAATATGACGCTGGCTATTTTCATCCGAACAGTGAGTGTTTTGATGCTACCAGATACAGATCCATATTTTATTACTACCAGATATAGATCCATATTTTATTACTACCAGATACAGATCCATATTTTATTACAACCAGATACAGATCCATATGTTATTACTACCAGATACAGATCCATCTTTTATTACTACCAGATACAGATCCATATTTTATTACAACCAGATACAGATCCATCTTTTATTATTACCAGATACAGATCCATCTTTTATTACTACTAGATACAGATCCATCTTTTATTACTACCAGATACAGATCCATCTTTTATTACGATCAGATAGAGATCCATATTTTATTACAACCACATACAGATCCTTTTATTATTACCAGATACAGATCCATCTTTTATTTCTACCAGATACAGATCCATCTATTTGAATATATTTACTATTTATTTCACTCTACTCTGAACCGTAAATGATTGAGAATGTGTTGACAAAACCTTAATATCGGGAATAATTATGTTTTCTCAACACCTTTTCCACAATCAATAGATTTATTTCCAATTTTTTTCCAAATATTGGTACATATTTGACTTCATTTTTTACTTATACCCTATTCCTAAGATACTCATATATTAAAACAAAGCAGATTTTTATGTATTACTTTTCTAAAGATGCAAAAATACACGATCATAATAATCTCAGTGTTCTGATTGCTCATCAACATTTAATACTCGGAAGTACAAATATTGCATTTTCAAAACAGTTCTTTGCAGTGAGATAATATTTTCTCTAAAAGAAAATGTTTTTTTATAAAAAAATTACATAAACAGTTACCTACAATCGCAGATTAATTAATACCTATGTATATTTATTTATTTGGGACTTCATCGCAAAAAGGTACAATCGGTGAGATTATTGGCTTACGATTATGTTATATATTTTAACCAACCAGCTAAGACATGAGCCAATTGCTGAGTGAAAAGTTACTAAAATTTTAGATTTTAAACAAGCATATAACATAAAAGTATTAAATATGTGGTAAAAATTTCAAATTAAATTTAGAGAATAAAAATAAAATTACCAATTCCTATAAAAACACATTATGTATCCGATATTGTAAACACGATATCCAGATGAAGCGATATTTAAAAATTACACCGGGGGCTTCTTAACATGCATCATTACATGCATCATATCTACTTCATTTTTATATATTTTATCATAAAGCCGTTTACCTGACAGAGTAGGCAAAGAAGAGAAAGCGCCAAACTTTTCTATCGTCACAAACATCTTTTGTTTTTTCTAAGATTTTTCATACACCTCATATGACTTCTCTAACTTTTTTTTACCCTTCTTTCAAAACATCATTCGCTTAATCTAACCATACTTTCCTTGGTCTTTCTCTACTACGCTTCCCCTTAAAGTTGTTTTGTTAGTCTTTCTTCATTGATACGTTCTACATGTCCAAAACTTTCTCAGAGAACACTTATTAATCTTACTTAATACACTAGCCTTAAGTTCACATTCATCCCTGATAATTTTAATTCATATTTTGTCACGCATGTAGTATTCTCAAGGCATGCATTTATATTGCATTTATTTTGTTTCTTTCAGTATTTTAGTAGGCAGTATTTGATGTATAGAATTGAAACGTGGACGTAGAAAATGTCGTAATAATTTAGATATTTGCCTAGATATCGTTGCGTAGTATTCTGGGTTAGAAAATATAATAGATATAATTTGACCATTCTCTCATATATAAAAAACGAAAGAATAATGTTTTATCAAGCTTAATTAATCCCTTCCCTAGTGTTAAACTATATTAAGATAAAATGCATGATTAAAATAAACATAAAATGCTCAAATTATCGAATACCCAACGATATAAGAAATTTCCAAATAATTACAGTTTAAATTTATGAATGCAAATTATACCAGTTCAATAAAAAGACAAAAGTTTTTTTGTAGCTTTTTTATGTTAGTACGAGTAGATCGGTGTGAACCAGACCTTACGGTATTACCACGAAAATCCTCGCTTGAACTGTCCCTACGAATATAAAAGAGCGCACAATAAACGACGTATAACAATAATGGCGAGACTTCTTCACTTCTACATCCCTTTGAATTTGTTTTATGAACCATAAAAAACATGAAAAGTGTACGAATAATTTGTTTCTCATTATTGCAGCGCATCACCCGGGCCGGGCTGTCGAGTTGGGATCAAAGTGGCGTCATTAAAATTCATACTTCTCCATAAAATACGTTTTCTGGTTTTGTTAGCTGAGCAGTTCAAATAATATGGGTAAAGCGGTCTTTTAATAAAGGGGGTTTCGATTGGACTAGTTTCTCATACGCGGTTTTTGTTGTAAACGATAATCATATTGAATTAATATCTTAACTTTTTTTTTCTTAACCTTTTCGATGCACACCATATTTTATATTTTTTTATATGACGTGAAAGAAAGCACTAATTCATTTGAGAATTTAGGTTTTCGAAACTTGTAAACCACAGCTACGATATTTTTTGTATGTTGACATAAGATTACCTCCGTGGTCAAGTTGGTAAAACGTCAAAATAATCGTGAACCAGAATTAAAGTTTATGAAAATCCAATTCTGGTTAAAAAAACTTCACATTGGTAAACGTTCCCGATTATCTTCGAACTCAGGAGGTGCGGATCCTATTCCCTTTGTTATCCCTATTTTTATTTAAAGATTCCAGACTGGTTTCTACTTAAGTACTTTTTAACACTTTCTGGTTGATTGGATTGGGTAATCACATGACAATAACGAGCATATTGCCATTTGGTAATATGCTCGTTATTGTCATGTATTGATCTCTTCCAACCAACTAGAAAGCCACGATCGTTGTATACAGTACCACGTTGTATTTTATACAACAAAAATGTAATGTTATTGTAAGAAACAAACGTAATGGACACTAACATTTTAACGATTGTTTTCGGATCATCTATTTGAACGTCCTTTCGAAAATATACTTTTTTGAATATATGATTTCAATATTTTACTTACGTATATTCAATTAAATAATATGTTTAAATATATAAATGTGAATAAATGTCTTACTGTGTGTCGTCTATGCACTGAAAATTAATACTTAATGCCAGTGTATTTAAGATATCTCAAATTCCATACGAAACAAAATATCAAGAAGTAATACATACGATATGAAATAAGATTATTTTTTTTCAAAATAAAAGATCGTGAATGAAAGAATTAATTATAAATGTAATACGGAATGCATTTATTTAAATCAGTTTTTCACATATGAAATTGGGAAAAAAACGAAAATATTAAAAAAAAAATTGTGAATATTTTACGATAATCGCATGGCAAATACCATGTTTTTATTGCGGACTAAGAGAAAACTATGTACTTTTTGCACAATATAGGACTTTATATTAATAAAGCTATATATTTACTTTTTGCATAATAAAGGACTTTATATTAATAAAGCTATATATTTACTTTTTGCATAATAAAGGACTTTATATTAATAAAGCTATATATTTACTTTTTGCATAATAAAGGACTTTATATTAATAAAGCTATATATTTACTTTTTGTATAATAAAGGACTTTATATTAATAAAGCTATATATTTACTTTTTGCATAATAAAGGACTTTATATTAATAAAGCTATATATTTACTTTTTGCATAATAAAGGACTTTATATTAATAAAGATATATATTTACTTTTTGCATAATAAAGGACTTTATATTAATAAAGCTATATATTTACTTTTTGCATAATAAAGGACTTTATATTAATGAAGATATATATTTACTTTTTGCATAATAAAGGACTTTATATTAATAAAGATATATATTTACTTTTTGCATAATATAGGACTTTACATTAATAAAGATATATATTTACTTTTTGCATAATAAAGGACTTTATATTAATAAAGCTATATATTTACTTTTTGCATAATAAAGGACTTTATATTAATAAAGCTATATATTTATTTTTTGCATAATAAAGGACTTTATATTAATAAAGCTATATATTTACTTTTTGCATAATAAAGGACTTTATATTAATAAAGATATATATTTACTTTTTGCATAATAAAGGAATTTATATTAGTAAAGCTATATATTTACTTTTTGCATCATAAAGGACTTTATATTAATAAAGCTATATATTTACTTTTTGCATAATAAAGGACTTTATATTAATAAAGATATATATTTACTTTTTGCATAATATAGGACTTTACATTAATAAAGACATATATTTACTTTTTGCATAATAAAGGACTTTATATTAATAAAGATATATATTTACTTTTTGCATAATAAAGGACTTTATATTAATAAAGCTATATATTTACTTTTTGCATAATAAAGGACTTTATATTAATGAAGATATATATTTACTTTTTGCATAATAAAGGACTTTATATTAATAAAGATATATATTTACTTTTTGCATAATATAGGACTTTACATTAATAAAGATATATATTTACTTTTTGCATAATAAAGGACTTTATATTAATAAAGCTATATATTTACTTTTTGCATAATAAAGGACTTTATATTAATAAAGCTATATATTTACTTTTTGCATAATAAAGGACTTTATATTAATAAAGCTATATATTTACTTTTTGCATAATAAAGGACTTTATATTAATAAAGATATATATTTACTTTTTGCATAATAAAGGAATTTATATTAATAAAGCTATATATTTACTTTTTGCATCATAAAGGACTTTATATTAATAAAGCTATATATTTACTTTTTGCATAATAAAGGACTTTATATTAATAAAGATATATATTTACTTTTTGCATAATATAGGACTTTACATTAATAAAGACATATATTTACTTTTTGCATAATAAAGGACTTTATATTAATAAAGATATATATTTACTTTTTGCATAATAAAGGACTTTATATTAATAAAGCTATATATTTACTTTTTGCATAATAAAGGACTTTATATTAATGAAGATATATATTTACTTTTTGCATAATAAAGGACTTTATATTAATAAAGATATATATTTACTTTTTGCATAATATAGGACTTTACATTAATAAAGATATATATTTACTTTTTGCATAATAAAGGACTTTATATTAATAAAGCTATATATTTACTTTTTGCATAATAAAGGACTTTATATTAATAAAGCTATATATTTACTTTTTGCATAATAAAGGACTTTATATTAATAAAGCTATATATTTACTTTTTGCATAATAAAGGACTTTATATTAATAAAGATATATATTTACTTTTTGCATAATAAAGGAATTTATATTAATAAAGCTATATATTTACTTTTTGCATCATAAAGGACTTTATATTAATAAAGCTATATATTTACTTTTTGCATAATAAAGGACTTTATATTAATAAAGATATATATTTACTTTTTGCATAATATAGGACTTTACATTAATAAAGACATATATTTACTTTTTGCATAATAATGGACTTTATATTAATAAAGATATATATTTACTTTTTGCATAATAAAGGACTTTATATAAACAAAGATACATTTTATTACAAATTCGTATTATGACTTGTGCATTTATAAATAATAACATGAATTGAAAATAATATCAAACTTTGAAACTACACGAAATGTTTTATTATGTAGGGTAATTGCGCATTATGCATATTTTGTTTTTTAAAAGAAGCCTATTATTTTTTTTATTTGTACTACCTCCATTATTTTTATTCATACCTTATTAAACCTTTTTAATACACCATATTTAATAAAACTATTTTCCACAATAGCCTCCACGTATCTGTCACTCTCAGTCCCTGAACTTCCTTTACGAATAATCTCTTTTAACCCTACAATGCGCGATTTTTTTTATTTAAAAAAAATATATATTTATGCATTAAATATGTACTGGAACATGAAAAATACAATAAAACTTTATTTTGTTTTTATATATTTATATTTAAAAAAAAAAGAGTAATGTTCATATACAAATCACTGCGCATTTGTAAGTGAATTATATGATATAATGATATAAATGAAATTATATATTTAACTTCACTTATTTTACACATATATACTAAAGAATAAAAGGAAAAAAATAAGATTACCTTGAGCACCAATAATAAAGTAATTTGATTTCAAACTGGAACCAATCACAAAAGTCATCTACGCGCAACAAGTCAAACTTCAATTGCCAAATTGACCGGTAAAACAGTTTTTTATTAAACCTATGTGGTTTTAAAGCATGGAGATTATTGTATCACCTTTGTAACAGCGCATGGGTCGTTGTTTATACCACTCAACACAAAAATATTTAGAAAAACTTTGGTTGATTCATATGTGCATCATTGCGCACTGTAGGGTTATAGGTTAAAATTCAATCAAATTGAATGTCCAAGCACTTCCATGGAACTAACTGTTATTCCTTTTTGTGCGGTTAAAGTATGAGTTAATTCAGTTTTTAAATTGACATTTTAATCGATTTAAAGGGAATACTAACAATGGTAACGATTCCTTTTAAATAAGGGAATCAAGTACGTCTATGTCCAGATTATACATATTTGTGTCAATTTATTTACCTGAACTATTAGTTTATTTCAATCAGTTTTCAGTCTACGATATGAACTATACTGATATAATAGCGATATGATATGGTATAAGTAAAAATCATATCTAATCGAAATCACTGTCAATGAATGATCACTTTAAAATCGATAGAAATAATTTGATACATCAAATGTGAATTATATGAATATCAAAACTACTGTGCCAGTAGAATCATCGGTAGTCTAAATCACAGTTAATTATCGTTTTAATATTATTTGAAATAATGTGATTGCGCCAAATACATTGCACATTGATCAAGAATTACATCAGATGTGAATGATATGACTATCAAACTTATGGTGTGAGTAAAATCATTGATAGGATAAATCACAGTTAATGATTGCTTTAATATCGACAAAAATAATGTGATTACAACAAATACACTGCAAATTGATCAAGATTCACATCAGATGTGAATGATATGAATATCAAATTTATGGTGTGAATTAAAATCATCATCGATAGTCTATAAATCACAGTAAATAATATTTTTAATATCAATTGAAATAATATGATTGCGCCAAATATACTACACAACGATCAACATTCACATCAAATATGTATATACGAGTATATCAAAGCTACGGTGAAATCACTGAAAATCCTCTACAATCAAAATCGTTGTTAATGATCGCTTTAATATCTATTGAAATAATGTGATTGCGCTTAATTCACTGCCCATCGAGCAAAACTCAATAAAATGTAATCAGATTTAAATTATATGGATGTCAAAGATACGGTGTTATTAAAAACTATCGACAGTCAAAATCACAGTTAAAGATCTTTAAAAATCTCGATGACAAATATCTAAAAAACCAACATAATTTCGTTAAATGACGTAAAAAAATGTCATACGTGAATTTAATGTCATATTTTTACTGTGCGAGACGACGAAACGTATTTTCGCGGATTATAAGGTACGGAATAAGTACCAGCGATAAAAAGTCAAGTAGGTAGTTTCTCAGATGGGTGATCTAGTCAAAATATTACGACGCACTCTGTGACAGTTTGAAGTGGAGTGTTATAAATTAATCTCAATTGGAGACTTGTTGAAGATGGCTTCGACATCGAGTGTATGATTTATAAATGCGTTTATTTATCTAATAAATTACACACTATCTTGGCTTAGTCTTAAGTCATAATACTCGTCATTAAAAAATAAACTTTCAACAATATTTAGGCACTTCAACCATTTAATTTTGAGCTTAAATAGCACGTGTTCATATTTTACAATATATTTCTTGGTTATTCCATTAATATGATAATTAGTTTAATAACCAAGTAATTTATTGTTAAATATTCGAATATGGAGCCGACAAAGTTAAAGCTGGGACCTTTGATTAATAAGATACGTATCCAATTTATTTACAATAATTTCAAAGACATTTTTTTGTATCAGTTTTTTTTATTTTAACATCCAACATTGGATATAGAAATAAGAAAAATAAAATACAGTTGTTAATTATACATACTCGTATATTCCATCATGCCATTTCCCTGCCCGGTAGGTAGAAAGAACAAAGCTCCAGACTTACCTATCTCGACATACAATCTTCGCCTCTTCTACGTCCATGTGCCTTTTCATAATCTTTTGACTTCTCTGCCTTTCTGCGTTTCCTTCTTTCAAAATGTCATTTATTTGATCCAACCATATTTTCCTAGATCTTTCTCCATCCCGCCTTCTACTCACATTTGCAATATATAGATTTGTTTTGTTGGTTCTTCTTCTTTCGTCTTACTCAAAACATTAATTAGGCATAGGTTCACATTTATCCCTAATCATCGTAAGTTCACATGCATTCCTCACCACTTCATTCTGACAGTTTTATCACATTTTATTCAGATTTATTTATTTATTATTTTATATGACAAGTTTGTATGACTCCACAGTTTATGAAAACAAGACAAACAACAAAATAAAAACAGGTAATTTAAAGTAGCCACTCCATTTATATGGGGGTTGTTGCCTTTAATTTGTTATGTCCCAAATAAACTAGGCTTTTGCCTGTATCTTACTGAGGATATATAAACATAGAAAATAAGTGGGTATTTTTACCGATTGTTGATTAATTATTTTATACATCTGTCAGAAACTCTCATCGAATTGATAAGGGGTGAAATATAATTACATGTTTGTACCACATGAGTCAACATTATTGAATTTATATTTACTTGTTCCTTGTAAACAGTGAAATGGCTGATCTGACTGTTTCTAATCGTGCTAAGTTGGTGGCCGCTTAAGGTTCGATTACTGGCGAATTAACTTCCGTGCTGGTTTTATTTTTAAATTAAATAACATCTGAATTTATGTTTAACGTTCATAAACTACTGATAATAGATTCTTATAACGATATTTAAGCAACACAAAAATAACAATAAATAATTCTTCTAACCTAGAAGCTCCAGAAGATTAATCCTGCCGATCGTCTTTTAATCTGAATTTTGGTTTTGAATTATCAAGATTATGTGTTTGCTGAAGTACAACTGCTTGCTTGCACACAACAAACCAATCCACGTATTGAAGTCTTTCATCAACATAATGGCTGACAATCAAACTCGATCACGAGGGATTGTCTATCTGTATACAGCGCAACCCTATAGGATTATTACGATCTCTTCCAAACAATCAAGAACTACGAAGTAAACCGGAATCCCAGGGTAGTAAATAAATGTTGTACCCCTTGGCCACCGAGACTATAATGCATCATAAGTTTTATCTTAAATTTCTTCATATGATATAGAATATAAAAATAATATAAATAAGATTTATATAGCGTCTTTTAGAAAGCAGACTCTACTATTGGCGCTCTCTATCTACTATCTTACTCAATATATGGCGCTCTTATTTGGGATTCGAGCCCAGTAATATCGTCAGAATAAAAATATTGCAAAATAGAAGTATGTTAGTTTAGTGAAAAGGTAGAAAGGTGCTGGTTGTGGCCATTCAATTGGGTGCTTCTCCGCATCTACATATGTAATAAATATTTGTAAGAAAACCGCAAGAAGCTTATCAAGGGAAGATGAACTACAAAGAAACCTCACATTTGACTCAATTGTATACTTTTTAGAAGCGGACTAATATAATAATATTTATGACTAATATATATCAGTCTAGGAGCCGCATTGAATACAATCGGGAGTCTAAAAATTTGCGAAACAGAATAAATATAACAGATAAATATATCTGGATAAATAATCAGAATAAATAAGAGTAACAATAATCCAGACTATTATTCATTTTGTTGGAAGAATATTCTCAAAATTTATAATAAATTTTATGTTTCTTTATTACCTACCTTATATAATATTATATTTGTAGAGGAGGCAAAAAGAATTTGCACCAAGTCTGCATACGTAAGTTCGCATTAACACGATCTCCATTTTGATGTTATGACTGTGAGGCGAGTGATAAAAGGCAAAGAACACAAAATATGTCCATTTGCAAGCGATTTCAACTGCAGCTTTTGATATTTTCTGTTTCAAACAGTGGCGGTATTACATATGTATTTATTTTCTTGTAATAAAGATATTGGTTTATAAAATTCAATCGCATCATGCATAGAAAACTCGGCTGCGTCTTTCGAGTTTAATAGTTTTGTTTTTGACAGAAAAAACCTTTACTTACGCGGCCAGTAAATGCTATAGGTTACATTTGTATTTGAAAGGACAGGAGGATGCGTGCCTTGTACGCAATGCCTTCAAAAGGCACCTTAAGAGTGATTCACAAATTGAAGTTTCTCCTCTTTTTCTTTTACTTTCAGCTGCTCCACGTTCATATTCTTCTACTGTCTTCAAATTACTTTATTTCTCTGTTTCTTCAACTTTGGACTCTTTTTTTCTCACTTTATGGTTGCAGTGAATCTTGGTTTCAATGTGTATGTATGTGTAATTTATAATTTTAACAACATTGATTAATTATTTATTGTGTTTATAGCTGTATCAACTGTTTATTTATTTTACTTTATTTTTTGCAATAAAGTTGACGTGTACGACAGGGTGAGTTTATAAACGTCTAGCGTACTCGCGATCGGGTACATCTTTCGGATGGTGGGGGTGTATCTCAATTGTAAGAATAGTATGCGATGATCCCAGACCTTTTGAAAACTTATCTCTCTCAAAAAAATTTTTTTTAATTTGTTTTACATGTATGTGCAACAACAGAATATATATTTTCATACTATATTGCTGTATAAAAACGTACAATTTATTTTATTTATTAATAAAGACAATTGCAACAATTCGGGCTTGTGTGCAAAGATATTGATCATAAAAATAAAGATTTACGCTGTCATGGTTTAGCTATATTATATTTACAGAGATTTTCAAGAAACTCAACTCTTTCTTTATCGATCAACCTTTGAAATATATTGTAAAATATTTAAAAAAAAAAAAATATATATATATATATATATATATATATATATATATATATATATATATATATATATATATATATATATATATATATATATATATATATATATATATATATATATATATATATATATATATATATATATATATATATATATATATATATATATATAAACTACTATTGACACTTGTTTAACGCTTCCCAGAATTGAACTAAACTTTTTCATTTAAATTTTTAAAGAAAACTTACAAAAATCTTTATATTGCTTTATATTATTTAAAAAAATGTAAATAAACCTGTGATGAAATTTGGTGAAACGAATGTGTTTTAGAAAATGTCATGAAATATAATATAGTATATTATCTAAGTATGTAAAGAAAGGATACTTTTTTTACAATCTGCCAATCAAAAAAATATCAGTGTTCTCTAAAAGGTGACCCCTTTTTAAATTCACTTCAAACCTATATAAAATTTTCTAGCTTCATCTTTTTACATTAACTTTATTATTTATTTAATTAAAAATGATCACACCAATAATTGAAAAGATATTTAAAAACTCCCCTCACCGTTGCGCACTGAGAAAAATAACTAGAAAATAATTATTCTATCTTAATTCATTGTTCTCTCAGTGTATAAATACTAAATATAAATAAATAATAATTTAAAGACTAATATTGATTTTATAAAATAATTTGGTACATTTTTAAGACTTGCAACACCAGCTTATAATTTCTCTTAACTGACATAGCCCCTGGTGGCAGAATGAATAATTTAATTATAACTTTATGCCCATTACAGAGACGGCGCGACGTGTAATATCTGCAATAAAAAAATGACATATATGACAGTGGCAGTCTCACGGCTTTCTGGTATGAAATGCATTATTTCCACGGTGGTTTTATGCGTCTGGACAAGGCAGCGCTAGGATTAAAGCCGCCATCCTGTCAGTGAAAACTGAAAATTTTCAATCTCATCAATAAATGTTCGAGATAATTTTTTTAGTAATATTCACATTGGACTTTTTTAAGAGATGGATACTGTTTTTTTTTGGTTTGAATATAATAAAGGCATTTTGAAGATCACTCTTTTTAAAAGATCTCCAAATGCATTAAACACTTCATATATTTATGCTGCCCTTAAAGCTAACTGTTATTAATTTTCATTGGTAGATCTACTAGTACATATCATATATTTGTCATTTCCTTAACTTGGTAATTTTTTTGTGGTTTACTAACCAAATTGGTTTCTATACATATACAGATTCATGAAAATGCATTATCTGTGGCACGAAGTATTATTAAAATTTGTGTTTCAGGTTGTTATTTCTGTCGATAAGCATGCGTTCGAATCTCGTGAAAATTAATTTCTACTAATTACTAACAAATCACCAGGAGCCAATTGTATCGAAGTCCGTTTGATAAAAAGGTGCAGACTATTAGCCAGCGTATCTTCGACTAATCTCTACAATAAATGCTTGTCAAAAGACATTACCTCCGAATGCTGCAAAACAGATACATTGGACTTTATTCTTAAGCATTACGAGAAACTCTAAATAGACCCGAAGGCCTATAGGCCAATAAATATCTCCTTCTTTTGGGTAAGATATTGAAAAACTCGCCAGTAACAGGTTTAACTCTCACTTTATACAAAACTGCCCACTTCTTCTTAGTGATTTAATTTTCGAAGGGGATTCTCTTATGAGGATGCCATCTGCCACCATCAACGTTATGTGGTTGTCGTATGTACTTTGCGACATTAAATTGACTAAGTTTTGAAAGAATGTAAAGCTGGGAACTTGAATAATAGATTATTATACACGATCTAGTTAATGATTTTAGGAGAAAATGTGGAAGATGATTTTGAATCAGAAGTTGATTCCCTCTCTACTTATTCTGAAATTAATACGATGTGATATTACTGAATGTACTATTTTTTTTTCTTATGTAGCTATGAAAATATTTTATACACCATTAATGTTAATAAAGAAAAAAAATCGTAATGGTAGAAATGACCAAAAAGGCTTGAAACAAAAACTTGATTGATTGTGATAAGCATTGGGTCTCTGCGACATTTCGAAAAAGCTTAGTATCATGTAGAACCTTGTGTGTGTTCAAGTAAGAAAAGAGACTATGATAAGAAGTGGTGGCGTGCGGTCTGTTCGTTCGCTTCCGTGTAGAGGGCATATTGTACACGAGGGAGAGTCGGTCCTGCGTTCTGGGACAATATACAGGGGAACTATGGGGTTGGAATGGATGGATGCATTTACGATCGTGTCATCCCAGTTTTCAAAGGTTTTACTGGCCGCTCGGACAAGAAGCTAAATCATCATCCAACAACTTTGAGATAAGGGTGGTTATGTTGTCGTCGCAGAATTATTTTTATCGAAGACTTATTATTATTGTCGAGGCTGCCATGAGATGGGACTGTAAAACCAGAGATTACTTGTAGGGGTGCTTAAAATGGATGTAACAAAGTTTTTATTCGATTTTTATAGCCGAAATCTAGTACTTGCATATTATTGTAAACGGTCGAAAACTTTTACACTAAAAGGCAATTAAAACAACACATTTAGAGACATTATGAATAGATAATTATATTTATGAATTTATTTTAACTGTCAAATCATTCCTTTAATATAAAAACAAAGTTACCACATTTTGAACGTAAATTTAACAAAACTTACGATGGAAAATTTAAATTAACCTGAAAGCTGTAGAGACAATTATGTTCATTGGTATAACATATTAATGTTGTTTCACTTTGAATCTGGAAGGAAATCGACACCAAAGATCATCTCCTTTTAATTTAATAAATTTGAAATGAATTAATTTAAATAAATCAAGATGGCTTGAAGTATCGATAAAATGAGTTCTGGAAGATTTTCAAACAAACATATACACGAGGGGAGGTCAATACATTCGCGGAACGAAGGGGAAAAAGGAAAAAAGAAACTATTATATTATTTTTATTTTTCCTTCTCAATATTTTCACCATTAACTTATTTATATCCACGAAAAAAAATTGCCCTCAAATAATTCTAAATTGCAATCGTCTATAAGCTTCTTCCCTCGAAGTTATTTTTTTTATATTTACAAACAAATAATAGTCAGATGGAGCCAGGTTTGGGATGTAGGTAGAGTGATTTAATGTTTAGAAGTCACAGTTGTGAAGAGCAGCCAATGCAGGATTGCTTTTGTGCACGGGTGCGCTGTCATGCAAAGCCATCACTAGCCTCAACAGGTCGTCCTGGTCGGAGGTTGTCTTCAATCGATTCTCCCGCTTGGTAAATATACTAATAATGAGTCATATTATCGGAACATGCGCATGCGCACTACCACCCCTTCCTTTAACCCCTTCATTCCGCGAATGTATTAACATCCCTTCATATGCCTAGAATGAATAGTGTACGAAGGAGAGATATGCATAGGAAAAATTAGAATTATATAGATGGAGAAAATTTAATTGAGAGTAATGTAAAGAACATGAGAAACAGAACAGAACGCCTGACAAGATATACGAGCATACGCTGTCTTGACCATATTCATCAATGTGTCCGTATCACCTATGCTGAAATATTGAGAAGTACCATACCAACGAATGCAAAAATATATACATACATTCCATCACGTCCTTTCTTTGTAAGGGTAGGCAGAGATGATAGAGTGTCAAAGTTCCTACCTCGACACATATATTTCACCTTATCCATATCTACACACCTTCTTTTATACAACTATAATTTTTCTGCCTTTTTACATTTTTTCTACCAACGGGAATCGAACCCGCATATTCCAAGCTCGATTCGTATGTCTTATCCACTAGGTCACGGAGGTCGTCTTCTACATATTATAATTCATCCATTCAAACTAAGAAGAGGTAACTAAGAGATACTTAAAAGATAAAAACTCCTGTCCAAAGGCATAATAACAGATTTACTATCACATCGTCTGAACCAGCTTTAATGAAACACCGTAAAATAAATTCAATGGATAACGAACGGGAACCATTCATCCAGTTTTGTGTTTATGATCCACATTTCGAAAAGATTTGCGTCATAAAATTTATACAAAAAGTACTCCACAAAGATTAGTTTTTGTATACAAACGAAAAGAAATAATATTCAGTCACGCGTCGTTAAGATGGTGAATGAGATTTAAGAACATTAAATGGCTTAATTTTTGTTTGACAATCGGTTTTTAACACTTAAGAAAAATCGTTTAATGGTGCCGCTAAATAGAAAAAAAAACTTATGTGTACCTACTCGCATAGGGGATGCCCTTGTGATTTCATTGAACGACATTTGACAAGCGTGTCAAACATCCGGTATTCAGACCACACGCACCTTTCATGAATTTACTTTGAATTGGAAATTTAATATGTCCCGAGGATTTTGGCGGTGGAAATGAGAATATTGTATAAAAGTATCAGAATATTTAAAAAAATACTTTTTTTATATATTATAGTAGAAAAAGACTGATAAGAGCCGAATAGACGCAGTAGAAATGTGTGCACTGAGAAGTATGCATAGGGTGACAATGTAGGATATAATACGAAATGAAGTAATAAGGGATGAATATGAATATAATACTGATTGATGTGTTGAGTTAGATGAAAAATACTGAACATAATAACGATTTATGTGTTGAGTTAGATGAAAAATACTGAACATCAGTGGCGGCCGGTGGACCAAATAATTGGGGGTTCACCAGAGTAGGTATCCAAATACCAAATAACATAAAGAAAAAAAAAATTACATACCTATTTATAGAGAAGTTCTATTCTCCGCTCTTTTTGTTTAGCGAAGACCTCAATGACCCTTTTGTTGAAATCAGGTATAGACTGAATTAGCTCTTTTTCGATGCTTAATATTGATAAAGCATTCAGTCTGTCCTGGCTCATTGTATTTCTCAAAAATGATTTTATCCTTTTTAACGTAGAGAAACACCTTTCACTCTCAACAGAAGTCATTGGAATAGTGCATACGAGTTTAATTAACTTTACAGTCTGAGAAAAATCTTCTAGTAAACCAGTATTATAAAAAATTTACAGATTTTAATTTACAGATTGTATTGTGTATATTACATTTTGGTTATGTAAACAATAGACTGAAGGAATTAAAGCAAAGTCGCATGGTTATTTGACCAACTAAAATAATTTTTTTTGAAAAATAACTTATGTCTTTTTTGGGTTCAATCCCAATCAAACCCAAAATCCCCGGTTAAAAGTTTTATCAACTAGTTCACTGAAGTTGTCAGTTAGATTTTTGTATTTTATATTCCACTTTTGTTGTATACAATACACGTGGTAATCTCTTCCCACCATCTAGAAATATGTAAAAGAGTCCTTAAAATAAAGCTACATTGGAGCCATTTTTTTTTTAAATCTGGTTTCTTACAGGAATCGACTTCGAAGCCCCCTGGTCGGAAGATAGGAATCTTAATAAAATAACTCACAGACGTCGACATTTTCCAGTTATGAAGTTCTCTATCTTCCAGGTTCTCGTAGGTATTTCTGATATTTTCCCCTGAAATATATTATTTTTCTCTAGACACTGCATTACTCGCACTTCAGAACAAATTGAAATCCCCGATCTTTATACAGCACACAGAACATTTGATTATTTTTAAGAGATTTCATTTAAGTTTTTCAATTCCTCGGGAGCCCTTTTTCCAAAGTTCCTATAAAAGATTTTCTCTTATGGAGTAACATTTGTCACTAAAAAGCGATATACTCGTATATGAATCATTAAGTTGCATTGCGTTTTTTATAAACATTTAACGAAAATTTACTGCTTCAAATTTTGCAAAAAAGACCTGCAGACATGAAATATACAGGGTGGACAAATTTTCATTCCAATTTTCATTTCAAATAACTTATATACGAAACCAATAATTTTATATGTATAAATACTTTTCATGTACATTTTTATTATTTGTCTACTATAAATTTAGCCAAATGCCTGCTCTTTAAAATACATTTCTCATAACATTTACACAAATTTCAAGGGATATTTCAACTATCGCTATACGAATATAGTTATTTACGAGTAGTTGTTAGTTTTGTGTGGCATGGAGACACGCCCTTTAAGATAACTCCACAGAAAATAGTCAAGACCAGTTAAATCTGGAGAAATTCGCGCCCAGTCGATGTTGCCGCTTCTGAAGATTAATCGGTCTGAAAACATTCAATTCTAAATTTTCACTATCGTTCGTGGTGAAATCGTGTATCTTGCTGAAATCATATGTTTTCCAAATTCAGTTAATCTGATTGATGTCACAAATAGTTCTCAATCATGGTACGGTAGTGATCGTCGCTTACAGTTACAGCGTTATCTGGCAGCGTCTTTGAAGAAATAAGGTTCGATCACTGTCACTCTGCAAGATGTGATCATTGCCACTCTGCAAGATGTGATCACTGCCACTCTGCAAAATTGTAATGATCACTGATGAATCGCATTTTATTTAAGCGCTCCAAATACCGGTCATTTTGTTTGTTTATATTATCGGAGTGGACAAAATGAGCTTCGTCGATCATTATGATTTTTTTATAAAATTAAAGGCTTATTTTCATAGCACGTTTTAAACAGAACAATAACTTGTAGAATTGTGAATCTCTCAATAATAGATTTATACATCTACATTGCTTGACTGTAAAATATAAATTATCAAAATTAAAGCAAACTAAATTGGAGGCTAAATCTCTTAAATAAAAAGTTTTTTCGATAAATATATGGAACAGTTTGTGAAATGGGCTATTGATTTCTTCAAAATGATGAAGCACGCTAAAAATTGACTCATGTGATATATGTACATCATTAATGTCAAATTAATACGGTGAGGTGTGGGCAGCGGACTAGAGACCACCCAGTGTGGTATGATCAACTGCGTATATAGTATTGTAGAATTTTTATATTTTGAAAACATTTTAACTTGTGTACTTACCTAACATACTTCTATATTATTTCAAATGTTTTGTTGATATATATTTTAATTTAGTTTTGTTGAATTATTGTGAATAGTTTTTTTATTATTTAATTTTAAAATTATTTTATACTCTTGTAAATAAAATGCAAACTACCTACACATTATTTAATTAATTTTGCAAGGTACATTATAGTGTCGATAAAAAATATATAATTGTGTCTCACATCTTATCAAGTTAATGAGAATTAATCACAAATTTACTAAAAATCGGTAAAAAGCGTCGATAATTTTTTTAATGTTTATATGTTCTCAGTAAGATACAAGTAATTTAATAAGGACACGACAAATGACCTAGTTTAATAAGGGCACGACAAATGGCAGGCAAAAACCTGGATCCAAAACCAGAAGTTGAAGTATCCATTTTAAATTACGTGTTTTTGTTTTTTAATACTATGTTTACATAAAATTATTATACTCATTTAAATAAAAATTGTAAATACATTTTAGGCCACACAGTACTTCTACGTTCATGGTTTCGGATTCATATGTTTAATTTAAAAGAGAGCGTATTCTCTTTCAAAACGATGGTTATATAAAACGATATGAATGGAAATACCATAAGACAAGATACATTTACGCTGTTTTAAAACACATTAACTTCAATGTGATATTAATTCACTCGATTTCATAGTGTAAAAACGTAAGTAAAGGAAATATTTAGTAATATTAAGTTTACCATATAAAAGTTTTGACACATAAATTTTTATCATACAAGGCGTGTACCCTTACTTAAATCCATTTTCGGGGATTCATTATTTTTTTAGTGTATTTATTTCAATTTTAAGAGACAGTGGAGTAACAATGATTTTTAGTTGGGAATCCTATTCTTGAAAAGATCCTCCGATTTTATTTATTTCTTTCAACACTTCAATCTGCCATTTTCAATAAGTTTGGTTTGTTGAGAAGTGGTAATCTCTTCCAACCAAACAAAACAATATGTACATTTTTTGGCGCGAAAAGCAAATTATTTAAGAAGTGTTGGACGAAAGGTTACCATTCGAGCGTTACGAAATGAAAATGAAATGATAATATAAATAATTGCAAGTTTAAAAGAAGACATGAATCATTTGATGATTTTAATTTGACAAATATAACAATTGTATCTGCGGCCAAGAGATGTTGGGAAGAATGCTAATGGGGAAGCAAGTAATACGCTACGTCACTAAAGATAAATATAATGCTTTTGAGTCGCTATTTGAAACAAGCTAACGACGGGAAAATACTTATATTGGTCGACGGCAGCTTTTCTTTGATACAGGAAGCCACACGAAATATTGGTCATCATTGGCGTGTTTCAAACGACGACTCAAAAATCATTATATTATTCTCCAGTGACGTAACGTGTTGGTTCTTAAGTGTTCTAACGTGTTCTTGGTTCTCTCATCATCATTTTTCTTAACATCCGCTATTATCTCTAAAATATAAGACGGGCAAGATAGACCTCCGTGACGTAGTTGGTAAGATGCTTGTTTTGCAGAGTTGCGGATTTCATTGCCGTTAGAATTCCAATTTAAAAAAAGGGTTCCTGTTTAGTTTTCAGTTAAACCCTCCTTAAAATATATCTGGCTAGCTGGAAGAGGTGCCAACTTGGTTATGCTGTATTCAACAAAAATGTAAAACAACACAAAGTTCACTTAATTTTTTCCCACCGATGAATTTATTTCATCATTTAACAATATCCTATAGGTAATTATTGGTCTACTGAACAAATCCCTGATAAAAATCCGCTATAATTGATTTACTCGTTAACATTAAAAATTGTCTCAATTCAAAAATAATTGCTGCCAACTTGAAAGTATGGAAGTGAAACGCGGATGTAGAAAAATACGGATAGGAGCTAAATCAATTATGTAGAAATTAATCCACTGAGGAGAATACATGAGGAGACAATGTGTGATAGAGTGTGAATTGAAGCGATAAGGGATGAATGTGAAATTAAGGCAAAATTTTGAATAAGATGTAAAAGAGCACTCTGAGGTGGTTTGCTCATGTGGAACGAATGAATGAATAAAGACTAACAAAATGAATATACAGCGCAAATGTGAGTGGAATCGTGTTAGAGGAAGACTAAGGAAAATATGGTTGTACCAAGTGAATGATAGTTGGAAAGAAAGAAATTTATAGAAATCTTAAGAGTTTTATGCGAATGTGTATGTAAGGATGTGTGTCGAGATGTCAAAGTCCGCGCTCTGTCATCTTTGCCTACCCCGACAGGAAAACGGCGTGATGTTGTATACGTATGTTAAAAATAATAACGGGCGTAGAGGTTACAAAGCCTTTTTAACATAGATTCTCAGCGGGTCTCGAACTGGTTTTAAATTCACATTTTGTTTGACTCATTCTTTGAGTACTTATGGAGGGATAGATGTAACGAAATATCACTCATGCTTTTTTTTTAAATTAGGTTTGTTATGCCAGTGTTGACGGTGGTATTAATTTGTTACCTTTCGTCACCATAATTGGAGATTCGGTCGCCTCGTGCTGGCATCCTGAATTATTAATGACGGCTCGTTACAATATCTTTATCTGAATCTCGGCGTCTCTCAACAGTTGGAATCTTAGTTCAGAATTCAACGCCTGTCAAAAGAAAACGTGCCCGAGTCCGAAATACGTGTCCAAAAAGTAACCAGATACCTACCTACTTGTGTATTTTATACTTCTTCGAGACGTGTTTGCTGTTGATACCTTGGAAAGGTATGTTAGGGGACGTCTCAGTTTGAGAGAGTGTAGCTCAATTATATTGAATTATTTTTTGGCATACGAGTATTTGAGACCGATTGCAAATATATTAGTTTCTAGCTTTGTAGATTACACTGGTGAATGATGCTGTTAATTTTTGTATAGTAAATGGGGCACTAAATCATGTATCTACGAACTAGACAGTATCAAAATCTGTTAAAAAAATAGTCAACAAGAGTATTTTGTTGCTAACTTGGACGTATGGGAGAAAAATGTGCAATGATAGGAGTCGAAAATATTGCTATTGAAATTTGTGCACTGAGAAGAATGCACGTGGGTGACAGTATTGTTTTGTACTAAGCTTTCGTTGTATACATTACAACTTGATGGGTGTATTGCCATGTGGCGATCTCTTCCAACCAAGCAAAAAGTTGTTAAAGAGGCCTTAAGTGAAAACCAGACTGGAATCCTTTTAAAAATGGATATGGGTTCCAGCGGGATTTGGACTCGCCATCTAAGGGTTGGGAGTCAGGCGCCTTACCAACTAAGCCACGGAGGTTGTTATGTATGTCGTGTATGACAGAATACGAAATTAAGTGATAAGAGATTAATAAGAGCTTACTAATGATGTGTTGGGAAAGGTGAAGAACAGCAGTTTAAGACAGTTTGGGGCATGTGGAACGAATGAATGAACAAAACAAATATGTACTGCAAATATGGGTGATCAGCGTGTGAGAGGAAGACCAAGTAAAGTAAAGTTGGATCAAGTGAATGATATTTTGAAAGAAGGAAACTAAGAAAGTCAGAGAAATGTGGAAGAACTAAGGATGTGGAAGAACTAAGGATGTGTGTCTAAATAGGAAAGTCTAGCCCTCTACCTACTCCGACAGGGAAATGGCGTGATGATATGTATAAGTGTTTATGTAATTACAAATATACCAGTATATCATACTTTATGAAGATAAAAAATAATTGTTCCTAGGTTTTTGATAAAATTATTATTAAATTTTCTGCTTTAGAAATTATGATTCGCATTTAAATGTATCCTTTTTTTATTCTACTACATACAGCAACCTTCAATATAACAATAAAAATACAAACATATTGAAGAGGATGGCCGGGAGATAGTATCGTCTTCAGCCCCAATAATCGATCCATCTGATTTAGAACCACTGGAATATTCAATGAACTCATCGCATGTGAAGAGACAACAATAATAACATTAGTACTCGTCGCGTACGAATATTGTTACCAAACAACCTTTTAACAAATACAAAACTGAGATCTTTTTATGGTACCTTTGTTTGGAATTGAACCCAAAACTCTTGGGTGGGGGCTAAACGTCTTTACCACCAGACCAAGAAGCAAGCTGGTTGACTTAAAACAGGAATTCCTAGTTAGTCGACCAGCAGGTTTATGGTATCTGAGTATAAAAATGAAACATGATCGGGAATATATTTTTGTAATATTAATCAAGTTTATGTCTTAAAACTGTTATTTTAGTATATTGTTTATAGTTAAGGCATTAACATTGTGGAGGTTTAAAGACATTATAATTTATTTTATCAAACACTAAAAAAGTGAAATAAACAGTGTTTGATAAAATAAATTACAATGTTATTTTAGTTATTCTAGCATGTTTCCTTGTGAAACAAAAATAATGTTAGCTATTTTTTCCCTTTAAAAATCATGTCTCAAGATTCCCATCAGCTTTCTTAGAGCTATCACTTGATCTTGTTAGAATAATAATAATAATAATTAACACCTAGATCTACCTGAATATTGATAATAACTATACAAGAATTATTGTCGTAAGATGATAACATAATTCTAATGAAGCAACATCCTGAGGCAATTTTTTTTTAAATCCTGCTTCTGATTAGCAATAAAGAGAAACCAGTAATAATTAGTCATTAAAATTAAATATACATTTTAAGTCAACATGTTATATACAAGTATCTATGATTTACTTACTCCATACCATACGCATCAAATACTAACGTTTTTGAAAAAAAAAACTATTGACCACAGCGCCGAATTCAAGATTTGAATGAAAGTCTTCTCGAGATAATATTTCAAGTATTACAACTGTCTCCAAAGATATACGAGTATGCAACATACTTATTTATTGCACAATCGGTGCAATCTAGAAAAGAGCAAGCCAGTAGTGACAGTAAATTTTTAACTTTTCACACAAGTACCATACTTCTTGAAAGTATTCAGTAGTTAATCAATTCATTCCAAGAACTGAAAGCGTACAAGAGAAGACAATCTAAGACTGGACGCTGTGACTTTGTTAGAAAGCACATAATTTTACTAGTGAGAGGGCCAAATGCAGAATAAGTCAATCAATGATTCCATCGAATTGATTATTGATGATATCACTCGACGAAAAGCTTATTATTTATTATTGACATTCCGGTTTTTATATTTTGCTTTTAGTCTATATTCCACCAGAATTTATTTAAGGCCACTTAGAAATTACCTTTTAAAAATCAAACACGGACAATAATATACGAGGTTGTGTATTCATTTTTTTAGATGTGGTTTTGGCGTCGGATGGTGGGAATCAAGTGGACGTCTCCATACTCCAGGAGCTAAATCTGACTATACGGCCGTCTTCAACATATCCAGACGTAAGCCAGATAACTTGGAGAAATCGATAGTCAAACGAAATTTTCTAGCAAGAAGAGGCAGATACAGAGAGTCAGCAGGATGGAGTTATCAAGTGAAGGAATTGGCCGGGAGAAGCTTGTAAAGTGTTATACAAACAGCAAGTGACCGAAAGGAATGAAGACATATCGACATAACTATCACCAACATCGCACGGATCACGATTATAAGTAATGTGGAAAGACAGAGATGTTTATGATCAATTCAAATACACAACGCTCTTGGTGTTATATTTCATTGCACCACAAGTAATTTATTTTTAATTAAAAAATATAAACACAGTTTGTCATCAGTCATCTTATTAAGAGTCTCTTCAAGTGTATTCAATAAGTGATTTGTATTTAAAATTTAAATCATATTTGATTTTTACGACTTAGTTTTCAATACATATTTTTCTTGAAAACATTAATTTAACTACCATAACTAATCGGAAGAGATGTTAAAAATTAAAACGATTGCACTTAAAAATGTAAATAAAAATTTAAGACCTCACGGATCAAAGGTATCCGCAGTTCATAAATTCATATTTGTGTCACATAATTATATTAAAACTCTAAGGTGTAATGTGACTGAATGAGTTTGAAGTCGTTAATTTTATTAAGAAATCTTAGGTTTGTGTAATATTCGTATTGCTAAGATATAATTGGGAATAAAATATAATGTATTCATATTTTGCTTAGCGAATAATGAAAAATATATGTATATTAATTTTATGTCTTAAATTTAAAGCGAACATTTTAATGTTGAAAGTGAGAGGATGGGAATACATATGCTATTTTTCCCTTTTTATTTAATGACAAAATAATCGACACTTACATAATCTTTACAAAAAAATTATGTGATGGAGTGGATAGAAACACATTTTAAGTATTTATACATTGACAAAATAAAGAAAATAATATTCTTTACACATCACAGTTACAATTATATAACATAATCAAACGTATTAACTTCTTCCAAAAAAAAGTTCCAGCTTGAAATTACCAATGAGTTGAGAAGATATGAAATAGAAAAAATTGTATTTAATAAAAACATTCTTCGAGATCAGCTTTTAAAGCGTTAGCAAATATTGTCAAACGTATGTTATAATATATACATATATACCTATACACCACTTCCCTGTCGGAGTAGGCAGATAGGACAGATCCCCAGATTTTTACATCTCGACACACATCCTTTACCTCTTCTACTATTTACTATTTCTATAACTTCTGCGTTTTCTTCTTTTAAAATATTATACAATTGATTTGACTATACTTTTCGTGGTATTCCTCTACCACGCCTAACACTCACATTTGTACTATACATTTGTTTTGTACGTCCTTCTTTGTCCATTTGTTCTACATGCTAAAACCATCTCTGAGTGCTTTTCTTCATCGTACTCAACACATCAGTCTTATTATTAGGATAAAATATAAGTGCTAACACATTTTTTGATTCATTCGCATTTAAATATTTTGTTTAAAAATGACGTAGCTGAAAAGAAAAACTGTTTTTTATTACTTCAGAGGGGGACGCTCGAATTAATGGACGGGAAACGTATTTAAATATTTATAACGGGATGTGACAAAAGAGGACAAAATGTGTACCAGAAAGGGGACTCGGAATGGCGACAATATTTACAATATATCTTAGAACTGAGTTATAAATCACTCAAGGTTCTGACTAAATTAAAATGCTGTGGTAAGTTTTTAATCTTTTCTTTAACATCTCGAAATTTGGTAGTACTTCTTTGTCTTATGAATTTTCTCGAGTTATAAGAAGCAGGAGTTTGATGGCATTGGTTTAGATTTGTTTAATCCAATACAGCATCATAGTGGGTCACTCATTTGAAATCTAAATGCAAAAAATGATATAATTCATACAACAATATTATTTAATTTTATTTCAAATTTCAATCGATATTACCTCAATTGTAAAACTGTAAAAATATCTCAAGTTTTGTAAAGATTTTTTATTAATTTATTTATGATCAGTTATAATTTTTACAACACAGTGAACATAGAAGGTGAAAAAGGTGAACAAAATAATAGCTGAATACGAGAGAGCCTATAGACTCGTTCATTCCGAAAAATCAGCTGTGGCCGAACACTTCATCGAAAAAGGCAACCGTTTCTTACTTGACACTTAAATACTCGGAAAACCATGAGAGTTATCACGGCCGATTAATCAAAGATGCGATAGAATCTACAAACATCAAAACGATATCAACTGATACAACGGATACCACCTCAAATCAGCATAGTACCCCATACTTAACTCGAATCGACTGCAAAATGAAAATGAATAATAACTTAAACTTTTGCGGAAGCCGCGTACTTGTTCTCCCGTGGTGGGACGAACCCATGCAATCCCCCACATTACGGTTGAGACTCCGCTATAGGCCAAGCGGTATCTAATGCACACCTACTTATGGTCAAACTGATAACAAACCAACCCTGAAGATGAAAACTGTAACGTTTTCGAAACATCGATATCGAAGCTAAACCACTCCGAAAGATCGGTCGTTGCTGGACCTCGTAGTTGGAGAACCTCTCGCCATTCCAACGTCAATTCAGATTGAAAACGAAGCTGTGCCGTGTAGTTTTGTTTATTTTTTTTTCTCTTCTAGCGACTGAGCCGTTGCACAGCAGCAAACTCATCAGCCCCAAAGCTGTACTGGATCCAATGGCACACCAACGTGTGACGATCGGAGCACATCGGCATCGGCAAAGTCAAAGGTATCATTATACCCCCCGAGTACCAGGCGGAAAAAATGCCTGCGCCATTTGAGGGGAGTATCACGGCGTGGGATTCGAAGATTCAGTGCGTTACCAAGCGATTATGTACCTCATGATCGCGCAAATATATTAAACAACTCATACGAAGAACCGCGAAAGCCTCAACACATATGTATATTATATTATAGTCTTCCTTTCTTCTAATATTGAATAGATTTTATATAAATAAAAACTTGGTTTATGTTATATAAGTAAGTACATCAGTAAAGAACTTTATTAGTAAAACAACAACAACGACATATAATATCGATAGTCAGTTCGTAACCTATTATTGAAATAAAATGGAAACAGCTTGGTAATAGGTCTCAACAAAACGTTAACCATAACAGTGTTTCCCAGAAATTGTGTACTAAACCGCATCGAATGTAAATACTTGAATATTACAGGTTAGTAGATTGAACTGGAAGCACATCTTTATAAGCAAGATCCGGTACTAACAATGACAGGTATTATAACAAAGGATTGTCAAACGTCTAATTTCCTGTAGATACACATTAAAAGGTAGAAAGCATTCTTATAAAAAGTACAAGAATCAATGTGAAAGAGATTAGAAAATAGAGTTTGTGATAGCGAAGAAAAAAACGGGTAGGAGAGATTCACGCACTTAAAATAAACTCCGCGGCACAGGTTCGCTTTCCAACTGAATGGCGAGGGGATCCTGGACTACGAGGCCCAACAACGACGATGACAAAGACAAATTCAGCTATAAATGGAGTGTTCATACACAATCATAAATTTTAATACGATCTCCCAAAAAAGGTTGGTTTCAAGTACTTCATAAAGATATATACGCCACTCATATCAATCGCCATTCGAAAAAGGTTTATGGAACTGTTCCTCTATTGAGATAAGAATTCCGGTGAGGGAACAGCACAAATTTCAAAGCACATACTGCCTAGTAATCTTTATAGCCGAGCAATTATGTAATATTGTGACATTACGGATTTGATCCCAGTGGGTTTGACTTTTAGACAATGTTTATATGAAAAAGTTCTTGGAGTGGCATCTAGTAATCTAATAATAAAAAAAAATTATCTTGGAATCAGAAAAAAAAAACAATTCTAGATTAAAATTTAATAATTTAGTCACTCCACAACGATATCAATGTTAAAAAAATGGAAGTTTTTACGATTTATAAACTTTGAACTGCAGATCCCAACAACTAAGTTGAACTATACATAGTCTATTGTTGAAAGTGATCAGTCTTAAAAACTTAACAAATAGAAGAAAAATGTTTTACTTTATAGCATTATTTAAGATTGTCAGCTAACTCGGCTTTTTATGTTATACGTTTCTTACAGGCACACGCTGCAAAATTATTAGTTCCATATCGGTTCGTCTTGTATTTTTTTTTGTATTGTATAACACTGCTTACATGTCAATGTTAAATTTTAATTGTTATTGTTTTTAATATTTTGTAGCAAAAATATCATTTGACCGTTAATATTAAATTAAATAAAACATCGCATATGTAAGGCATTTGAATGTAGATATTTGAAGAATGAACTTTTTGTGCAATTAAGGGCTAGAAAAGGAAAATATTTTTATCTCTCGAAAATGGCTCTTCCCAATATCAATATACTTTTCAAAATATAATATTTATTTATTGTGAAAACTTTGAATTATGCGAAATCTACTTTATTAGCGCACCTAAACAAACGTTAAAAGGATTTAACAGCGGATACATCTTTATGACTTAGTCCTGAGAAAACATGTACCAAGAATCACTGTGCAAAGGATCATAAATTTATTTATTCAATAAAATTCAATAATTTGCTCTTTCTTACACCTCAAATAGAAAGTTATATAACATATAATAAAGAAGGGTCGAAGATTGCTAGAAAATTTATTGCTTAAGTATATAAAGCGTTTATATTATATAAAGTTTAAGGCGCGCGTCTTTCTTAAAAACAAATATACATAAATACCAAAGCGCCATTTTCCTGACAGGATAGACAGAGACAACAGAGTGCCAGACTTACCTATCTTAACTTAATTCTCCAATCTTTTTCTTTGCAACTCTCATACAATTTACTTATTACACTCAATAATTCGTCTTCTTTCTGCGCCAACACTACCATATAATCCGTATACAGCAATCCGGATACATTTTCATTCGACATTTTATGCCACCCATTAACATCTGTAGTTCCGTCACACATAACGCATCTTTGCTTTACCCCTTTTGAAATGTTTAACCACTCTGGCATGTTATCGTTTACTCGAGTGAACAATTAAATAAATACTTTACTTTTAGTTATAATGACGTAATATACAGACGATCGAAAAGGCTAGAACACACCCAAAGAAGGTTATGCTGTGTATCTAGTAGGGTTGGAAGGGTATCATGTACTATGAACTATTGCTACAAAACTAAAATATTGAGAGCAAGAAATGCTACTCGTTATCAGCCAAATTGAAGCATGTAATCGACAAAATAAGTCCCGATTGACCAATAGTTAACTTAGTTAAGGCATTTCATTCCAGCATGCCAGCACGGCAGTTAAGGCATTTCATTCCAGCATGCCAACGCTAGACTACATGTTTATATGGTCACTCCGTAAAAATATTTTAGAGCATCCATAATTTAGTCTTGACTTTGCAAGTTCTGACTATCACGTGCTTCGATCTTTGCAAAACTCTCTTAATGGTGTAAATTTACTAAATTTGTGCTCCTGTCAAAACCAAATGAAACAATTTTTCGCTAACAATTTCCAGGAGCTTTATAAAAGAGGAATAATTCAGCAGCCAAAAATATGAATCAAGATTATTATTCTAAATGGCACATACATAATTGATTAAACTTATTTCTGATTTTTGGTAGTAAATAGTTTTAAAAAATTGCTAAAAACATAAATATTTTTAAATTACAAATTAAAATCTCTAAAATACAAATAAAAAACGAGACTAAACCTACGGAATATTGTTAAATTAAAGACGACAATAGATGCACACAGTAAGTACCTACTCGTGTTCCATACGTGTATTCAAGTCGCATTAGGTTGTAAAATCCAATCAAAGGTTTTATTGTATTTCATTTCCATAGCCGTAATTGTCATAAAAGTACGATTCGTTCGTACGAAATAAACGTTTTGCTGTATCTCGCAAAAACAGGGATGTTTTTATGATATTATAAATTTACAAAAGCCCAAATTTAAAGCCGCACTCACTGAAATTACAGTCTGCACTTGTTAATACAAATTTAAAAAGAGTTCTGTTCATTATTTTATAATATATTATACATATGAGTATTATAAAATAATGAATGGTATATGATTTACGAACAATACTCGTATAAAGGGAAAAGGGGGTATGTGATATTTTTCCTCTGCTCTCTGAAGTTGAAGGGATGATCTTGTCTAGGTTTATACCACCCAACCCGCGGCACGCGAGTCGTATGCTATCCAGCAGAGTTATACGAGTATGTACGACCCGTGAGCTGATTTTTATGAATTATGAAAAAATATTAGCAGGAATAACTGGTTTACGATAAATTGATACTTGAATAATTTTTAAAACATGACTAATATGCGTATCTGAATTTTAAAATATTCTATAAACATGAACGAGAAGGATAGTAATATTGCCAGGAAAATACCACATATTTTTAGATTCGAAAAAAATATTTTTTCTGAGGTAATTTTTGTAAACGAGCTTAAGTTTTTTATTTGATATATTTTACCTAATAATAAATATTTTATTTCATATTGAAGAAGCTTATTCTAGACAAAATATAATATATGCATATTGGATTTGAACATAATATTACAATACTTAGTTACTTTCAATAACAAAATACTTTAAATTCAGACATTCAAATGAGATAACCTTATAAATTAAGATTAAGTACAATATGTCAATAAAAGTTTGCGTACCCTCGATCTAAACATTTGTTTATTTTTTTATTCCTTTTAGTCTTTCGCCTGCTACATACTACGATACAAAAAGTAACATAGATGCTACGATACAAACAGTAACACATTGAATTTCATCGCAGAGTGGCCCCTCAAATAATGAGGTGTATAGAGCGATAGTTAAAAGATATGGAAATTGTCCTTGCCCTCTCCTTTTTGTGTACGTGTAAGAAAAGAAAAACGTTCCATCATAATTCCTTACACATCTTAATTAGAGAAAATTCGTCACATCATTCTATAAAATAATTATAAAATCTTTTTAAGTATCGATAATTTTCGGCTAGTTATGAGAGTTGATAATTTGCTTGATGAATAATAAAAATAATAATTTATAAGATGACTTGCGTTGGAAAATAGCAAATACATTATGGACTTTTCTAACTAAAAATCCGATGACAAGACGTTCTAAGGCCTTAAAATTTGTCAGGAATTAATAAGTATATGAAACGAGCAGGACACCCAAGAAAAATGCATAGCGAGCACCAATATTTTGACCATAGTTAAATGGTAGAATAATAGTTTAACGTAACTCATTATTTCAATATGGTTATATGTAATAAGACATATTATTATCAAGTATACAAATTCCGAGTGTATTACTGTATGGTAATCACTTAGACAAACAAGAGAAGAGTTATGTAGATTCGTATAAATTGTTGGATGAAACGTCCCAACTGTATATCAAAAAAGAAAAAGAAACGACTAACCAAAAAAATAGCAGTTAAAACATTTTAAGAGGAGAAGGACGATCGTTATTGAAGAAATATGCAATATATTTTTAGTTACTATTTGTAGCAAACCAATGAGGGTTTGTCTCATAAGTGATTCAAGAGTTTGACAGTATGAGATAAAGGAATGATAAACTGCCAATAAACAAATTTCAAATATAATAAGAATAAGGACAGAAAACATCTTAACAAAAAACATTTTCTTATCGCGGCATAGATTTTTCGCATCTTCTTAATCTACCATAAAGCTCAAACGATACTTTCTTGTGTCTCCTTCGTCAAATATGGCAGTAAAAAATCGAAAGTGGAAATACTAGTTTTTTTCTTCTGTACCTGCCTAGATAAAAATAGGTTGCTGTTTTTTTTTTCATTTACTTTACGTTTCAGATCGACAGTATGATAAAATAAAGCATGTAATTAACAAGGTTGAATGTAAGCCAAACATTAATATTTAGAGCAGGGTGAAAAATTACATTGAGACAGTTTGGATATGTTGAACGAACGGATAGGGAAACACTAAACAAATGTATAATGCAAACATAGGTATGAGTGGTGGTCGAAGATGACCGAGAAAATTATGGTTTGATCAATTGGATATAAAAAAAGAAGGAAGAGAAAAAAAGAGTATGATATAATAGGTTTAGACCTTCACTTATTTAAACATTTCAATTGCATTAGTAAAACCCTAGATGTAACAATGTATGTATTTTAATCCGGTAGCTCAGTCAGTGGTTATAAGGCAAGCCTCTATTAGATCTCAAGGTATAGTGGGAAGAAGTAGTCAGTCGTCAGTGCTTGGATAGGTAGAAATATACAATGGAACACATATTTGCTGTTAAATAGTTATATATTTGATCTTGACGAACTGATAGCCCGTCAGAAAACTTAAATTGGGCAGATTACTTTCTGATACTCCGCTACCCTTTCAGATGGACAGACAGTCGAAGCATTTTCTATTTGAGGGGTAACTTCACAACAGTTCGTTGCGAAGTTGTGCCAATTCTCAATAATTTGATATCACCAATCTCTAGATTTACTCAGATATCACCATTGAATGACAAGCAAAGATAATAAACAAATTCATCTTACTTCAATACACTTGACACAATGTATTTCCCATGCTCGACATCAGGTGTTACAGGGCCGTTGAAATGAAGAAGTCGCCCCAGTATGGTTGGTGGGCGTCAACTCGTGCCGTAGTACAGTCATTCGCGACGAAACGGAATTTGGAGTGGGCTCTTTGAGATTCGTCCCGGTCCTGAAGACTTCCCGACAATTAGTGCGCTCGATATTCTGTGAGAATCAGCTGATTTTGACCAGAGATAAAGTGGTACGTCAATCTCAAGATTGTCACATGGGTAAATTCCCAGAATTTACTCAATTATAAATGCACGGCAATAACAAAATCCTCGTATGGATAGGATTTGCCCAGCCAATTTTATGGAAATAAAGTGAACACTTAGTTTATAGAAATACTTTTAGAAAACTTGGAATTAAGTTACAGCGACCAATGATAAGTATGGGAGCTGTTAACAGGACGAAATCACAACCGAGAAGGGGGCTATGGACGGTATGTATTGAATATATAGTGAATGAAGAGTCTGACGTCACAAAGAAATAAACTCCTTATAGAATGTCGGTCGTAGACTCTTAAAATTTATGGCCATCCAACCGTGTGAAAGCGTAAAAAAATAACTTGAACCAAAATAAAAGTCCCATTAGAGCTGTGACAACTTCAAAAATCCCTTAACGAAATTTATTAATTAGAATCATAAATTCGAAAATTTGTTTACATCAGACATACTTAATCGCTCTGGACCGATAGGAACACGTTAGTCATATCAGTTTACACGGTCCTCTTAAAATTTGTTTACACGGTCCTCTTAAAATCCTCACGACATATACCACGAATGAAATTTTAATAGCTATTTATGATTATAATAAATTAAATGCTCGATGATAGGAGACAAGGACCAAGCCTGACACCCTCCCATCGAAACACTAAAATTTACGATAAATACTGTGAGTTGAGTTTTTAATAGCTATTTATGACAATAATAAATTAAATGGTGGATCATGGCAGACAAGTGCCAAGTCCTGACAGATAACAGAGAAGCTTGTATGTCGTGATAGATAAGTCTAGCGCTCGATCCTCTCTACCTCTTCCAAAAAGGAAATGACGTGACCGTATGTTTGTATGTATATTTCAAATCGATCAAGGACGCAAAAAATATCAATGTTATAAAAAAATATGTACATGTATGTAAAGGGTAGAAACATCGTTGGTAACCCTGAAATTTAAAGCGCTTTGTTATGTTAAAATATTGTTGTGTGATGCCGCTCAAGCAATTGCAATAGTGCGCCAATAATAAAATTTTATACCACAAGGAAAGTTTAATTATCGCGTTATATTGTATGCGCCATTATTCCCAATCACTAAATGTTTGTGAATACGTCTTCGGACTGAGGCTGTTTCAAAGTCAGTCAAATACATTCATTAACAGTGTCTTACGTTGCCTTGATTCAATTTGAGTATGAAGAAAATTCATTCATATGGTAGAAATATAACTGTGTTTGTGATGCAAGAACACTAACGTCGAAAGAAATCCAAGTCCTTTAAAAACTAAATTTACTCAAAGTCTACAGTCTACAAAGTCTACATAAAAGTACACACATCATTTTAATACGGATAAGTATTTTGTTCGATAGATGTTATATTTCAGAGGGCTTTATTTCATTGGTACGAATTCATACTTTATACTCCAGGTACACATACTCATACTCCAAGTACATACTCATACTCCAGATACATACATACTCATACTCCTGAAAATAATCGTATCGCTAATGCAGTCACAAAAAAACATCCTCTTCGCATCATATAATTATCGGTGTATTTTACTGAAAATTAATATTATTGGTATGCATACATACATATTATCACGCCGTGTCTTTAGCAGGGTATATGGAGAGAACAAATCTCCAAAAGTTTCTATCCAAGCACAAAATTTTCGCCTCCTCCACATTCATATATCTTGTCATGCACAAGCTTCTTCTATTATTCATACTTCTCACCTTATATTCTATCAAAATTTGGTCCTGTCACGTTTTCATCGGTCTACTTGTTCTACCCACTTCTGACTTGTATACTCGCTTAGTCATTCTTTCAGCATTCATTCTCTCCATATGTCCAAACCACCTTAAAGCTCCTATCTTCATCTTAACTTAAAACATTAATTTCTGATGTCTTCATTTAGCTTTCTTTCATACATTGACACTCCAAAAAAATTCCCCTAGTGCATGCATCTCTGCAGCATTAATCTTACTCTTATATTTCTTCTATCAAGTCCAAGTTTATATCTATCAAGTCTATGTTTTACTGAAAATAAATGGGTGCGTATAATTCTAGGTATATTTAACTAAAAATAAGTAGGATGCGTATAATTATCGGTATATTTTATTAGAAATAGAACACCATCACTAAAACACAGTTTTCTTTGTCTTTAAAGATCCTACCCTATTTGGAAGTTGGCAATCACCAAAACTATATTGACCTTTGCAGCAGCACCTCTAAATAATCATTCAACCAGATGATGCGTCTTTTTCCAGCAATTATTCAGCCATTACTTTCCCCTCTGCAATATCAGTTGAAGGATTTCATATTTACAAAGTTTTCTTACTTTCTCATTTTAATGATGGATAATAGTTATCTATCTTTTTTATTCCGTTTCAAGGTGTCATCATTTCGGACATTGTGAACTCATGAGACTCTCAGTATTCTTCTATAACACCACATTTTAAAAGCTTCTCGAGTCTTTCTGGTGCCCTGAGTAAGTGTTCATGCTTCAAAACTATAGAAAAGCATGGAGAATGTGTCCATCAAAATAGTTTACGTCAGTCTACATTAAAATCTTTGTCGTATGTGAGATTCTGCACTTTGGAGAAGCAGCTTCATACTATTCTACTCTTACTTTGTTGTATGTGAGATTCTGCATTTTGGAGAAGCAACTTCATACTATTCTACTCTTACTTTGATGTATGTGAGATTCTGTACTTTGGAGAAGCAACTTCATACCAGTCTACTCTTACTTTGATTTTTGAGACTGGTCCCATAAATCAATCGTCGAAAATCCTAGATGTTTATATTGTTGGATACGCTGTATAATTTATATCAAGGGGTAATTTTTTTTCGTCTTTGATGTATACATTTTAATGCCCCATTACTACATGTTGTGTTAACTTAATCCTCTTCAATAATATTTGTAGACTAAATTATCCGCGAGAAAATCAGTGTCATCCGCATAACATATTAATGCATTATACGAGTGTATGAACAATACACACATACATTACATTCCACCTAAAGCCGAATGTGTTACCATCACATGTCGGAAGTTCAAAGGTTCCTTTGTAGTTCGTCTTCCCTTGCTAAGACTTCTACAGTTTTCCTAACTTTATCTAATGCCAGCAGCCACCACCTTCTTATCCTTGTACTGAACTTATATATAATAGTTTTTTAATATTTTTAATTAATCAATAATAATGGGTTTTCATATCAAGTACGTCCTAGTGAAGAGTTTACTCTTTAAACGGTGCAGTATAAATTATCATTTTATTATTATTACTATTAATGAATATTTTCAAACATGTTTCAAGTTTGTTAAACACAAAGATGCTTTACAGAGTGCTGTTTGGTAAATACCTCCCTGGCCTAGTTGGTAAGACGCCTGTCTTCCGACCCGGGGGCTGCGGGATCGGTTTATGTCATTACCCATTTTTTTATAGGAGGTCTAGTTTAGTTTTCCCTTTGGACCTTTTTAACATCTTACTGGTTGATTGGAAACTGGTTAGATGTAAAGAAGACCATAAATTTAATAAACTTTTAAGGTTGAATTATATATACTTAAAAAGTAGTACATTACAAAATAGATAGTGAGATTGTTACTTAAGTAAAAAAATGATAAAAAAAGTTTGAAATTATGTAATTAGTTAAACTACAAACAAACTATTATAAAATAATACTAAGAGTACTGATTTTTTAATAAATAAATTGTTTCTCTTTTGTAAATAAATGTTTTTTTCTTTAGATTATGCATATATCCAAGATATTTTTTGATTTTCATTGTTGTTACGTGATATGTTTTAAAGTTGAATTGATCACTCTATTCATTTGATTTTTATCATTTGATTTTTATCTTTTTTATTGTGTAATTATATTGTAATTGGATTATTATTTTTTTGTTAAGGCTGCCACCGTTAATGAATAAATTAATATTAATTTAATAAAACAAAACAACAATGATTCATTCAAATGTTTCGAAATTAAATTGAAAATAATCATTAAACTCGAAAAGAAGCGCTGAAAGCGTTTTAAATATGCTCTGAAATAACAAGCAACTACCCGAAATAGCATTTGCAGTGTCTTTCCAGCGAAACTACAATATAATATTTCGGGCGGATCGTAAAATACCGAATGCCTGTGGTTATTTAATTAAAATATTATATTGGAAATAGACAGACGGAAAAGAGTTGCTAAAAGGAAAATAAAAGGAAACTACAGCATGTTCATGGAACAGATTAAGTATAAGAATATATTTGGACCTTATTTAGATGTAACATATACTAGAAACGAACATAATCAAAATCTGATAAGAATTTAATAATATCTGGTTCGATAGTATTCTATTATCAAATTTTCAAGTTCTACAAAAGTATTTTAGAGCCAAATTTGATATATGGTAGCAAAAACAGAGATAGGTAAAAGAAAGAAAGGAGCCAAATGAATGATGTAGAAATGGGATGAACTAATGGAATGATACTATATGATACATACGGAATGATAATATATGATAACATACGGAGTGATACTATTGTATATGATAATATACGGATTGAAGTGATACATATTTCTTTCTTGAATCTTAGAGAAGACATTTATTTCACTTTGTGGTGTCATATTTATAATTTTTTAACAAAATAAATGAACCACGTAATTTTGTATTCACCACTGTTTTATTTGAGTTCACTACCGGTTTCAAACAAAACAGTGGTGCTTAAAAAATTAGAAAAATAATTATTTTATTAAAAATTTACGATACATATTTCGGTTATTAATAGTAATCATGAAACATATTTCAGTATTATCTGTATAATATACGTATTACATTTATTTTCAACAAAAAACACTGATAATTATACGTATTTAATTTATTGATACTCAGGTTTTTTCGTAAATTACGAAAACACATTTTTAAATACAAAGTCAAGCGACATTTTTTTTTATAAAAGAAGAAAAAACAATGAAAAGCTTAAATTTAAGTATCGTACTGCATTGTTAATATCACAATATGGCGGACGAATTGCCATTTGACGATTTATTTTGACCAAAAAGAAAAACGTCATAGAGGCCTAAGTAAAAATCTTTCTAAAAAATGGTAATTAACAGAAATCGAACACGCAAGCTCTTGGCTGGTAGATAGATATATTACCAACCAAGCCACTCAAATTGGCATAACATAGAGAAATTAGAGATTATTCAAAAATTATTTTAAATAATCGATGTATATATATATATATATATATATATATATATATATATATATATATATATATATATATATATATATATATATATATATATATATATATATATATATATATATATATATATATATATATATATATATATATATATATATATATATATATATATATATATATATATATATATATATATATATATATATATATATATATATATATATATATATATATATATATATATATATATATATATATATATATATATATATATATATATATATATATATATATATATATAATATATATATATATATATATATATATATATATATATATATATATATATATATATATATATATATATATATATATATATATATATATATATATATATATATATATATATATATATATATATATATATATATATATATATATATATATATATATATATATATATATATATATATATATATATATATATATATATATATATATATATATATATATATATATATATATATATATATATATATATATATATATATATATATATATATATATATATATATATATATATATATATATATATATATATATATATATATATATATATATATATATATATATATTAATTTATTATCAGGTTTAATTTTTTTTAATTCAAAAATGTTTTTTATTTTATTAAATGTGAATATAAAACTCAATTTAAATAAATGTGTAAAATACTTTGAATATAAACAATAGTTTGGATAAATAAAATACTTTCAATAAAAACAACGTCAAGGAGTGCCAAATCCCACGAATACAATTTCCATTAGAATAATTTCTCTTGAAAACTGTATAATAAATGTCATTATATTTGAAGACTTAAATTATGACGTATAATGAAAATTATTTGCAAAGAATGTGTGCGGTGATCTTAATGTAAGTTATTAAGTAAAATAATTCAGAAGTCTTCATTTCCTTCGCGACGTGTTGATTATGATGGGTATAATTTAGCACAATTTATGATAGCAAATATTTCAGAAGTTACATAGTCACTAGATTATATCGTTTAGTTTATATAAACTTAAATGACTAGACTTTAATGACCTTTCAGTTTACGCTATGCAATAATTTTCCAAAGAATTTGATATACATTTTACTTAAGTTATTTTAGCTTTAATACATACTTTGCCTCTTCTACATCCATACACATTCTCATACAATTCCTAAGATTTCTCTGACTTTATTAAGATTATTTTAAAATATCGATCACTTGATATCACCACACTTGCCTTGGTCTTCATTTACCACATATTCCATTTATGTATCATAATATAAATAGGCCAAAGCCCGTACGACGGTTGTCGCCAAAGAAAGAATACGAGAATAGAATTTTGAATACAAGAGAGCGAGAGAGGAATACTTGGATTCTCTCCGAAAGTAATTTGAAATTTGAATATCGGTGGGTCCGTGATACTGAACGAATTTTAAATACCTAGCTAACAATTATTGAACCGGTGTAAAAGGGGACGATGTATAAATGATATATATAAACAAATTTTACATTTATGAATATATATTTTCATAAATGTAGAATTTGTTTTACTTCCGTGAATATTTCACGGGTTGCAACTAGTTTTATGTATTCAGTGTATTTAAATATTGATTTTTGCCATTTATTAAATAATTCCAAAATGATTATGGAACATAAACAATAGAACTCCACAAAGTAAAGATTGCAACTTTATATAAATTATGTTTACTTTTAGCTGGCCAAATTTATGATTATACTATTAGTATACATTGACCTTATTTATTATAGAAATACTTTATTGTTGAGTGTACAATATGGTTAATTGATTGTCAAGTAGTAATACAAATACAATTTTTTGATCTGAAGGTGGAGAATTATTATTTTTAAGTCAAAAAAAATATATAAACAAAAACTAAAAACTACAAATATAACAAAGCGTTTGATGACCAGAGGAAGGATAGGGAGTTTGGAAAGGAGAGTGAGGAAATGCCAGGAAAAACACGCTAATCGCTGAAGGGGTATGAGTCGTATATTAGTTGGTAGATGAATGTTTAGGAAAATAGAAAAAAAAAGTAAGCAAACTATTAATTGCTTATGGATTTTATAGTTAAATTATTATTTAATCAGTTCATGCGAATAAGACAACATAAGAAAGATAATTTGGATAAATCTCAAAGGAATGGTTGTATTAAGTTTTATTGCTGGCGTTAGTAGTTCAATGATTAGCGTTTTGATCAAAAGGTTGAATACTGGCAAACTGGCAATCTCCATGGTCTAGTTGGTAAGATGCTTGACTTCCACCCGGTAGTTACGTGTTCGATTCCCCATGGTACCCGATTTTTTTTTTAAATTAATAGTTCCAGTCTAGTAGAGTGTGACTACTAACCATATTCGTCAACTACACAACTACGAGTGTTGTCGCATTATAAAGAGATAATTAACTGCGAGTTCCGTGATTGCTCCACTGGTCATTTACTCGAAGACCCGATTGAATGGGCCAAAGACAATATTGTCTCCCGGCTACGAGTTTCAATATTTCCGCGTATTCAACTCGGATATGTTGAATTGACCGAAAACATTTTTGTCCCTCTGCTACGCTCTTCAATATGACCACATCGTCAATTTTAATCGAGTATGTGAAAGGGTATCCTTCGATTGTATGAACTGGTAAACTAAGACTGGTTTTACTTTCAGATCATTAAATCTACGAGTTAGGCTTCACTGTCGATAAAAACTTAAAGATAAATAAATATAACGTCCTTGCAATATATAACTTATTTAGTAAAGGAACACATTCGATTTACATCGTAAAATGTTTTAAAAAATCTAACTAAAGCAATGAGAAAGTAAATTAAATAATAAAAGCAAACTATCTTTCAGATTGCTAAGAAAATTTTGAAGCACGTGTTTGCCAAGCACGTATTAAAATATTTTAGTTTATTTTTCGAGTAACCCTGTAGAAAATTTCAAAATAAACACACTTATAAATGCAAAATAATACGCAACCCAAACGTAATAAAAGGCTCGGAATAAGTATATCTAAGTAGAATCCAACTTTTTACAGCTCGAAAATGGCCGCCCCTGTGAGGTGCAAAAATGCACCCATAAAATGCAGCCCGCTCTTGCAGTTTTTACGATCGCAGCCGCGGTACTTAAAATGTGCTCCAAGCTCGTCTCGAATTTGGTGCAAAAATGCATATAGGGTTGGTGAAAAGGAAGCACTTCATAAAAATATATGTTAATAACTACAAAAAAATGTTATGAATTACGCGTGGGGAAAAAATGCGCCAATAACAACTATGTCACTTCATCTGTATCGGAAAAATCTGAAATTTAAAAACCCAGGATCATTAAATGTGAGAAAAAAAGAGTTGTGTTCAGTTCAGTCGAGTGGGATTGTTACTAAGTGGCAATCTCATTCAGTCAAACAAGTAAGGTGTTAAACGTGCCTTAAGTGAAAATCAGACTGCAACCATTTTTTTTAAATCTGGATATCCGTGAATCGAACCCATAACCCATCGAAGTTGGTGTTATCACATAGACAACGGATATCATTTACAGCGAACTTGGACTATATTTAAATTCTAGGCCAGAGTGCCGCGATCCAAGTATAACATTTGAAACAGAATCATGCACAACATATTTTGATTGGTACGCGCATGCTGAAAATTGGAGACGGTTAATCCGCAAATACGTGTAACAGTATTTTATACTATTATTAGGGGTTACGGGTTCGATTCAAGGTGTTAAAAGGATTCCCTTCTGGTTTTTATCTAAGCCTCTTTTACCCGAATATCTTTTTAAAAGAATGGAAGGAATATTGGTACTTGGTAATACATCCTACTTTTCACAAAAAGAAAAAAAATAAGAAACATTTTACTGAGTTACAAAATCGTCAACAGTGTGGAAATGTAATACTTTAGTAGAACCTTCGTTCTTCGGACGTCCAAAATATTATTATTTTGATATAATCTATACAAAAACAGATTTTTTTATATAGATATTTCTTCACACCAGGATGGTTTATATTACAACGTCGAAGCCAAAAATGCTATTGTATTTAAATATGAACCAAGTATGAAACGAAAACAAAAAATTTCAAACAATTTAAACTTTTAATTAATTAAACTTAAAAATAAACAAATCAATCTTTAAGAGGAAAATTCTTCGAAGAAAGAAAAAACGTAATGTTCATTGGACGGAGCAAAGACATGACATCAAAGTAAATCAAAGATGTCACGTAAATGGCAATCCAAAAACTCATGATATATAGTCTCATCATCCAGAACACACTTGCAGCCCGAATAATCCACAATACTCATTATGTTAAGATGACTAACCACGACGTAGTGGCCCATCCGCCAATTATATCATAATCCAACAGTTAGTGTTTTGAGAAAAATCAGAGAGTGGTCGACCGGTTTAACGTGCTTCCTTTGCTAAAGAATCGCCATACCATATTATATTTATTGTCCAATATACCATCGTGTGAGGAATTCAATCTAGTGAAATATCTACGCATATATCATTTGACGTCAATTGGAAAAACTTTAATGAATTCTTAGTACTTAATAATATACATTTTAAAATTTTCTGATTTATATAAACAATAGAGGACCAAACACTGATACATATGATATTGTGAAAATATTTTTAAATAGATCCGTTGATAAACTATAAAATAACATACACATAAAATAATCATTCGCGATATACTCATTTTTATAAAACACATTTTTGAGTTCCATTGTTTTAGATACACGTGTAAAAAGTTTCACAAATTTGTCGTTTTTTTAATATAAATATGTAACAATACAGCGAGTATATTTTAGTACGTCTGGTACAATCTACCAATGGTTCTTGAGCGAAGTCAATTTTTTAAATGTAGTGAAGTACTTTTTACAAACGAGAAATCAGATCGCTTCAAATATTTAATCCCTTAAGAAATGTTCCAATGGAAATTGAAAACTATTGAAAATTGAAAAAAACTCTTTTTGTGGTAATATAAACTCGAGTACGTTGATGAAAAAAAAAGGTAAAATTTACTTTGCACAATGATATATAAATAATAATTATTGCAGCAGGTACGTGAACGTTGGGGAGAGATTTATAAGTTATGATATTTTTTATTTCTTTTACATTTATATGATATCATATATACGGTAACAAATCGGAGGGATAGTTGTTATATTTATGAAAGTTAAATAGTCTGAATGTCTTAAATTATATAATATATTGAATGAAAAGGGTTACATAAGATATTCTATGGTATTGCGTAATACCTTGACGGGCTTATTGATATGTGTAAAAATCGTCCAACCAACTAGAAAGATTTCAAGAGACCTCAAGTGAAAATTAGACTAAAAATGGGCTACAACTACTGTAACCCCCTTATGACTCCTCAAGCATTCGAAACTGTAACACACTCATTGAACAACTAACGTTTTTTCAACAAGGCCTGATATGTTGTCCAACTAGGTCACGGAGAAGAATTTTAAATTCATATTTATTAACAATTAAAAATACATAAATAAAAAATTAAGTTTATTTAATTACATGGCCTACTTAGTAAAGTCGTTATCGCTATCAAAATTATTTTACAACAGTTGAAAATACTCGTACCTTATAATAAATGTAATTAGAGGTACGAGATGCCATATAATAAAGCTGATACGAACTGATGGCAAAAGTATTGATTGGTACAGTTCAACTGAGTTGTTCCGAGTTGTAGTCAGTAAATTGAAGACTGTCATGATAGTGACCAAACAACTACGAGTATAGGAAACATCATATAAATAAAACGATAAAATAAAATGAATTAATAAGTCAATAATGACACTGGACACTTTGCAAAGTTATTATTGTAAATACAAAATGCATTAGAAAAGCAAATTTTTAGTTAAGTGATTAAAAAAATATAGCAGATTTTTTTCGCTTTGACTAAGTTGTCGACCACTGCAAATGCTTCTAAAAAATATTTTTCGTTCCATGAATTTTGACCAATACTTTTTTGTCGATACATCAACAAAACATTTTCAGAAGCTAAAAGTTTATCAGTCTGTATCATCTTGAAAGAGGGGACATTGTTTTATGCCGCATTAGCGTGTGCTTTTAGAAGTGGTCCAAAATAAAACTGCAAGTAGCTGTTTAACTGAAAAAAATGGAGGGTAGTTAAAATTCAGCAAAAGCAACAAACACAGCGGATAAACTTTATTGTCCCGCAAGTATCTTGTCGGGACAACGTTAAAGATTGACAGCGTTTTTATTATTGGTGCAGTTGTAAAAGCTAAGCTGCACGCGGTCATAATACCTTGTACGAGATTTCTCAAGCTTTTGCTTAAGAAATTGATCTTTGTTTATATTTTAAACAGAAATATAGTATCTCCATGGCCTAGATGTAAACTTTTATATTTCGCCTAGATTTTAGGATGATAACAAATTTATGATTATCTTTTCATCGTTTGTACTTTCTCTATTTTCTGCTGCACTGTATATATTATTTTATAGTCAGTTTATTTTTCTGTTCGGTCAAATTTGGACTCTTTCCTCATATCAAGCTTTTTTGGAATGTTCTCAAAAGATACATTTAGAGTGATTTACACATAAAATATTGCTTGTCCATCCTTCACTCTTCTGTTTTTTCTACTGTATTTTGTCTACTATTATTTAATCTTGTGGTTTGTATGTCTGTGTCGAAATTTGGACTCTTGTTTTCTTTTCTCTTTTCGTGCTCCTTAATTGCTCTTTTCGGAATGTCTTCAAAATACACTTATAGAGTGATATATATTTTGAAGATTGCTTGTCCATCCTTGACTCTTTCCCTTTTTTCTGCTCCTTTGTTTTTATTATACCATTGTCTTGTTGTTAATTGTTTTGTTTTGTCTAAATTTTTATTTTTATTTCCTCGTATTATTTCTTTCAAATTAACACTAACAGTTAATCTGGCCGTGTATGTGTAAGCGTTTATTCTTTATTTGCTAATGATAATCAATTTGGTAATCAAACTTTTTATAATTCATACCTTTGACATGTTTTTGATTTGTCGTAAGAATTGCCAGCAATTATCCAGAGAAAAAATATTTTATTCACGATAAAAATATATTGCAATATAATGCACATATTTAATGAATCGGTGTTCTACTTCTATCGCCGCTGGTTCAATTCCTCCGATGAGAATTTCAGATAACATTCAGTCCAGGTTGTTTCAAACATCACAAGTTGATCAACACCGCAACTACTTATTATCGAATATTCTATGATATAATTTGATTGATGAGAGTTACGGAGTTTCACCTGGAATTGGAGAGAATGTTGTACTATGACTTTAGTAATATTAAAAAGATGCCAACAATAAAGAAATTCTATTTAAGCTACTTTACAATTGATAGTTATTTTATTCAAACAAACAACCATTAATAGACATATTATATATATTATATTTTGATTTTTCTTAAATATTTTGAGAATATTTAGTTTGAATTTTTTTAATTTTATCTTTATTTATTTTGACCTTTTAAGGCATATTGATTTTAATTTTTGCATTAATGGAAAAATATTGAGATTTTCTTTTGTGATATATTTTGACAAGACTAATTTTGAAAAAAGTGACAATTCATATTGTATCGTATTTTACTTTCAATCTATACTGTATAACTAAGCGGATTTGTTCTAGTTGGTAAGATTCCTGTCTTCCAGTTCGGGGTTGCGAGTTCGATATCACGATGATACATATATGTTTTTCTTTTTAATTATTTAAGTCTGGTTCTCATATAAGTCCACTAGACTATATTTCTGGTAGATTGAAAGAGATTGAATATGGCAACAAACATGCCAGCCAGGTTATACTGTACACAACAAAAGTGTGATAGAGTACAAACTGGTGGACTGACATATACCAATCTCTTCCAGCCAAACAGAAACATGATAGAGGCCTTCAGTGATCCAGGACTGTAATCCTTTTAAAAAATGTTATCAATGGAAATTTTTATATTATGAAATGCAATTTAAAAAAACTGATTTTGAGTTCTGTAGGCTATTGTTAATAAAAGGTTATTGCCTAACAAGTTGAAATTATCATCCATTTAGTGAGAATAAAAATAAATTATCGAACAAAACATCTGTTTTTTATTTTTATTTTTAATAACAATAATGGAGTCATATACTCTTAACGCTGTATCTTTGAATAAACTTAAAGATACAGAAATTATTGTACCCGTAACCCTCCACTATGTTGGAAGTGAGAAGTTGTACCAACTAGGCTAAGAATGTAAGATTTTAGTCTTAAAATTAAGGTGAGTATTATATATATATATATATATATATATATATATATATATATATATATATATATATATATATATATATATATATATATATATATATATATATATATATATATATATATATATATATATATATATATATATATATATATATATATATATATATATATATATATATATATATATATATATATATATATATATATATATATATATATATATATATATATATATATATATATATATATAATATATGTAGCCTTTGGCAAATGTTTGTATTATATATTACTTTATAAAATTAAAAAAATATATTAAAATAATTTTATTTAGCAAAGATAATATTATTAAGAAATCGAATAACAGTTGAAATAAATTAAAGTCGGCAAAAGGGTTGTCAATCAGATAAAGAACTCGCATCTCAAATGATGGATTCTTGGTAGAACTATGAAATCTAGGTGACAGTGTTCAATTGTATAATCACATTAATAACCATTTAATGTATCCAATCTCTACTAATTGGCAATCTAACTCAAGTCTGAAAGTCTATCATTAGGTTCTTTGAAAAGTTATTTGATATAAACAATTCCTTATTCGGAAGGGTAAGTGAGCTTAACAATTGTTATTATCTGTCCATTGATATAAATTCTCAATCGAATTGAAAACTATTGAGACACAAAATCAAATCAGGTTGTCTGTCAATGCAATTCTTTATAATTTAATTTGTTGATCAAACAACTCTGTCGTGTCGTGATAATTATTAAGATAAATAGCATTCCCATACGAAATAAAATATAGCAACCAACCAAAGACTTTAAAACGTTAAAATTAATTCACAAAATGGGAAGTAGCTTTCAAAACTGAAAAGAATTCATTAAATAAGATGCACATCCTCGCCGGGATTACTCCTCCAAAAATCAGGACAGACATTAGAAGCAGGGTTAAGAGATGCAATCAACTGGGTGACCCCAGACATCCTTTACCAGTCCCTAGGGTGAAATCCAGGTTCTGTTTCATTAAGGTGACTCAACATTTGGAGCAACGACGTGATGTTACTAAAATGAACGAGTGGAGAGGAACATTGGTCTCCAGCGGATGGAGTTTGCCTGTAAATGCACTACTACCAAATTCTGAACTGCTCTGGAAGACTAATGGAAATCTTACTTCGAACCCCCATTTAGAAGACAGACATCTTACGAACAAGGCTAAAGAGGAAGATCTTTTCATTTATTTGATAATAGTCAACGTGGATGCGAGTCAAACGATAGCTGATATAAGAAGATGTGAAGAAGGAAGTGCGATAAAATAACCGTGCTGAAAGGTTAAATTGTGTTTGGAGAAATAATGAACATTTTCGACGAAGCATGAAGGGACGACAGGACAATTAAGTATGGGATATAAAAATTAACGTACATGTTGTACTTGTCGACATTTTTTTTCGTGGATTTTTTTTTCCGGATATAATGTGCTACTTGCAAATATTGAGTATATATATATCTTAGATATAAATTTATGATAAAAGACAATTGATGACACGTCAGAGTAATAAAATACGTTGAGAGTCAGCTACGTTCGGCTTAAGAGTAAGCAATTAAAATAGTAATAAAAATGAATTGTATCGAGTAAAACTGACCTTAGGCACACTATATTGAGAAATAAAATACAGTATTGCATACGAAAACAATCATTCTCGGCCATTTTGAATTTAATGTCCCGTCCACTAATCGCGGAGAGGGAATCGCTCTACGATTTATTGCGGAATGGCAAAGCACTTGGTGGGATATCTACAAAAGGAAACCACGTGCGCCATTATGGGAAATAAGCGAGGAAAGCCTAAAAAGTTAAACTTGACGAGACGAAAATTAAAGTGTTTTTTTCTTAAGAGGCTAATGTGAATCTCAGATTTAAATAATTCATGTATTTTTTTTATAATTAGTATAAATTTACTTATATAGTGCTCCTAAACATGTGTGAATTAGCGATAGGAACATATTTAAGAGAGTGCAAGGGAAACAATATCGTCATCGGTTCCATTAATTAAACCTTCGGGTTGAGAACAACTGGAGAAGGCTCCGAAACTCGCACTTCGTCATCAAACGTGCTGGAAATACTACCGCACGTGAAGAGGTAACAATAATTGTAAAAAGCGCGTGCGAGTACTGTTATCAGGCGAACTAATTTACGAATCAAGGATGTTTTTTTTTATTTTCAGGTACCGTCGGGAATTGAACGCGTAATTCCCAGGTGGAAGTCAAGCATCTTGCCAAGTAGAAATGAAAATAAAAATAATATGTCTGACGGAATGAAGATATACTTAGAAAAATAAAGAAGAAACTGGCCCTTGTAATTCAAATAAAATGAGTCATTATAAAAAAAAATCAAAATTTAATTTGTAGACGACCCTCGTTCGTAAAAATGAATAGGTATTACTAGAAATCTTGGCAAAATTACGTTGTATATTGGAAGAACATGGTCTGAAAAACAGCAGGGAGAAAATAGTGCTTACGCAGTATCTCTTTGGATGAGCATATGGAGACAACCATTTAAATAGTTTATTAATTGCTCAGATAAATTTATTCTTACCAATACTTTGGTGTTTACATTAATATCGAAGGAGTAATGATACAGATATATTTAATCGAATAAAACATCTTGTCTAAGTGGAGACAAGTCACTGGAATGTATTATGAAAATAGAATGCTACTGAAGATGAAGGTTTGAGTATATATGAGTGTCATAAGATCTACACGTCTGATGTGGACTGCTTAATGCCTACTAGAACACACAAATGGAAGTAACATACAGCAAAGATGAGCATGCTGAGGTGGATGGTGAGTGTCAGTATTAGAGACAAAGTACGAAACGAGTATATCAGTGGAAATACTAAAGTGTTAATCATAAATGGCAAACTATAGAAGAATAATTTGCGTTGGCACAAACACATCGCTAGAAGATCCGACGAGAATGTTGACCGATCGTTGCCTGGCTGGAAGCTAACAGAGAAGACATTGAGTTCATCTTAAGAATATATAGTATTGAGGGGATTATCCGCGTACTAGGATTTGTGAGGTATTTAGTCCATAACATGGAGCTCTGGAGAGAGAGATGACTCGAAAAGTGTAGTGGAAGAGAGCTAAGAGGAAGAAGAATAAATTTAAAACTTTCCGACTTTATACTATCAAAGACATGACGTGATGCATTGTTGTTGTATCTGTTTTAGAAAAAACCATTCAATTACTTTTAATTTATTACAAATAGTATGAAATTCAAAATATGTACTATTGAAATGATTTATTAGGTGTTTAATAAAGTAGATAGAACTTTTACATAAAATAAAAATTTATAATGTAAGTCAAAATAGAAAGTGCAAGATGGTTGGTTATATTTTATAATTTGTTAATATTACTTCGGATATTTATAATTATGAAAACCAAATTAAATTTTAATGTTACATAATTAATGATATGACGCTGAAACAGGCGTTCTGGAGCAACTTATAATATTAAATGAATAATGATGGTTTTCTATGGCAAAAACTGAATTTTCTTTGACGTGCAGGCGCCGTATATCATACCATATTTTACGAGCTCTGAACGCGGTCGGTTCTACACCTACCTAACATACATGATACATACATACAATATTTTATTCTAAACACGCCAAGAAGCCATAATTTAAGTTTTCGAGGGTAAAATTCATAAATTCAATAATGTGATGATAACTTGAAACAAAAATGATAGGCGGAAACTTGTTAAGTTCTATTTAGGTTCAACAGCATAAGTGAACTGGAAAATGTTGAAGGGTAAAAATTCTAATAGGTATACGAAGCAAAAGCATATACATACGAGAATGTGTATATATGGTAAAGACTCCTCTCCCACACTTTCCACTGTGCAAACCAAAGTGGAAAGTGTGGGAGAGAAGAACCGAGAAAAGTATAATTTGATCAAGTGAATTATATTTTGAAAGAAGGAAATATGAAAATTATAGGTGTATGAACGAATGTAGAAGAGACAAAAGTTTTGTGTCGCAATAGAAAAGTTTACACTTAGTCTTCTCTGTCTACAGCGACAAGCAAACAGCGTGATATTAAGGGTGTGTGAATTCGTTGATAAAATAAATATGTCGAATATAATCGTACTCAACGTATCTATTACTTTGTGTGAATTCGTTGATAAAATAAATATGTCGAATATAATCGTACTCAACGTATCTATTACTTTGTGTGAATTCGTTGATAAAATAAATATGTCGAATATAATCGTAATCAACGTATCTATTACTTTGTGTGAATTCGTTGATAAAATAAATATGTCGAATATAATCGTACTCAACGTATCTATTACTTTGTGTGAATTCGTTGATAAAATAAATATGTCGAATATAATCGTAATCAACGTATCTATTACTTTGTGTGAATTCGTTGATAAAATAAATATGTCGAATATAATCGTACTCAACGTATCTATTACTTTGTGTGAATTCGTTGAAAAAATAAATATGTCGAATATAATCGTAATCAACGTATCTATTACTTTGTGTGAATTCGTTGATAAAATAAATATGTCGAATATAATCGTACTCAACGTATCTATTACTTTGTGTGAATTCGTTGATAAAATAAATATGTCGAATATAATCGTACTCAACGTATCTATTACTTTGTGTGAATTCGTTGATAAAATAAATATGTCGAATATAATCGTACTCAACGTATCTATTACTTTGTGTGAATTCGTTGATAAAATAAATATGTCGAATATAATCGTAATCAACGTATCTATTACTTTGTGTGAATTCGTTGATAAAATAAATATGTCGAATATAATCGTACTCAACGTATCTATTACTTTGTGTGAATTCGTTGATAAAATAAATATGTCGAATATAATCGTAATCAACGTATCTATTACTTTGTGTGAATTCGTTGATAAAATAAATATGTCGAATATAATTGTACTCAACGTATCTATTAGAATAAAATTTATATCGAAAGTAATCTTGAAATATCAAATTTGTACATAAAGTAAAGAAGAAGGCGGATACATTCTCAAATACAAAGTTTTATGAATGACCGTAAGTTGCAGCCAAAATTGTACTGATAGTCAGGTTCGTTTCTAGAAGAGTGATTGTAACATACGACTGCTGTGGAATAGTGATTAAATTTTATTTAATATTATAAACAAGGCAAACTGCCTATATGTTTTATAGTCAGTTTGTCTTGTTTAGAAACAAACTGCCTAGGTGTTTTATTAGGCTCATTATCTGTTTTAAGACAGTCTGACTTACTCGTACACTCGCGAAATTCATACATAATAATCCAACAACTCCGAACTGTAGCCACTCGTGGGATTCGAAAATAATAATATTTTATTGGAATACCTACAAGTTTTTATATTAAATCCAGTTTATCGAAATGTTATGAAAAATAGTGTAACTGTCCCTGCGCCGAGGCCCAACAAATAAGCGATCAAAAAATTCACCTGTCATATATTGTAAAATTTAATATTTTCACGTCACAATTAACAATACTTAAACGATAATAAAAAAAATTTCACAATTACAAGCTTAAACGATAATAAAAAAAAAGACGGTGGTAATTATTTAAATTTCTTTTAAATTTTGTTGTTTGTTTTTAATTGTCCTCTTCCTTTACATAATTTCTTTCCCCTTTCCTAATCAAAGTAAATGTTCAACGCTTGAATGAGTCTTCCATAGTACCCTGTTCCGTGGCTCAATAATTATATCCTATATTTCTTATCTATTAGATACTAGTTCATCAAAATGTTGAAAGGAAAATATCAAACAACTGATCAATGTTCCGCTTTCTATTTAATGTTAATTTTTTTTTTCATCTACTGCCTTAGTGACTTGAAACATTTAATGTTGATAAACTTTAATTTATTTCGTGTGGATTTTATATCCGTTCAACATATATGAATTCGTTATGCAAACACGTTGAAGAGCATTGCTGAAAGACGACGTTGTATTCACCCCAACTAATCAAGCCTTCGAGAACAACCGAAAAAATCATGAACTTCCCAGTTTACAATACTGCCGTGTATGGTAAAGCGTTGTTACTAGACAAATTCTTAAACCAGAGCTGTATTTTTTTGTTGGTATTAGTGGAAATCAACGACCTTCGTGGCCTAGTTGTAAAGATACCTATCTTCTAACCCGGGGGCTGAGGGTTCGATTCCCTTTGGAAATCAGATTTTTAAAAAGGATTTCAGACTGGTTTTCGTTTAAGGACTCTTTACAGTTGGTTGGAAGATCACTAAACAGTAATAAGCCCGCCATGTTGTACTGCATACAACAAAAGTGTAATACGATACAATCGACCCAAAACCCTCGGTTAACAGACAAGTGTTTTAGCGACTACGTCACGGGTGTCATCATATTTATAGTATCACGTTCTTCCCGTGTCACCTCTAACCGCTGCTTATTTTAATTCAATATATTTCAGTCAATTGTACACGTGGGTTACCAAGAGGTCTGATGCTCTTTAGATTTTCAGTTTACACTACAAGTATGTTAATTGTCAGCTTAAAATGCGCTTATCTCATTATTTTGTCTTCAGAACAGTTACAAGCAACGACGATTTTGATATCCGTTGATTGAAGGTTCGATATCGTTTGGTAACAATTTTTTAAAGGGTATTAGACTAGTTTTTACTTTCAGGCCTGTTGAACATATTTTTGTTTGATTATAAGAGATTGCCACATGGAAATATGCCTACTAGTTTCTACTGCAGGGCTTCTTAAACTTTTTTCATTCACGACCCCATTTATGATTGCGAGTTTCCTGGCGACCCCATATAAATATAAAAGAAAGATAAATAAATATTTTTTGATGATTTATTTATTAGGTAACAATATACATATACATATGAAAATATATAGTTTTAGAATTCGTTTAGAAACATACAAAAATCTAAAATAAAAAGTTGTAAAATTGTATTTATTATAGTTACAAAAATTATATGCCCTATTTTTCATCAAAATTGTATTTAAATATTAGACATTAAAATCTCTCGCGACCCCAGAATTTTGCTACGCGACCCCATTTTGGGTCGCGACCCATAGTTTAAGAAGGCCTGTTCTACTGTATATAACTATACAAGTGTAATACAATTTTAGAAAGCATTTCGAATTCTCTGTTATTTAAGTAATATTATGCATATTTCTTTATTATATATTTATTTTCAGTTTGGGCAACTCATATCATAGAAACAGACCAGCATGTGGTTAAAATGAGCCAAATTTCTGCACGAGTTTGATTTTGGTAATATAAATTTAGAAAGGGTTTCGAGTTATCTGTTATTTAAGTAATATAATATTACGCATATTTCTTTATTACAGATTTCTTTCAGTTTGGGTCACTCATATCATAGAAACATACCAGCCTGTGGTTAAACTGAGTCAAAAAGTCTGCACGAGTTCGGTTTTCGTAATATACAATATATAAATTTAGAAAGGGTTTCGAGTTCTCTGTTATTTAAGTAATATAATATTACGTATATTTATTACAGATTTCTTTTCAGTTTGGGCAACTAATATCATAGACACAGACCAGCATATGGTTAAAATGAGTCAAAATGTCTGCACGAGTTTGATTTTGGTGTTCTGCCAACATTTTAAGGTCGATAGTTTTCAAGGTCCTAGCTAGATGCATCAAACTGCAATTTGGACGCCAACACAGATTGTTTCCGAGTCGAGAATACAACGGAAATAAACATCTGATCGGGCGACGTTACATTTTACTACTACTACAATAACTAATATCATCTTGACATGCCAACTATTATACGGGGCGACCAATACACAAATAAATATTTTATTTTATTTCTAATATACTGAATCAATAAATCCACCAGATACAAATACATCTGGACCGATACTAATGTAAAAAAAATGAAAAGTATGAAAATGTTCGTCGTCATTGCTGAGTCTCGTAGTCGAGGATTTCTTCGCCATTCCAAAGACAATTCAGTTGGAAAACGAAGCTGTGCCGTGGAGATTTGTTTCCTACTTTTCTATTATTTACGAAAGTGAGCCATTGCACACCAGCAAACTCACCGGTCACACCGCTATTGGATCCGATGGCATATCGAATTGAAACGATCAGATCTCTCTGGGTTTTGTCCTTTCTTTTGAAAGAATAGATATGACTGAATTCAACGGTATTCTTATAACCCCGAAACCTAGGTGGAAAAATGCCTATGTCATTCGAGGGGAGTAGCACAGCGCGTAGTTAGAACCTGCGATCTCCCGTACGGAAGTCCATTGCGTTAGCGCATGATTAAGTATCTTACATGAAAATGTTAATAGTGAATACGAAGGGTTATATACAATACGAAGGGCAATATTATATAAAAAAAATACATTCAAGAAAAGCGCAGTCCAATGAAATGCACATCAAAAATTTTTTTTTTCAGAACTGTGCGTATAAAATAATATTATGGAAGACCCGCAGATAATAAACAAAAAGTTTTGAGCTTCGATCATTCAACTCTTCGAAAAATTTCGTGATGAAGACTAGATGAGTCTGTCGACACATGGCGACTTACAAAAATACAAATAATATATGATGATTACGTAGATTGGCCTGGATTGCCTTCGACCTCCAAGCTCACCACAAGAAGAAATAATATGAGTAAAATCCAATGGGCAGACCAACAGGATAACGTGATCCAGGATATAAGAAAACTTATGAAACACTAAAGGGATAAAATGTGTGATCAAACAGGATAAATGAGGGTCAACATGAGTTGTAACTCTGGTAGACCCTCCCTAATTGAAGAATATAAACATTTACCAGATTATTTTTAGAATGTTTGGTCAACGTATTCAAACGCATTACGAGTTTTAATTGTACACGTATCTGAAAATTGGTGCAATGTTGATGCATTCATTTTATTGAAATGTGGCATGATATGATGAGTTAATTATATATCAATTTATATGGACAGATCTTGAGGTACATTAGCGAGGTATAGTTTATACATAATATCTTTCAGCGTAATTTACCAGTTCTATAAACCGTATCTTAATACTGTCACCTTAGATAGAGCTGGTTAATAAAGTTTTCAACTTGTCAAATATACATATAGATGAGTTTATAATACTCTTAATATTTCATTATAATGAAACGGAAAACCTTCGTGGCCTAGTTGATAAGACGCCTGTCTTCCGACCTGGGGGTTACGGGCTCTATTTCATTATTAAATAGGGTTTCATTTAGTTTTCATTTAAGATTTAAAATTAATATATTTTTAGTTCGATAGAAAATATTTCCACATGACCATAAAACCATTTGGTTGTACTGTATATAATGAAAGTGTTATAATAAATGTTTTCTCACATTTTATTGGATTATAGACATAATTTTAATGTCAAACTATTATTCGTCTAAAAACCAATTTTTCATTTTGTCGGTACTGTGGCTCAGTGGTTAGCATACTTGTCATGTATCCAGGGCTCGATACTTGACTCTATTTTGTTTGGATGAATTTTTTCTTTGAATTTATTGTTACCCTGGCTGTCACTTAGTAGCTACTAAACTTGATTTTGTGAGTGATTTTTTTTTAATATGGCTGTAAATCATATATTTTTTTCTGTATCAAGTTCTCGTATTCCGGAGGACTTGATTTTATCGTAATTATGAATTTTAATAAACCAAATAAATCAAACTAAAATACGAGTACCATGGCTGAACAATGTGCAAACATTTCGGATACTTTTGTGTTCGAACCCGTGGATCATTCGGACAATACTGAACTTTCTGATATGCGACAGCGTGTACAAAATCAAGAAATATATGCTTTGGCAGCATTCATAGATAGAATGGATTGAGAACATTACTCAGCCTCAAGGGTTTAATTTTTATGGAATACAGTACAACCTGTTGTGTTTTTTTGCCATTTGAACGTCTTTTCCAACCAACCAGAAATGTATTAAACAAGCTTTAAATGAAAACTGGAAAGGAGCTTAATTGAAAGCAATTTGGTGCTAGCGAGAATCGAACCCGTAACCCCTGGGCTGGACGACAGGCGTCTTGTTACCTAGACCAATAAGAAAATTGAATTTTATCATAGTACAAAGGAGGGGCTCTCTCCCCAGGGAAGAATATCCCTCGGGAGGTAATCCCTTATCTTAATCCAATCCGGAGTGTGAAAATGATAATGATGGCTCAACAAAACTCAGACACCATGGCCGAAGATTTTTTTTAAATAAAATGTACCTATAAGAAAAAAATGAATAATTTGTATTCGGTTTCGACAGAAGGCTTTTTGAGATTTAGGAAGTTACCAAATTTTTCACAAAGCGAGAAGTTAAAATATCCCTGGTAGTCTAACCCTATAGGGCTAGAGTAGCCAAGAAGACCTAAGATAGTTTGACCTATAGCAGTATGGCTCTCCTCCCTATTTTGAGATATTCCATTCACAGTCCTAAAATATGCAGTCTACGAAGTAACCGAATGGCCACATATGTGTAAATTGTAACGGAGCAAAGGGACTAAATTAAATTACATTGTTATGATTTATGTTATATTTTTTGAAATAAAAAAATTAAACTGCATTTATTTTCTCCTCTTCTTACAGTGATTTTCAAATTGATTAAAACCGCACGCCATGTGAAAAGACTCGAATATATGGCAATAAAGAACAACCCATAAAATGTGTTGTTTGCCCTCGAACCAATTAAGGGCATTTATTTCAAAACAATGCAACGTCATTTCAGTTGCGACCGGCTGACATGGAGTAACGAGGGGTTTAAAAGCACATAAAATATGCGAAATTCTCCGGCGAAAGAGACGGATATAAGCGTCAGAATTATGTTCTGAATGGTATGCTGACATGGCGGTATCTTTGTCTTAACCCACAAGTATAATTTTTGTAAAAATAATAAAAAAAATTAACAAAAAGTTAATATTACAACGACCTCCGAGTACATAAACTGATTAATTATAAGAAAATAAAAATTATAATCTTGTAAGACATATATATATACAAAAACTATTTATTAATCAGCATGCATACCTAACATTTTTTAAAATACCTAACAAAATACCTAACTATTTTGCCACAAAAATAGAAATAATAATTTAAGTATCCAGACATTTATATAGCGCTGTTTAGAGAGCAGACTCTGCTCAAGTTTCTTTTGTAGAACTTCCGCTTTGCAATAGTAACACATTTGGCTTAAGGAAGAGTTTAGGAAGTATGTGTGTAGTGTGCATGTATAATTATAAATTTTGACAATACCTCCCAGAATGGGTTGACTTCACGTGGTTCTTAAAAATACACACGCTACCCATATCTCCGATACTTTGAGACGGATCATTTCACGTCACGAGACTAACAACTGCAAAAGTTATAATATTGGATCGATTTGGAATTATCAATTTATTCGATCAAAATGAAATCGACTTCAAAGTTCTATTCAGAAACATCTTTCAGACACAGAATAGAAATATACAATGGAGAGAAATATAAATTTGTATTCAAGTCCCTTTAAGGGACTTGAATACAAATTTAAAATCAATCCAGTTCAAATTGGAATACAAAAAGGTTGTATTTTCATGACGAAACATATTGTTTTATTACTAACCACCCTTTGACTTTTTTTATTTAAATATTGTATATATCTACACATATAAAACATTTTCATGTTGGAGGGGAAAATGTGCCCAAACAAAGGTTGAAGATGTTATAGAGGTTGCAAAAAGACTCAAGTGGAAGTGGGCTGGACATATCGCCCGAGCAACAGACCATCGTTGGACGTATGAAGTAATCCAGTGGTACCCAATAGGTATAAAAAGGCCTGTAAGAAGACCTAAGGCGCGCTGGGTGGACGAAATACGTAAGCATGCAGGTATTATGTGGCAGCAATGTGCAAAGGACAGGATTTTGTGGAGACAACTTGGAGAGGCCTACATCCTGCAGTGGATAGATACAGGCTGATGATGATGATAAAACATTTTAACGAAAATAAGTAGTTTAAAATACAAAGAAATGAATATTAATATAAGGTACTCGTACTAAAAATTTGAGTTAGCGAACCGGTTGATATGTTATTTGGGGACATCACGAATATGAAGTCTGCAACAACTTCGAAACGTCGGCCACCTTCTATGCCAAATATACACGAAGTTAAAAATAATTACAAATAAAATTATTTTTCGTTCATACTGACTCCAAATATCGTTGTGCGAAACCATGTAAGTTGATTAATGGCTTGTTGCAAGGTGCAAACTTTATAAGTGTTGCTTATTAAATATGATGAGGTTTACACATACATATGTATCATTACGCTATGTCCCTTGCGAGGTAGGCAGAGAGAACATATCTCTTTTCTATTCAAGCACTTAACTTTTGCGTCCTCTACATTCATACAGTTTGTTATGCACAAGCTTATATTATTTATACTTCTCACTTTGCCTATTTTCAATATTTAGGCCATTTTATCAAGCCATAGATACTCGGCACTTTTTTTAGTGTACGCATCTTCACAACACTGATATTTCTGTTATCTTTCTTCTAAGTCCACGGTTGACTTCCACACATGTAGGTGGGCACCAACGCACTATTATATAGATTATGACGTTTGTTTTGAAATATGTATTCAACGGATATCTAAATTTATGATTGATTATAAAATATATACATTATGTAAAGTTTGTGACTCACTAATCGATGATGTTTTTAGTGAAGAAAGTAAGAAGCTAAAATATTATGAGTTCATTACTATGATTACTATAAGGATAATAAATGTTTTCAAAGAAAATTGAAACATCAATTAAACATAAGTTTGTTATATTTTGAAATGCAAAATAGTGTATTTTAAGAAATGACTGCAATTAAACACATAATAGTATGGTTAAAATTCAACACATCAAAGGATTCATTTATAAAACAATTAATTTTATAGGTCGTGATGCGAGGACTGACTCATTTCTAAATATTTGATTTTTTTTTTAGAAACACTCGTTTGAACAGGGGTATAAAACAAATTATTTCGAACAAGAAGAAAAATCAAACAAATATTATATGTCCTGAATTTCCCTAAATATTTTTTTGTTTGAAAAAATGGAAATAAAAAACCTGAATTCATAGTTCAACCTTCACACTTAATATTCAATCTTAACTGCTTTTTTTAATGAAGAAATTGATATTTAAAGGAAAATTTTGTAAAAATGTATCGTTTCTTTCTTCAAGGGAGTCACGTAGTTTATTTACCTCCCTTTATATAATATGAATGTATGCGAATTGCTGTATGCTGATTGCATGGTAGTGTTAGCAGAGAATGAAGATAAATTTCAGAGTTTGATTAGAACATTTTATGTCAGAAGTAAAAAGAAAGATTTAAGAATGAAAGTCATGGTAATAGAAAAGTGTGAAATGTAAATTAAATGCGATTTATAATTGAACAATAAAACATTGAAGCCAGTTGAGAAATTCTGCTTTTTGGTTAGTATTTCCTCGGATTATGGAGAGCTGAAAAATATTTCTAGCGGCTTGTTATGATAGGAAATAAATCCAATGGGGCACTAAAACATGATTACTCAAACCGGACAGTATTAAAATGTATTAAGTCCACAACAGTATTTAAGTACCAATTTTGATGTATGAGAGTAAAATATTAACGAAAAAGACTGAAATGAGCTTAATAAAGGCGTACACTGAGAAGAATACGTGGTGTGACAATGTATTACAGAATAAGAAGTTAAATGGCTAGTGATGAATGTGAACTTAAGGCTGATGTGTTAAGTATGATGCAGATGAGCACTCAAGATAGTTTGGGAATAAAGAACGAATGAATGAAGAAATATTAACAAAACAAATATATAATGCAAATTTGAGGTCAATCGGACATTAAAATGTATATACTCGAACCGGACAGGATCCTTATCTGCTAAGATGGTCCACAAGAATATTTTAGGACCATTTTTTATGTCTCGCAACTACATACCGTTCATTATATATAAAATGCACTGATTAAACTATTTTTACTAGAGAAAGAGGAAAGTTATTTTAAAAACTTGAGGTGCATGGCCGCGTGGTAGCTCGCTGGTCTTCCGTGCGGAAGGTCATCGGTTCAAACCCCGCGCTGTGCTACTCCCCTCGAACGACACAGGCACTTCTTCCGCCTAGTGTTCGAGGGTATAAGGATACCTATGACTTATTATTTTTCCTTTCATGGAATTTAAAAAAACTGTATTATAGGAGAACTTAAAGGTGATTTCAATCAAATAAAGCTCTTCTAACATTAATTAGTTATATATTATTTGGTTCATGTATTAAATTGTATAAAACTTTTGATATTTACAGAAAAATTCAGTTGGCTTATTACTATGGTAAATGGAAATTTCTTCCCACTAACAGAAAATTGTAAAAAGGTTTATGTGTAAACCAAACTTGGAACTCGAAACCGATAATTTGGAAGCCTCAATAGACCGCGTGTCTTTCCAAAATTGATTACTATGACATATTAAGGCTCATATTTTTTTTAATTTTGAAAAGTGAATAGAAATATTGAGAAGATAAGTGACTAAGCACTTAAGTAAGATTAATAACATAGTTAAAATTATTGACGTTTCAAATACCGCTGATTACAAATGTATGGCACGCAGTTTTGAAACCGAATGCAGTCATAAAATTTTAGTTCCCATCATTCGTTTTGCCGTTCAAAATTTAATTAACTTCACCGAAATGCCCGTTCAAACTGCTTACTGCAACCTTTTATTACGCATCCATGCATTTATCGGCTTATAATTACTAGTATGATCTATAAAGGCCTTCAGCTCTTTTAAAACAAATCAAAAATGAAAAAAGTATATGTATAACTCTGTATTGCATCACGAATTAATATAATGTAATGTTGACATTTTATCAGGAGAAGAATTTTGCAAAATTTACTTGTTCCAAAAATTTTGAAAGATTATTAAAAACATAGTTTGTGTTTAAAATTGATGTCGCACGCTGAAGGCTCGAATTTAATTGAATATATTTAATTTCATATTGAAAAATTATTAACTATAGTTTTTTGTGTGCGTTGATTGATTCATAGCACATTATTTTAATTTTAAAATTGTAGTGACAAGAAAAAATCATAAAGTCGTGAATGAAAGTAAAGTCTTAAAAATAGACAGTATGCATTACAAGGTGTAGGGATCTAATACGAGCGAAATATATAAGTATAATAATAGCTAAGATATAATTAAATTAAGATACGTGCCCTCTACCTATACCAACGATAGGTAGATGGCACGTTTATTCGTGGCCTAGTTGGTAAGATGGTTGGCTTCAAGTTGTAGGTTTCGAGTTCTATTCTCGATAGTGCCTGAAAAAAAGGATTTAAATCTGGTAATTTTATCTAGTAACCATTCTCGTGTGCGCTAGACGTGTTGGAGTGTTGTTGTATCTTAACGTGTTGTAGCATTGCTAACACGTACTATGTCGAACTACGAGATCCATGCCTACTCCAGTAGTTGTAAACCCATGGCACTTTATACAATGTTGTCTCTCGGTCACGTTTTTTCAATATGTTTGTATCAATAAAGCGAATATGTTGAAAAATAACTTACGATTGCAAGAAATAAGTGCTTATCGCAATAGGGACTTGTGTTAATGGTGATTGGTGGTAACCATTGCAACGTGTTGGTGTTAATCAGTAAAATTTAAATAAAATGAAGACTTTCATGAAACGTTTTATTTATTTTAAATTAACCTATAAAATTCCAACTATGTATTGAAGTAAAATATGCGTTTATTTATATCTAAATTGATAACTGGGTATGCATTAATTAGCGGTTTACTCTTTGAAGAAGATAAGTGTTTCTTCTTCACGATACCCTTGCAGATATCCTAAGAGGAAATTAGTTCTACGGTATTGATTTTCATGTATTGTACATACATACAGAAAAATAAATGTGAATCCCACATTATAAATATTAAATATAATTTGAAAACGATGCATACAATTTGACTAGTAAGCGATTCTAAAGCTACTTGTAATAATGTAAACGAATTATTAAGAAAACCATTTAGTTTTGCTCAACAAAACACATATAACCGTGACGAAATGCTCTAATATTCGACCCGTTTTATGTACGACTTCCCACGTTTCGACTAAATGTTATTGCAAACTATTATAGTGAATTCACAACACGTGTGTTTATTACCTTTTTGTTCTTGTTTATGAGAAACTTTATATTTTTGGAACTTTAATAGTTCGCCGTTTATACATCAAAATGCAAACAATACTGCATGTTCCTTGTACAATCTGAACGGCAATTCCGTATTGCAATATGCACTTTATATGCACTTCTAACCAGGCATGTTAAATCGATATTGTGTACATTTCTTTTCGATATACCACATTGAAATTATGTTTCTTGACCAGAAATATATTTATTAACAAAGCGATATTTTTAAATAGTTCGATAATAACGTAATATGAAAATTAAATATATACTTTAAGACGACCATCGTGACCTGATACGACAGATGCCTGTTTTTCAACCGGGGGTTCCAGGTTCGATTCCCGATGGCATCTAAGAAAAAAAGGGTTCCAGTTTGGTTAAGGCGTAATTAGTAAATTGCCTAATTGTAATACGCCCTCCAGGTTGTAATGTACTTAACAACGTTTAAATGCAACATTTAACAGTGTTTAAAAAAATATGGCGTTTGTAGATGGCTAACATTAATCTGATAAATCAACAACTTTTCACACAAATTGTCACACAAATTTTCACACAACAACATTAAATGAAGAGGGCTCGAGAACTTACGATCGCAGAACATGCCACTTTAGAAAGAAGAAGAAGTAAATGGAATTAGAACAGAAGAAAAAGGAATAATATATTGTATTTATCGAACAATATAAACAACACTTTAGTGTTCTTTTTATATCACAGTAACATTTACAAAACAAGGATCAGCAGTTCAAAAACAAACAAAATAATTTTAAAAGTGTGTATCTTTCAAATTTAGTTCATGAAAACACCAATGGAACAACACAAAAAGTAAATAAATTATCAAAGGCAATAAATTACAATATAATAATTTGACACATAAATGTGACAAAAATCTACACAATAGCTCAAATTAAATTGATAGATCTGGACCGCTTAAAAAAGTATTGTCAAACTGAACTCAATACATTGTTTATCAAACTTATGTAGCAAAGAATGACATTTTATAATCTATGAAACATGTCACTTTAATTTTAGTTATTGTGTAGAAGTTATTCACTTTTAAGTGTCAAATCATTCTGTTTCCAAAAAGAGTTCTACAACATAAATACCAAATCAATTAACAATTAATTATATTCAATCAACGATACAAGACTCGAGTAGGAGAAAACGGCAGCTATAAAGCAAATTACAAGAAAAACTTAAAATATATGTGGAATAACCAATCTTCTAGTCTGGACCTAAGATATAGAAATGACACTGAAGGACAATCCTGAAACCACTAACGTCTACATTAAAAATATCGACCAATCCAGACACGGAGTTACCTAAATGTTGCATTCTCACAAATAATTCATTAAAACGTTCAACCGTTGTTAAACAATTGCTATTGATACATTTGAATTGTGAAAAGTTTCTTGCATAGGTGGAAACTTATTTGAACTAGTGTATCGGCGTCATCAAGGACGTTGTGAATAAAATGTTGTAATTATAAATTATTCTAAATAGTGCTTCAGAAATGACAGAGCTTGAAAATTGTACTTCTCGTTGACATGGGGTTTTAGTTTAATGTCAACTAGACAAAGACTAGTTTGATTTTGCTTGTGTTCTATTGTAAACGAACTTGTTAAAAAAAATAACTATACCTAAAACTAGTGCTCGTGCAACAATGTTACATTCGTTTAGAGCACTGAACAATCAGTCTACTAAGCAATTTGTCATTGCATGTGGGCGAGCTAATGAGTGAGCGATTAGTAGCTAGTTAAATTGAGGGAGTGTTTTGGAATCTATTGTTTTTGACCAGCGGCGGCAAACATTTTGAAAATAAAAATAAAAATAAATTTAATATACTCGTACATACATATAATCATGCCGTGTCCCTTGCGGGGTAGGCGGAGAGAACAGATCCCTAAACTTGTCTATCCATGCATATCACTTTCGATTCCTCCACATGTATACATCTCTTCCTGCACAATCTTCTATTATTCATACTTCTCACTTTATATTCTTTCAAAGCCTAGTCAATTTGGTTCAGTGACGTTTTTATCGGTCTATCTCTTCCACACACACCTTGCAATTCTAGCTTGTATATTCGCTAAGTCATTATTTCATCATTCATTCTCTCTACATGTTAAAACCATCTTAAACCTCCTTTCTTCGTCTTACTTAAAACATCCATTTTATCCATGCGTTCAATTTTATGACTTCATTCTGCCGTCTTTCAAACATTGACACTCCAATTTTTTTCCTCACAGCATTAATCTTCTTACTCTATCTTTCTTATATCAAGTCCAAGTTAACAAACATTTATTAAACAATCGGAAATATCTCTATAAGTACAGATAGTATAAAATAAATATACGAATAAGCCTTTCGGAATATTTTATCTGGCTCTCTTTACCGGCAATCTTTTTTTATTTTTACATTTTCCACTTATTTTTAATGAGATTAATAAAATTACAATTTTTCATGCCGCGGTTTAAAGAACTGACTCGCCTCAAGAGCGCTCTCTCTAGGGAGTTGAACCCATTATTATTGACAGATTACAAATATTACACAAAAAAACAGTTTGATTGTAAAGATAAGAAAGAAGTGGATGTGATCATTAATTAGATGATGAACTTGTCCGTATTTGATTATACAATATTTAGAAAAACTTATTTGGTAAGAAAACCGCAGGAAATTCATTAAGGGAAAATGGACTACACTGAAATCTTCCGATGTGTGAAAAAGATTTGGCATTAGACGAAGTGTTCATATGCATCATAAATTTTGATAAGACTTCCTAAAAATGATTGTCTTTAAGTACTTCCTAAAGCCACACATGCCATTTATATATCTTATACTTGGAGGTAGACAAAGATCAATCCAAATGAAATATTTGTCGAGAAAACGAAGGTTAGCAAAAATAAATAGGTATCATGAATTCATTAAATATTTCTCAATAATAATGACGTTATTATAAAAACCAAATAATTTATAATTTATTTTATCAAACACTGTTTATTCCACTTTTATACCGTTAGAAACAAAAATGTGTAATAAACAGTGTTTGATAAAATAAATTACAATGTCTTTAAACCTCCACAACGTTAATGCCTTAACTATAAACAATATATAACCAAATAAACATGTTTAATTACAAAAAATACACTGTTATCGACTAAAGCCAATCAACAAATACAAATTGATCTTTTTTACCCGATTTTATAAAAATATTTTTGACATCTTTAGTCCTGTCTTATGTTAAGCTTATTCACAGATGTGAGCTGAAATAACATGTCTGGTGCCTTTTCTCTTTTTGGCAATATTATCGAGATAAAGAGTTACATAATGAGTAATAATTATGAAGCTTAAGGGTGTAAAATATAAAGGGGGAAGCTACAAGTAACCCCGATGTCTAATTCAATGTAGTGCAATGGCGATAATGACAAACTATCCAAGAATTAGAGGTTTTAGCCACCACAAAATATATTGTCCATCCAGAACCCTCCAAGAGCATTTAGAGTTGTCTACAACGACATGATCCTGATATTACTGTATCTACTCGAACAACCTAAGAAGATTAATAACCTATATAATAAGTTTTAAATTAACATGGTCAGTAAATTTTAAATACAAAATCATTGAAGGCTGAATGTTTCAGAAGTGTTAATCACAGGGTTAGTAAAATTACTTCGCCGGAACAAATGTTCTAATAAATTGTTCAAGTGTTCTGTGAAATGTTGTCAAACGACCATGTTACACCAAATTAGCTTTTATGGGCGTTCAGTGAAAAAGCAAATAATGATGTATCTTTTGAGAGGAATTCAAATCTCATTTGCTTTGTAATGAATATCAAATATGCCCATATAATGACTATTCTTACAAAACTAATTTCAGTCGATGAAAATTATTAACACAAACTTAAGATGAATTGTGTAAGATGGGATATTATCGATCCGCCCCTAAGAGTCATACCCCTGTATGTAAAAACTCAAAATATTGTCATCATCATAACTATCATATCATAACATACGCCATAGAACAGGTATCTAGGTAGTTGAGGAGCTATTCCGTGTCGCCAAAGACAGAGATATTTACTCAAGCGTGATCGCCAATATCAGGGAGAAGAAGTTACAAAAAGCAGGTAACGATACGAAACATGTATAAATATATTTAAAATTATATTTTCATCAATATGTAACATTTAGAAACATATTTATCAGTTTAAAAAAAAGAAAGCAATCCTAATGTAATTTGTTTAGTTTAACACTGTCCATTCCACTTTATATAACAGTATAACCCTACTAGAGTTAAAACATATTTTCACTTAACTATAAGTTATAAATCGATACTTATGTATCCTTTAATTTAAATTGTTTTCAAGTTAACTCAAGTTCTTAAAACTACCTCAATTATGTTCTCTCTATAATCAAGTTAAGATTCTTCAAGTAATAAAAGATCTACTTGTTCTGCGAGGTGAAGCGATAAAACCTGGATATACTCATAGTTCGAGTTTATGGCAGAAGACGTTGATGGGATACGAAAACACACAATTCGGAGCAATACACGGTGGTCTAGGTAAAATAATTGTGGTCATCTTCAATAACGATCTGTAGCCAACATTTTATTCAAGAAAATGAAACAAACCTCTAATTAGTTCTACAAAAAGGATAGATGAAAGACAAAATAGTCTAACCATGTTTTTATCTTCCATTGAAACGTATAAACCATTGAGTGACATGTTTTCTATGATACATTTTGCTATTGACGATTTTATACATAATAAATGTTTATCAAATGATTTTACATTTAATTTACAGAGTACCAAAATTTTACCGGGGTTGTCTTTGTTAATTCATCACGATTTTACGCCAGAACCCTATTTTAATAGGTAGAGATGACAGATTTCCACTTGATTCTTTCTTGACTCAAATCTCTCATTCAAGTAGGTCCAAACACATAGTCCTACACGGTCTCCTATTAAAAAGACTTTTTTTACTCTTCTTTTTTTGTACTACACTTTTATAGGCATTCCGAAAATTTAGTACCATTTGTGTGGATTTATTTGAAAATCTTTTTACATGGTCGAACCATTACAGTGCTTCTTTCTTCATCTTATGCTCTGCATTTTCATTTACTCCGTATCATTTCCTAATTCCTTCATTATATTTTATACCACGATAATTATTTTTAGCCGGACTTTTTTTTTTCCTTGCATCAGGGTGCACCGCGGCTCCCCGTGGATGCATCCAAGCTTTTGAACTACCCAATTTATGTCTGGTCATGGGAGTTTCATTGGCAAATTTTTTAACTTCAATCACGTTTCTCCGCCCTGTGGTAATTTATGCGGTCGTCTGGATCAATCTGTAGATGACATTTTGTGGTATTGCAATGATACTCTAGTAAAAAATTTACAAAGGAATCTTCACTCATCCTTTAATCGGTTCATTTTCAGACGGATTGCCTATTCTGATCTAGTAACGTCAAAGGACAGTTTTCTTTGAAAGTACTGCCAACTTGCTAAACAATTTAAAATCTGCGAGTCATTTTCCTTATGTTCGCTATCGCTAATATTATATATTTTTACCATCAGAAGTGTCGCAAGCAGAAAAGACCCTTTAGGAAGTTCCTTCTTTTATCACTACGTGACGTCACGCTCATTAAAAAACAAAGATTTTGATCTTATGTAGATAGCGCTGAATCGGGATTAATTTTATCCCCCATAACAGCGTGGGTGGTTTGGTGATGGGATCGAACTGACTACCGCATTCATTTTAATTTTATAACATTTTTGTCAAGTCCAAGGTTCTCTTGCATATTCTAGTGTTGGAACCCAAATTACATAATGAGCAGCCAGCTTTGATTATCTTAAATTGCCCCGGTCAGTTAAAACACTGTATAGCCCACTATTCACTTTTTTGCCTCCTGCTACTCTTCTTATTGCATTTCACGTTACAATCCTATGTGAATATGCTTACAATATACAAAATTTCCTTGACTTGATCTAATGTTTCGTATTTTATTTTAGTTTTACACACACTATCAATAATCGTAACTCTCGTAGTTCTAATATGCATTCTCAGCCCATTTGATTAATACATTTATATACCATTATTATTGATATTTTTTATCGCGACAGTTGTTTCGATTTCGTCTACTTGTTTGTCAGGCAAACATAATATATACCACTAATACTTGATTTATACAACCAAAAGTTGTATAATAATTGACTGCAGTGGACAAATTCCATAAATTATTGTATTGTGTTACATTTTCGTTGTATACAGTACAACCTGGTGGGTTTATTACCATGTGACAATCTCTTCTTACCAACCAGAAAGTTGTTAAAGAGGCCTTAAGTGAAAATCAGACTAGAATCCTTTTTAAAAGAATCTGGGTTGCAGCAGAAATGGAACGCGCAATCCCTGGGCAGGGAGACAGGCGTCTTACCAACTAGGCCACGGATCCGTCATAAGTGTACGCATATATGATAAATGATCACAAGTGCGCATATGAATTCTCATAAGTAAATGCATATGAATCATAAGTGTACGCATATGAATAATCATAAGTAGATGCACATAAATTATCATAAGTGTACGCATATAAATAATCATAAATGTACGCATATAAATAATCATAAGTACGAGTATATGCACATGAATTAACGCATATGAATAATCATAATTGTACGCATGTGAATTATCATAAGTAAATGCATATGAATAATCATAAGTGTACGCATATGAATTATCATAAGTAGATGCATATGAATTATCGTAAGTGTATGCATATGAATTATCATAAGTGTACCCATATCAATTATCATAAGTAGATGCATATGAATCATCATAAGTGTACGCATATGAATTATCATAAATGTACACATGTGAATGATCATTAGTGTACGCATATGACTTTTCCTTATTTGTTTTTAAATAATTCGACGAACCCATGAATAACAGTTTAAAAACACTGTAATTAATATACCTAATTTTCATTCCAAGTACTGCTCGTAATCACAGATTATTGATTTGTCCCCGTTACCCTAAGTTCGATCTTCTTAGTATTCAGAAGGGGTTTGAGTTACAAATATTCAAATAGGATGCTATTGTAGATTCACCAGTAGGAGAAAATATTTGGGATAAAATATTACATCACAAAAATTTTGACGAAGAATATAAAAGGACGGTAAAATATCAAGTCTTTGTTTTTTTATATCATTTTACCTTTCGAGTATGGCAATAGAAAATTAAGTATTAAAGAAAAAGTAAATGTAATATATGAGAGAAAAATTAAAGATTTGAATGTTGAGTAATTCTGCTATTTGGGTAGTGTAGCGATGGTCGTTATCATGTAGCGTGTGTCCTATTAGGACGAGCTGATGATGTTGATTTGTATTTATTTTAAATATAAATACTCAGGAATGCGGATGAAATCGAAAGTGAATAGTAGGCAAATAAATAACAAGTCCTGGCAGTTGAATGAACAATAATAATCTATATTTCTCGGCGCGTGGGTAATTTATACAAATGAGCGAACCAGTTCGCGATACATATTCTGTCTTACTCTAGCGCGTGCATTGGCGGGTAGATATTTATTTGTATTCGGAGACGGCTAGACAGGTCGCAAATACTATAAAATAGTAAACATTGTTGTTGTTCCTGGCGTGTGAAAATCTGTACATACTTCATCGGTCATTGGCCCTGTATGTTTACTATTTTAACAATAATTAATTTAATTTAATTATGTTTAACAATTCACTTATTTATTTTGACAATTATTTATTTATTTAGGTAGGTATCCTACAGTAGTATTTCTCAAATGATGCAAGAGTATTAAACGATATCGAACGTCGTTTAGCGATAGAAAACAAAGTCAATGGTGTACTAAACCGTGCTCGAAACGAATAGTATTGAAATTGGCTAAAATAATCGTCCATAATAGTAGTCAACTACTAACTTGATTTATGGGAGTGAAACGTGGAACAATACTGATACAAATAAATGGTGTAGAAATGCGTTCAGAAAATCTAGGATGGGTCGTGTGGCGTTTAAACGATGGGGTAAAATTTTTTTACAAATCTAATCGTTTTTTTATAAATCGAAAAATTGTTTTTCTCTAAACTGACGTTTTAATTCCTACTTTTCATTATACTGACTTTCTAATGTATTGTATGATTTGTATATGTCTTTAAATAGGCCAAGATCCACAATGCATTAATACTAATTACGAACATTTCATTTTAGGTATAAAAATTTGAAAATCCAATTATCGAATACCCCATCCCTAGCCAATTCAGACTAACGTAGTGACTTTTGACAAACGTCACCAAATATTATTTGATTTGAACAAACTGCCACATTTTTGCTAATTTGTAACAAGATGTATTAATTTGTCATTATTGTTAATTTTTTGTAATGATTTACCTAAATAACTTGCTATGTATTATAATCGAGGCTTATATTAAAGTTGATAAAATAATTAAAATTACTGAACGTCGTTACAAGGTTGTATTGGGGCCAATTTGTCAACTGTCAAAGGACCCATCCTAGAATTTCCGAAGTATAAGAGTACATGGGAGTGACAATGTACTCGTATGACTGAATAAGGAACGAAATGATAAGGGCTGAATGTGAATTTAAGACTGATGTGTCGAGTAAGATTGTGTCGAGTAAATAGCACTCTTAGATGGTTTGGGCATGTGGAACGTATGATTGAAGAAATACTATCAAAACAAATTAATAGCGCAAATATGAGTGGAAAGCGTGAGCAGAAATATCAAATAAGATATGGTTGGATCAAGTGAATGACATTTTGAAAGAAAGAAAAGTAGAAAATGAGATAAATTATAGTTTTATGAGAAGGTGTATGGATGTAGAAGAGGCAAAATATGTGTGTAGAGAAAGGAAAGCCTAGCGCTCTATTCTTTATATTTGTCCTGACAGGGAAACGGCTTTATGGTATTAATGTATGCATGTTCCTCGTGACAATGCATGTAAATTAGCTAACAGGTTATCTAAAAGTATAAAGGATGCGATATATTATATTACATGAGGTGATAGAGAGGTTTAATATCAGCAACAAGGTTTTTCACATCCGTGGCCTAGATGGTAAGATGCCTGTCTTTCAATGCGGGGGCTGCAAGTTCGGTTCCTTTTGGTACCACATTTATTAAAATGTGTCTAGTGTCGTTTTATCTCTCGAGTTTTTTAACATTTCTCGAGTTTCTTCGAAGAGCATGGCATTAAATTCGCCAGTTTATACAGTAAACAAAGAAAGTGTACACAATCAAATCCTAACAACTACATAGTAAGCATAAATTATAATTAAATTAATCAAAAGTTCGTATAAATTCTACTATAAATTTATATTCAACGTCATTAAGCGATAACCTCGCTTTTCTTGTTCTGCTTCTGAAGTCTCAGCGCAAATTAGTAAATTTTAAATTATTACAAATACCGCTTCCCGAATCAGCTTTTTGATATGTTGACCAATTAATAATTATTACAATTATTTATGTTGAAGTATTTCGTTCTTTAGTTTCTTAAACACTTAATTTTATTTATTGTTCCCAAATTCGAAACAATAATTGATAGTCGATAATTTTGTTTTGACTTGTATTTATTCCCTTTATCATCTTGTTCAACATGTAAGATCCAATCGACGAATAAATCGAATCAATATAGACCAGTGTTTCTTAACCGTATTGAAAGAATCGCCCCCTTTACCACGGTAAAATTATCCAGCGCCCCCCCCCCCCCCCACAAAATGCGAAATTCAAAATTTACACTTTTCTCCACGTATGTATTTTATGCAATCGATTTCCTACTATAAATAAAAAAATAGGAGAAATAAAAATAAAACACGTGATTATTTTTATAAACATTATGTATTTATTGCCTTTTTTGTCATATTAACATTACACACAACATTATAATATTATTTCAATAAAAAATAAATGTTAATGAGATCCTCTTCACCTCGCCTCGTGTGATTGCGCCAATTTCGTAATATTAGGTTCAAATTTACTTAAACACAATCTCAAATCTCCTCTTTGGCTTATTTGTAATCGATTTCGTGATTTTTTTAATATATGCATTACTTTTCCCTAAAACCCTTTTCCTTCTACTAAAACCCTTTTCCACTAAGTACGACGAAGGAAATGCTATGATGGGTAATTTTACTTCTTTCCACAGAAGAGGGTATTGATGGCGAAAACGAACCCAAAAAGCATCATAATCACATTGATTGAATATTATTTTAGCCTCACAGTCATTTTGTAGCTCAATAAACTGCTCTTTTAAATTTTGACTGACACTTTCTATGTCTGATAAAAATGGATTAATTAACCAAGCTGGTATTACAAGTTCCTGCAAGTCTTTGAATCGTATTATCATATCTTCGATAAGGGCGTCAATGTGGCAACAGTATGTTTCCAAATCAGAATCCTCGAGCATATCTTCTTTTAACTGTTGTAAAGAAGGAAACTGATGGAATTCTCGCAGACTAAGATTATTTTTATATAATTTAAGTTTAGTGATAAAGCTTAGTACAACTCCTTTGGCTTTAATAAGGCTGATATTGTTTCCTTGAAGTTTCAGGAGATTTTCACTGTTTACATCCAAAAACTCCACAATTGTATCAAACAGTGCATAAAATCTTTTTAAACAATTTCCGTTCGATAGCCATCTTACTTCTGTATGTAAGATAAGTCTTTCGAATTCTTCATCATTTTCTTTACACAGTTGACGGAATAATCTATCATTCAAGGGAGAGAACTTTATTTTATTGATAACTTTTACAACAATACTCATCGATTTGTGAAGACGTCCGCTAAGATGTTTTGCGACTAAATGTTGACGGTGAATGATGCAGTGAATTGTTAGAACATTTGGTGCCACATTTTTCAATCTTGATACAAAATCACGATGCCGACAAACCATCGCTGGTGCTCCATCAGTAGCACAAGCAATCACATTAGTGAAGGGAATACATTTTTCAGCCAAAAAGCTTTCAAGGGTTTCAAATATTGATGCACGAGTCGAGTTAGTAGTAAGTAATTTTGCAAATAACATTTCTTCAATAATTTTTTCATTCTTCACAAATCGTACATAAGCAAGTAGTAGAGATTCATTATTATGCAGAATACTCTCATCCAATTGTAATGAAAATTAGTTGGACTGTAGTTCATCACATAGTTGAATTTCGATATCACTTGCCATCTCATCAATTCTTTTTGAAATTGTATCATTGCTCAATGGGACTGAAGAAAAAATCTCTTGCTGGGTTTTCCCGATCATATTATTAATGAATACACGTATAGCTGGTAGTATTAATTTTTCTCCATATATGTGGTGCACCACATTTTGTAATAATTTGTGCTATTTCATAAGACACCATTAGTCCTTTATCATTCCGACTTGAAATCTTCTTAAAAACATTACTGAGAGTATTGCGACTATCAAATGTTTTCTTAAGTAGTTGAAAATACGATATGTCTTTATTATTATTGTCGGGATGTTTCTTTACAAAATGTTCCTTTAACCGCGATGGCTTCATGGCCTCGTTAGAAAACACATGTTGACAGAGTAAACACATTGGCAATTGTTGATTTGTAGGAGATGAAACAAAACCAAATTTTAAATAGTCAACTAAATATTGTCGACACTTTTTCTGTTTGACTGACATCTTGAAAAAAGGGCTAATCTATGAAGAAATAATTTTAATACAGAAGAACTCACATACACCAACAGAAATAAACGCGATCGCCCCAACGGACTGACAGAAATTACTAATTTGTAATATGCAGCAAAATCGCTTTGCATGACACAACGCCATACATAGAAAAAATAATATACGCATGCGCATGAGCGCGCATTTTGTATCTCTCTTTCATGTGACATAGCGCTAACTGTCAAACACAACATGGTAACCCGATCGCAATATTTTATTCGCGATTGTGTACGCGATGATTTACAGTGATGATGTGTGCAGTGCACGCACCAATTGAGCATACCTTATTTTTGTATTTCGACATAACGCCCACTGGAACTCCTGCAGCGCCCCCTAAATTCTAAAAATTTATAAACGCCCCCTCAGACCTTTAAAACGCCCACAAGGGGGCGCTGGCGCCCCCGTTAAGAATCACTGATATAGACCGATCAGTATACGATAAATATGGACTAAGTGGATACGGATGAGTGTGCGCTAATTGATAGGATTATTTGATCGTGTGGTGTTTCAGAAGTGTTAATTGGAGTGTTTTTAGTTTTAAATAATTTATTTTATTTTTATTTCTTGTGTGATTCGGTCTTATATAATAATTTAGTGGTCTTCATACTTAACATTTAAAACACACACTCTTGAGGTGAAATTATATAGTGGTAATTTTATCATTTATTTTTTATTATGCTATTCACAAATTATATATGGTAATGTAAATAACGAATATACTACTTTGATGGAAAATAACATTATTTGTTAAGTAAGGTTATTGCATATGGATATAATATTGTACTCATTTTGTAACGAGATAAATCTGTTTGTCGTTAATAGCTGAGCTATAAAATTGTATATCAAGGGTCATTGTCCAACCTGAATAATGTCAATAAATTACTTTGATATATTATGTTAAATCATGCCGTGTCCGTTTAGAAGTGTGTAGTAGAGAGTACGTATATACACGTATACCTGAGCAAAACGAAATACTTTTTTAAAAAATATTTTCAAAGTTGAGCGTGCTGGACAAACCCTGCGAGCTTACTACCTAGGTCCAGCTTATCCAGTTTATACAAGTACACTTATCATCTTTATTACAAGTGTACTGTATTGTACTACACTTTCATTATATACGGTACCGTCCAACGGATTTATTGACGTGTAGTAATATCTTCCAGCCAACCAGAACAATATTTGAGTTGTTTAGTAAATGCAGACTAAATCACTGTTTATAATAATGTATTTATTATGATAGGATCAAGTGAATGATATTCTGCAAGACAGAAAAGTAGAAAGTCAAAGAAATCGTAGAAGTTGTATGGGAATGGATCTGGAAGAGGCTAAGGATGTGTCCATAGTATGGCGCTCTGTCCTCTGCCTACCCCAACAAGGAAATGGTGTGATGGTATGCATGTATGGTATGTGTATTATCAACTAGGCCACGGAAGTTGTTTTAATGTGCTGTTGAGAAATATGTCTCAGGTATAATAATTTATATTTGTTTTTACAACTCCTACTCCTTTCCACATACAAAAAGTAATTCCTACTCACATACAAAGAATAACTTCTACTCACATACAAAGATTAACTCTTACTCACATACAAAGAGTAACTTCTACTCACATACAAAGATTAACTCTTACTCACATACAAAGAGTAACTCTTACTCACATACGAAGAATAACTCTTACTTACATACAAAGAGTAACTCCTACTCACATACAATAAATGAGTAACTCTTTCTCGTATACAATGAGTAACAAGTACAATAAATGAGTAACTCCTCGTATAAAAAAAGTGTAATAATACTGAGTCCACTCATATTGCACTTCAAGTCATCATCAACCTGAGTGTATGATGTTTTTTTAAGTATTATAGGTTTTTTGGTGGCTCTTAATGTGTAATGTTATTTTTCCTCTAAAGATATAATTATTGGGCTATACAATGTTTAAACATTGTATAGCCCAGGGCTACACAATGGGCTATACAAAGATATAATTATTGGGCTATACAATATATAATACAGAAGAAAAAACGATAGAAGACTCTAATTAAATAAATTACACAAAGTGCTGCTGCAATATTGCGGAAATACGCTAAAGAAGTAATTAGGGCATCTATTTTAAGAATGGTTGTTGATGTTAACTATATATTCAAATTTTTGTATGTATTTTTATATTTACACCTCAGAATTATCATTATCAGAAATATTGTACGTTTGCTATATTTTACAGAAATTTACTGATTTTTGTATAATTATTATAGTACAATAATTAAAACTAATTTTTAGCCAGCGGCAGTAATATTAATGATGATATATTACGATTTAGTGTATGTAAATGTAATTTACAGATATAAGTTGGTAAGACTCATATTTTCATCCTAGACGTTGCATGTTCGATTCCCGCTGGTTCCCTACTTTTTTTAAGTTTAATTTTCCCTACATACCTCATTCAATTTTTAATGGTTGGTTGTAAGATTTCGCCAGTTTGTACTGTTTAAACCCGTTGGGTTGCACTGTGGGGAAAAAAGCATATTACAATAATATAAATAAATGGACGTTTGACAAAGAAAAAAACATCCACCCAGACAGTAGCCATTTATCTCAAATAAATCATTCCATCTCCCTGTCGAGATAAGTAGAGTACAGAGCACCAACGTTTCCTATCTCGACACACACCCTTCGCTTCTTTCATATCCATACAACTTCTACGATCTCTCTCACTTTCTACGTTTCCTTTTTTCAGAATATCACTTATTTAACCCAACCATATTTTCCTTGGTTTTCCTTTCACACGCCTTCCATTCACATATGCACTATATATTATGTATGTTTTGTTAATCTTTCTTTATTCATTCGTTCCACATGTCCAAACCATCTCAGCGTGCTCTTCATCTTACTTAACTCATCAGCCTTAAGTTCGCATTCCCCTTTATCATCTCATTCCGTATTCTATCATACATTGTCACTCCACGTATTATTCTCAATGTACGGATTTCTACAGCATTTATTCGGCTGCTATCAGTATTTTTCCACGTTCACGTTTCACTCCTATACATCAAAGCTGGCACCAGAATACTACGTGTATTGCGGACTATCATCTTTGCAGATTTTGATACTGTCCGGTTTGAGTATATACGTGTAAGTGCCTCAGTGAATTTGTTTCGATACCCCTCTTAGCTCATCTATCACCTGATAACATAGCCCGAGAACTACCAAAATAGCAGAATTTCTCAAATTGCTCCAATCCTTCATTATTCACTGTAGTGATTTGTATTGCTCATTATTTATGTATTAATTAATTAATTTATTTATTTACATAACAAATGATTTATTGAGTATGTATTTATCGTATATGAAAAACTGAAAAAAATAAGTAAGTATTATAATATAAAGTGGACACTCAATATATATGCATCTGAGTTAATTGCCTATCGTTTGTTTGTCCCCAGTAAACTAGGCTTTTGCATGTATTTTACTGAAGACATTTAAACATAAAAAATAAGTTGATGTTTTGCTATCAATTATTGATAGGTTAATTAAATAATAATTGGAAAAAATCATAATTAATTCATAAATTATAAATTCCAATCAATTTGACGGACCTTATTATAAGTATGTACCACATGAGTTAACCCTTAGTGTAAAATTTCAGACAAATCAAAAGTCTAGCTCACAATATCTACTATACACTCATCCAAAACACATCACATTTAAGAGTTTAGAGAAATTTTCATTACAAATTACTTCTACTGCAAGCTCAAGAACTCAAACTCTTGGCACACCACTAACCACGCTCCGATCTACTGCCTGATTTTTTTCCGACCCTTTGGACTTTATAATGTAAAATAATTCAATTTAATGTAAAAATAAAATAATATGCATAGAAGCAGGCTAATGATTTTATCTTCTATCCCATATATAACATAGCACTGTGCGATAGTTTCATTCAGCAAAACCTTCCCTATACTAGGTTAAAAATAAACCAAGTTAAAAATTCAACTTGCATTCCTCTGATTACATTTAGTGCTTAAAACAAATTATTCACATTGGCTAATCGTACGCGGACTGAATATTTTCTCCCCCTGGCACAGGCTCTGTGCCGCTGGAGCCTTGTTTAGTTGACCGACTGTAAAACAGGACTAATAAAATCCCGAGCCGCAGTTGAGTGAGGCTACTCTTTAATTATACTCAGCTAGGATGCACTTCCAGGTCTGGTCGCAGGAAAAGAGCGCTCCAAAAAAATATCATTACCAAAATTTTGGTTTATTTTATTAAATGTTTCTCTCAACTGGCTTCGGTATGTTATATCGTCGTTGACAGTTTAAATTAAGTCGTTTTAGTTTTGGCAAAAAATATGTTATGATTAATAATAAAACACATTATATATCAAAGTTTTGAGGTCAACGTTTCCTCAAGGGTGGTCGAAAACCGGTATTTAAAACAACATAATCCTGCTTTTATTACCACAAAACGAAGTATTACAAATAATGTTTATTTTCGTTGGATGGAAAATAAAACCATATAAGCCATCATACCGTAATCCTATCAGGAAAGGTAGAGAGAACAGATCATCAGATATTCCTGTCGCGACACACATATTTTACATTCTCTATTTTTGTTATATTTTAATTTGTCAATAATATTGGGCTGATATCCCGAGTTAGAGCACCCTAGAGAAGAGTCTGCCCTCTGAACGACGCTCTATAAATTTTCTTTTTTTTATTATTATTGTTCTTATAGAAAATATTTTTTCAATATGTTTAAAAAACGAAAAATATGTACTGCGTATATTATTTAATTTCAGATACTCCATTAACAGTCACTCTCATAACAACATTAGATTTACATGTTATACTAGAAAAGGTCCTGTGAGTATCCCCACTTTATTGGACTGTGTATTGTTTTGGTTCTCTCGTCGAGGCGGCCAGTCTGTGCATAGATATTTCACAATATAGGTTTCAAATCATTTTAAAAGCTTCACTTTGCTCAACTATTTCGCCTCATTAAAATCCTACTTAGTAATGAATATAAATACGAGTATATCGTTTCGATTCTTTTTAACTTATTTTGAAGCGTAGCTTGGGGATGTAGGGAATTAATGGTATTTAAATATACTAATGCAGTTGTGGGTGGTAGATTAATTATTGTCTTTTTTAATATCATAAATACTGTAGAAATGGGTTGATTGAGAATAATACGATTGGTTGACAATTTATGACAGAATTTAGAATAAAGGGATTAGGAATGTATGTGAACTTAAGGCTGATGTGTTAAGTTAGATCAAGGAGCGCATTTTGAGCTGATTTGGATATGTAGAACGAATGAATAAGAAACGACTAGCAAACCAAACAAACAGTGCAAATAAGATTGAAAGACGTGGTGGAGGAAGACCAAGGAAAGTAAGATTGGATCATTTATGTATTTTTAAAGTAGATTACACATAGAAAAAAGTCAGAAAAATCGTAAGACTTGCATGAGAAGGTTTAAGGATGTAGAATAGGTGAAAAATGTGCTCTCTGCTTATCTCATCTGTTTATCACATGGTACCGACAGTTTGTATGTTTTATTTCATTAAAGTAGTTTTTTTATTGCAGTATTTAAAATGTAATTATACCATGATATACCGATTAATGTAATAAAGCTTGATATTTTTACATATACAGGATCCATACATACGAGTACATCATTGTCATATTAAGGTAGTCCGAGTAATTAGAGTGCAAAAAATTTAAATCACGACATAGTTCCTTTACCTCCTCCATTTTATACATCTTCACTTATAGTTCCTTCTGTTTTTCTAGCTCCTTACCTTTCCTTGCAAATTTTCATTCACTTTATCATATGATACTTTTCTCGGTTGTCCTCTATCATGACTTCCACTCATGCTAATGCCGTGTTAACAAAATACTCTTCAAGCAATATCAAGAATTGCCAAAATTATTTTTGCAACAATGTATTTTATCCAACGTTGATGGATGTGGTGTGTGTGATGACGTGGAAAATTAATTGCCGAGTAAATACAGTGGAAATACGCACACTGAAAATGTGTGATGTATAGCAAAAAAAAAACGTATTTATTAAGGACAAAGAGCTGTGAATGTAAATAGATGAAAAATTATGTGTTGAGGTGATTTGGACGTGTTGAACCGATGAGGACGAAAGACTGACTAAACGTTTTTACAATACAATAGATTTTTTCGATAATTCAAATAATCGATAAATGCTTTTGTTGGTTGAGTTTATTTTGAAAATATACGTCCTCACATAATATGGTGGTATCTTTTATCAAATGTTAATGCCGTTGCTTGTTGCCAATACAATACACCATGCTTTATCATGCATTAATGGTATCATTACGATATATTATGGTAGAAAAAAAACATTTAAGAATGACTATGAATATAATTGAAAATAAAATTATATCTTTTATATATTTGATATACCCCAATGAGTCACATATATCGTTTCGCTTTTGACTTAAAGCGATTTTGTTAATACCTATTTGGAATATCCCACTTCGGAAAGCTCGATATTTTTAAAGCTTAGGAACAGAAAAGTTGAATAATATCAAAGGGGGCTTATTTAGTGCTTCTTATCCTGGCATATTGAATGATTGGAAATTGACAACAAAACGTAATAAAATTTGACATCAAACACGTTCATAAAGTTCCAAACATGGCTGGTTGTGTTGGTACTGCGCTTGTCGCAATAAAAATATATCATTTTGAATTAGCATCGATATCGTATTTTCACATTAATCTGGGAATGATAAATTTTATTGGTGTGGCTTGCTCTTCAGGTAACACAAATGTTCTTGCATTTATTGCCAGCGATGCATTTTATGACTCGATGCGTTCCCTTGATGCAGCATCCTTGCCGACACTCTTCCACAACTTATCTATTAACACCAATATTCCATCCGGATAAATATGTCTCGAATTCTTTGCGATATACTCAACAGTATTATGTTATCTAAATGCTATGATTTTCCAATTATTAAAAAAAAATGATTAAATAAAAGTATTTCGGAGTAGAAAAAAACATTTTTTAGCAATGTACAGTATTTTATCATTCAAAATAATTACAATAGTAATGCTCTAAGTAGACTTTTGAGTACACTTAAATACAAAAAAAAACAAGTTACAAAATTTTGAAACATTAAAATTGAAGGTTTATATTTAATTTCAAACGGTTTTTTTATATATTACCATCGAAAGTTTGAGTTAAGATATCTTACTTCTTAAAATGTTTTAACGAAACATAAACATCACTGCTAATTTATTTCTGTCTTAGTTGTATTGTTGGTTGGAGGATTTTGTTAGTGATTGTTAATAAAATTAAATGTTTTATAAACTAGATATGTGCACGGTACAATGATCAATTTTATAATGTCGTAATCTATATTTTTAAGCTTTATAATAATTTATCACTAGAGTACTCCAAAATATATGATGTACATTTAAGCTTTCGACTTGTTGATTTTGACATTTCAAAACCAAATGTTGAAATGTCAAAATATTACAAAAAATTGGCTAAAAGTATTGAAGAACTACGAATAGTTAGTCAAAAAGTGTTTAAATTTTGATTTTGCATGTATGTGGCTAGTGTTAATAGTTTTATATAAACAGTTTTTTTTTAATTTCTCGTGTATTTGACAAATGAATAAGTTGTCTACATAGAGATGAAATGTTTTCTCTAAGAATCAAAACTTAATAGTTGACCAAGTATTTCATAAAATATCAAGTCGATTTAATTTTCTGTATTTATGTAATACAATTTTTGGAATTTAAATAATTTTGTAAATGGTCGATTCTTTGTACCTACTTGAAATTGTACAATACGAGTATTTTGATCACTTTCAAACTGCATATTGATGAGTGGTAGCTCTGAAGCCGAGCCATGCAGTGATAAAACACAATTCAAATGAATAAAATAATAGAATGTTTAATAATAAACTACTTTGTTATTCCACTTATTACATTAACCCCCGCGATAAGTGTTTCTACCTACTATCTGGAGGATATTTTCAAGCTGAATAATATTCATTCTTATTATATTACACATCAATAATGAAGAGAAACTCGATGTATATTACACATCAATACGAAAGAGAAATTCGATGTACTCGTATATTACACATCAATACTAAAAAGAAACTCAATGTATATTACACATCAATACTAAAGTGAAAATCGATGTATATTACACATCAATACTAAAGAGTAAATCGATGTATATTACACATCAATACTAAAGAGAAACTCGATGTATATTACACATCAATACTAAAGAGAAACTCTATGTGTATTACACATCAATACTAAAAAGAAACTCGATGTACATTCCACATCAATACTAAAGTGAAAATTGATGTATATTACACATCAATACTAAAGAGTAAATCGATGTATATTACACATCAATACTAAAGAGAAACTCGATGTATATTACATATCAATACTAAAGAGAAACTCGATGTATATTACACATCAATACTAAAGTGAAACTCGATGTATATTACACATCAATACTAAAGAATAAATCGATGTATATTACACATCAATACTAAAGAGAAACTCGATGTATATTACATATTAATACTAAAGAGTAAATCGGTGTATATTACACATCAATACTAAAGAGAAACTCGATGTATATTACACATCAATACTAAAGAGTAAATCGATGTATATTACACATCAGTACTAAAGAGAAACTCGATGTATATTACACATCAATACGAAAGAGAAACTCGATGTATATTACACATCAATACTAAAGAGAAACTCGATGTATGTTGCACATCAATACTAAAGAGAAACTAGATATATATTACACATCAATACTAAAAAGAAACTTGATGTAGGGAATAAACACGTCTCGCTGGGATTAATGTTATCGGTGGAATAACAAAGTAATATATAATTAAATATTATAATTTTGGAATGTCGCTAACTTAAACCTAAAACCTTTGATAATATATAGAATATAATAATATTTCTAGCAAATTGGAAAGAAAACAATTTTATGGTGATTTATTATGGATTGTATTATTTGACATTCGGAAGATGTACGTACGTTTAGATGTAGGCAAAACCGTGATAAATCCAACGACGTAAAATGCATATATGCAACTCAAAGTGATAATGGAAATAGACATTTCTAATCTAATAAATTGTCTATGATTTCTTCGCGTTTAATCAATCTTGTATTTAATAGAATTCGTAATTTCTAAGTGTAGATACATTAAGTTAAGAGTTGGTCTCTTTGAACTTTTCCTACATTGAATACTAATCTATTTTATGTGAAATTGTTGGATTCAATTCAGACAGAATTAATAGAGACCTTATCGTGTGGTAGAAGTGGTACGGCTCGAAATATCCATAACTTTGTATCTAATCCGCAGACTAATTAATATAATCGATTCTCTTTCACGAGACTTTCGAAATATGCCATTTCCATGTTAATATTTAAAATAAACCCCTATTTATTCAGATATGTTTATTGTACCACTAAGATTGTCATTTCTAAAAGCGATAGCCGTGATTTTAACTGAAAGAAAAATTAAAATACCAAATTCATAAGGAAGATTTTTGAAAAAAAATTAAGAAAGGTCATACTTTGGATTTCACTCGGGATATCAATGTGGTAATAGAAGACAACTCCTGTGACCTGTTTGGTAAGACGCTGGACTTCCAGCCGAGGGTTTCGGGATCGATTCCCATGATTACCGGAAAAAGTATTCCAATCTATTGTACTCTTAATATAATACTTTGTCTGGTAAGTAATGTATGTGCGAGTGTTTTTGCATATTTACGTGTTGTATAACACGCGTGATGACGAACTGGAAGTTCCAAGCATATCTAGTAATTTTAAAATTCTAGAGTATGCTTTGACAATATTGTCTCCAGGCAACATTCTTCAGTGTCTAACGCTAGTTCGGATGTATTGAGGAGTATAACACGAATGAATACATGAATCAATGGTAGTAGACTGTGTTGCTGCTGGCAGGCTCTGACACAATTATATTTTCAGACTTAACCTATTTAACATTATTGTTTAACTGGCGCTTAAAGCTGACTTCGCATATAACACATTTCACTTTAACTTAACATATTTCAGACTAACTAACATACTCTCACTTGTAAGAGCGCTGTTAGAGTCGAACATGTTATGAAAGAAAAAAAAATCAAGTGATTTTTAGGACGTTCTCAACAAAGAAATAATATTTACTCGTTTAGTGACATTGATATTTCATAATGTAAACAGTTCAAAACGGAATTCGGTAATGGATTTTGAAATTGATTAGAACGTTTTCCAATTCTATAAATATGAAGACGTTGATAATACCCCACTTTGAGCGTCTTCCGAGGATTACCGTTTTAAATCCAAATATGGATAAGTACATAATATATAAACATCCACTTTTTTCATACGTCTTCGTATGTTTTTGCAGCTGTGTATTTAACATGTTGAGGCAATATCATTCTGACGTTTATAGCTTTATTTCAGCCCATACCAATCTCGCTAGCCATAAAGTCCCAAGGAGTGCAGAAAAATGTTCGATCACGCCGACACTCGGACACCGTTTTGTACTTACTTGATTAGCTTCATTTAATCAAATTTAAATTTATATACAGGGTGACTATTACTTAAAGAGAATTAATAAATTATAATATTATTTAAAGTTAAGGCATTAACATTGTGGAGGTTAAAGGACTTTGTAATATGTTCTATCAAACACTGTTTATTCCATTCTATTTCTAGATTTGTACCCACTATTATTAACAAATTAAAAATATTACTACGGACAGAAGGTTTGATGTCATGGAAAAAGGTAAATGACTCGCAGCTTAGTAAATATGAAGCAGATTAAGACATGAGATTCAAACAGCCCAGCAAGTGGACAGTACTTTGACAAAGACTTCGAATACCCCAAAGCTATCCGATGATGTTACTAATAAATAAACAAATCGGTTCGAATATTTATCTACCTGTATATAGGATAAATGGAGATTATTGACTTGATTTTTATCATGATAGCATATAATGTTACCTTGATTAAAACATCTACAACCACTCATTCTTAACATATCTTACCAATAGTTTTGGTAGTAATGTTATAAAACAACTGAACTCAAAAGAAATGAGATCTGAAATCAAAGCCTACCTGGAACACTATCTTGCTTAGCTAGCAAATCACTAGTGGAGCCGATTATAAATGTGAAACGCATACATTTTTCATAACTTACTAGTTATCTCAAAACAAATAAAAACATGCACAGTATATTTTTCAATCCAAAGCATTGATTAACTTATATCTCTTAAATCGATTACATTAAGCTCAGGGCTGGCACATAAAGACATTATTAATTAAAGTAATTTCTAATACATGTCAGTGACCTAGTTGGTAAAACGCTCATTTTCCAGCCCGGGAGTTTCGGCTTCGATTCTTGTTTGTACCTCGATTTGAAAACAATTATTTCTGTGAGGACTGATTATCACTTATCTAGTTGGTTGGAAGATATTGCCACAAGATAGTAAGACCACCAAGTTGTAGTATATGCAAAAAAAAATAATACAATCAATGTTTTTTTTATGATTATGTGCGGTATATTTTGGGATGAACGTTTGTTCATCCCAAAATATACCGCACATAATCAGTGGTCTGTCTGGAGTGATGAAGTGTGAGGGATTTGATTCGCGTGATGTATTCATATGTAATTGAGTGTCACTGTTTGTCAGGTTGATGAGAACGTACAAAGGGGTTTTATATAATCCAAAAATCGGAAAGAACTGTCAATTATTTTTTCATGCTACGAGTATATGTCCTCAGTGAGATACAGGTAAAAGCCTAGTTTACTGGGGGCACGACAAATGAAAGGCAATAAACCCAGATTCATTAAAATTGTGTGTCCCAATTAAATTACCTGTTGTTTTTTCGCAAATTATTTATATTTCTTGCCACGTGTAAAATAAATAAATAAAATAAATAAAAACAAAATGATTTAAAAGGAATTTTACTGTCGGTTAAAATACGAGTATATGATTATAAGTAAATCTAAATTTATTCTGGACCAATTTATTAAAATAATTAACATATTGAAATTAAATATAAAATTACAATTTTTTTTTTAAGTTAAGTACATATAACATGAAACAGAAATAATAGATCACTTTAATCCTAGCAAACTTTATATGATGTACATTTTTATAATAACTACAGTTATTCTTTTGTTGATAAACAACACAATAATTTGTCTAGTGCTGAATCAGAGAAATTTAAGAAGAATAAATCCTTACCAGTAAATTGGAAAACGACTGAATATAACAATAAATTGTTATGTTATTCCACTGACATTTTTCCCCTCTACACGTGATTCTACCTCTTATCGGAAGGTTAATTATTACAAAAAAATAATTAAAAAATTTATTAATAATTGAAGTAAAAAATCATAATCATATAATTGATTTGATTTAATCCGTTATGGTTAGGACACCTTCTTTACTTGACTCTTGTAAGAAGACATTCATATTGAAGTCTTCACAATGCCCATAATGATTGATTGTTGTGAGACTCATTACTTCC